>CM018039.1:32133552-32603096 GCA_008638375.1 Nyssa sinensis | reverse complement strand
TAAATTATGCAACGCGGTCCAATTTGCATAAAATCGGGACTCGGTATTATTTATTTATTTTACCAATTTTAAGGTCACTGTTCGTATTTATATTTTATGTATTTTATTCGCATGATAAATTTTTCTGTATCAATTCCATTTATCTGTTTCGGCACTTAATCAGCTAGGTTAATTAATTTCCCGAGCATTTGTTATCTTCAGTGGTCTGAATTAATTTTATATTTTCTAATAATTAATTCAATCATGCTCACTGTACTTTGGGCTATTACGAATCGTTATCGTCACGTAATTTTTTTTTTATTAAATCGAGGTACAGTCTTGGTTCATGTCGAGTTCTCGGGATATTACAGTAAGTCTATGGGCATTTTCGTCATTTTACACTTTCATGCGGGACCATGTTTGGGCACTTGATTGCTTAATTTGTGCTCATTGTTAGGTTCAGAATGTCTAAAAATGTTAAATATTCCCCGTCTATAATTTTTTCAGTTTGTCTGGTAGCCCATATAACATTAAGGGTAGTTTAAAAATTCACATTTCTAGGTATCTATATTTTTGGTACCTCTTTTGATGAAATGGAATCCATTGTTGAGTCCGAAACATCAAAAATCGTTAAAGTAGATATTTTCATAATCACCGAGGTACAACTGATACTTAATTAATTGCTTAGGACACAATTAAAATTATCCCAGTTTGGCCATTCATTATTTCGGGATCTAATTTCCTAAATTGGACTCCGCCATTGAGTTTGGAATGCCCAAAAATGTTGGGCCTTTGTTTAGCTCATTTTAGGCTTAAGAAATTTAGTCATTTTCCATAAATAATATTAAATTCTAGGGTTTAAACATAACTTTAGGAAATTCCAGTTCACTACCATTGGGAACCAAATGGTCTAGTTACAACTTAATTGAACCACGCCTTTAAGAACTGACCGGTTCAGTCTGGTCTAAGACGTTATCAACACGTCATGGTGACACCATTGATATGACATCGTCCTACTTAATGCATGGGTTCATTTTTTGCACGGGTAACCGAACCCGTTAACTGACTCGATTCGACCCGCTGACTAACCCAATCAACTGTTGACCGGTCAATAAGTTTAGCTGCCAGTGCCGACCACTTTCCCTGGCGATGGTGACCAACGATGATTATTTTTTAGCCACCAGTCCACCTCATTTTGAACCATTTCTCACTCAGGAATCCATTTTTGGGGTCATGTCGGAGATTAGACCAACTTTTGATAGTCGAATAGCAAGTCATAGTCAGGCTCCGACGATGACCTAATTTTTCAGCAAGATGTTCTTTTTCTATTCCAACGTGTTTTATAAATCCTTTTTTTAGCCCCTTTTGATCCCATTGGGTTTCTGCAACCTTGGGAAACATTTTTCAGTTCCTCAAACTAAGAAAATTGAGTTAAATTTTCCTACCAAATTTCTTCTATACATGATTGTGACTCCACTGTTCTCTATTATTCCTTGGCTATTTTTAGTGGTTCAAGTTGCTATGAGTTCTATTTTTCCAAGCTTGGTTATGATTGGGTCAAAAACCCAGTTATCATAGTTCCGGCCATCACTTTTCTTAGGGTTTTCTTAGCTTAAACCTTATCATTTTCTTCCCACTATCGTCTATTTACTATGTGTTTCTCATCTATGAAATTAAAACTCATATAATTAAACTGTAAGAAGAGAAACTTGAAGAGAGATAAAGCTTCTTACCTTTTTGTAATGGTAGTTGTTCTCCCTCTTTCCCATCTTGGCTCTTCCCTGAGCTTCATAGTCTCTAGATTTTTCCTCTTGGGACTAGCTTGGTGTAGCACTTACATTTGCACACATATATATAAGTACATTATATTCTCTCTCTTTATCACCATCTCACTTTTCTATTATTTTGGTTGAGTCAAAAGGAATGCAGGATGCTGTATTTTTTCTTTATAATTCGTCAAGATGGTAGCTAACTCATTCTTCTATCCTCTTTAATATTTCTTTTTGCTTTATTTTTTTAGATTTTTCTATTTATTGAGCACTTAAGTGGAGAATGGTAGGGTTGTAACTGTTCAAGACTACTAAATTATGGGGCATATGATGTAATAGTTTTCTATCTAATAGGTTATAAGTGGCCTCAAGACCACTCTTCCTTTTTCTTCATTGTCGGATTCTTCTTACTAGAATATAGGGCATCCCTTAATTATTAAGCCTTCTCTAATAATTCTCTCTCCCTATCTCTCTATCTCTCTCCCCTTCAATCACTCATTCTTATAACACTAATGGGATGACAAACACTTTTGGTTATCTCCCTTGTTTGTCTATACAATAATGCACACTGACACAAGTGCGCACATTGTACAATCATATGTACAAATATTGTCCTCACACTATCATTGTTCACATATATATATATATATATTTGGTATTATTTGGTTATCGATGTATTAGATCACTTCGCCTTATTAACCATGGTTAGATTAAGTCCATATGTGGTTATGTTATATTTCTAACTTTAGTTTATAATATCACACATAGTGTTTTATAGCTTCTAAAAGGTCTTCCATTAATGTTGCTTTTGATACATTTCATAAATGCCCTTTCGGTGAAGTTTCGATATTGTACTATTTATTAGCATTGTCTTGATTTTATAATTTGATAATGTCACATCCCAAATCCCACCCTATGCAGATTAGGTATATAACTGTCCAGTTAGGCACTTCACCAATACACTAACTCTATTTAGCATATCGATGACGTGTCTAACTAAAGCCTCTTTACATTTCCAAGTAGATTGCACTCAGTCATATAGAGTTATGCAATGGCAATCTAACTTTGTAAAAATTTTGTTGTACACAGTCACACTTGGCAAAGCATAAGTAACATAACATCAGAGATATTAATCATAGCTTACTAACATCTGGATCTGTAATTTCTCAATCATTCCTGAAAAGATATAAGATAAAACCCCTGTGACTTATTAAAAAGCTTATGGGTAACACCGGTCCTCTGTCATAGGTTTTTGGGAAAACTCATTTCTGTAAACTTTCATGGATAGCAATAGAAAAGATCTGTACTGAGAGCTACTGGCATTTTAAAGCATAAACATATAACTAAGAGTTGCAAGATATATGCTGAAAATCATACAAGAGTTTGTGCCAGTTAGTTTTGCAAGATAAACATGATATCACAAAATTTGATACTTGTGAGCAAATAAAACATGCGACACTTTCTTGAAACGTTGTCCCATAGGAAATTAGGTTGTCACGTAGTGACCTACAAATTGAAGCTATAAAAAATTTTATGTTAAAGAACTATAAGCTATGTCCTTGCGTACCTGTGATAGTCATATGGGCAACTATATAATCTAGAGCTCTGGACTTACACGGCCCACTATACTATTCTGGTTCCAGACTCTTGGGGAGTCGAGCTTATGTATACTTAATGTAAATCTCCCAGGTCTAAACCCTCGGTAAGGCCTATTGGGCATATAAAAACTGAAAACATGTTTGCAAAACATTCTTTAACTATTCATATTATAAAACATTTAAAGATATGCTACTTAAAAGCATGCAATTCAAATATTTATCTCGGTATACTAAAAATAGACATGCAATCAAAATATTTAACATAGTAGTCTAAAACGCGTTATAAAGCTAAAAGAATTGCATATAATGTTATAAAGCTGTAAAGAACTGCATTTCATGAAAACGTTTCCACATCAAGGTTTAAGGTTACTCACTTGTAGTCTATACTCCATAGTCACTTGCTTACTTGCTTATTTGACTTGCATTGGCATTCATCTTATCTCTATTTCCTTGCTAGTGATCTTAAATCATGGATCAAAACACATTGGTACTATATCAGTACATATCTCAGCTTGATTTTTTGCTTACTTAATGTTTTTAGTCTCTTTTCGACTTAATCTTACTATTTAGGATTCCCTCAGGCTCTTTAGTTAGGGTTCCTAATATTTCTTCGTTCATCATGTGGCTTACTTTAGCCTTTAGAAGTGTTTTGGTTATTTTTCATTTAGATGTCTTATACTATTCGGTATTTTATTTAGCTTCATTGTCATCTTGAGTTGATTTTAAGGCAAGACTCTTAATCTGTTTTGCTTGCCTTAGAGTTAGCTCAAATATTTGCAAAGAACCAACTAACTTATCTATTACAAATGAGTCCACGTCTTTTCTTTCCTCAATGGCAGTGACCTTGGGTTGGAATCTCTCGGGGAGAGATCTCAAGATCTTTCTCACTATTTTTAACAATTTAAATTATCAATTTTCAGATTTTATTCACAATTTCTTCAATAAATTGATGTTTTTTTCCTATTTTTATTATACACTAAAAGCTCCAATAATTTCTCTTAATAAATAGTAATGATTATAAGGAATTCTTACTGCTATAATAGTGGATAGCTAAAGTATAAAAAAAACTATAATATACAAAATATTGTGTTTGGGCTCAAATTTTTAAAGTCTCAACCCAAGTCCAACTCTAATTTAGATCAAACTTGAATTATGTTTCCCAGTCCCATCCCAAAGTATAAACAATGAAACCGAAGCCCTAAAAACTTTGAGCTCAGCACGGGTTGGCTCTCCTAAGTTGCACCACTATTTTGAAATTGCCCCCATGTTTTTGTGGTTACAAAATGAAGTTTTGTAGAAGTAGCAAAAAACTACTTCTCCAAATAATTTTTTCTATTTATAAGATTTAACCCTGACCCTACCACTTACACATTATTCAGTATATAAAATATAAAGTGTGAAAAGGGGCATTTAGAGTGCAAAGTCTCTTTTACAAATTTTTTACTAAACACCCAAATAAAAAATTAATTATGTCACAATAAATTCTTTAGAATTTATATAGTTAGAGAAATTATACAATTTTTTGTTGACAATTATTTTTCAAAAGATGTAATTCTTTAGACGAGTAGTTGTTGGGTCATATTGAGTCAAGTGAATTATTACTAGTCATGAAGAGAAGACTTAAGAAGTCTGGCAAAGACAATCGAGTCTGAAGAAGTGTGCAAATCAAGGTAATATTTCCATGCATATCATCATTTACACTTAGGCATTTGACCTGAAGATTGTGTTAAGTTTAGATATGGACTTAGAATTGGTTATGATGACCTTAGTTATAGTTTAGTTTGGACTATAGGCTAAATTTACTTTTGAGGATTACTACAAAACATGTTTTTAAACTTGTTTATTTGTTTTTAATTAATTTACTAAGAATTTTTAAGATAACATCTTTATTTTTTGAAGTAGTTTTCTAGAGGCTTGTTCATAATTTGAGCTGTCAAATCAGGATAATCGGTAAATCGATTCGCGATCCCAAAATTATGAAAATCATAGTAATTTATAGGCTTAGAAGTGGATTGAGATGAAGGTCTCCTCCTATCACCACTAGAGGAACTTTTTTGGACCTTGCCTTAGAATTGTTAGAGTTTCCTAACGTTTTTTTATTTGAATTTTGAGTTCCCTTAGAATTAGACATTCTACCGTTAAGGAACTTATTGAACCTTCTAACAATCAAGGCTAGGTCATCATCATGCATGGACTCAGGGTCAACTTTTACATCCCCTTCATTGTCATCTTAAGTTGATTTTAAGGCAAGACTCTTAATTTGCTTTGCTTGCCTTAGAGTTAGCTCAAATATTTGGAAAGAACCAACTAACTTATCAACTACAAATGAGTCCACGTCTTTTCTTTCCTCAATGGCAGTGACCTTGGGTTGGAATCTCTCGGGGAGAGATCTCAAGATCTTTCTCAATATTTTGGTAATTTTTATCTTTTCTCCTAGGTTGAATGATGAATTCACTATATCACTCAATTTTTCATAGAATTTGGCAAAGGTGTCTAACTTTTCCATTCTTAGTGATTCAAACCTAGTGTTTAGCATTTGAAGCTTGGACTTCTTAACCACCGACGTACCCTCATGGGTAGTCTCGAGGATATCTCATGCCTCTTTTGTTAATTCACACGTCATGATGTGGCGAAACTCATCCGAAGTTACCACATTGAAAATGACATTTAAAACTTTAGTGTTATATCCACTAACTCTAAGTTCTAACTCATTCCATGCGTTTGAAGGCTTGGGTATGGAGGGGGTTTCCATAGTAGCAGTTGTGACCGGAGTGGTCCAACATTCTTAGACGGAAAGCCAAACTCGCTCATCTAAAACTTATAGAAATGCTCCCATGCGAGCTTTTCTGTCACGTCCCGAATTTCCACAAGCCCGGGGAGTGAGTGAAATGAAAAGAGAAAAGTAAATGAAAGGTCTTTAGGTTAGATAATTTGATCATTCATTCATTTCCCTACGTTTTCCCCAAAATTAGAAGTGAAAATTTATTAATTAAACCCACCCATGATGAGTCTCAATTAGTAGTCAAGCACCTTTCCCAACTAATGGTCAAGATCGCCCAAGTAGTGTCCAAAAATGGTCTCTAAAACAGTCCCAAATCATCTCTAAAAATGCCTTGGAGTGATGGCCCAAACGGGCCCCAAAATGCCCTAAGGCATGGTCCAAGAAGGGGTCAAGAAGTCCACCAAAAATTATATAAGGGAGGGGCCAAATATGGCCCATGTGAATGGCCAAACATGGCCCAAAACGATTACCAAAAATAGCCAAAAAAGGTGGCTAAACATGGCCCAATATGATGCCCAAACATAGTCTAAAAAGGTGCCCAAACATGGCTCAAAAAGGGTGGTCAAAGGTTGGTGTCAAGGGCTGTCAGAGCAGCACACAGGGACAAGGCAGCAGCAGGCCACGTGTAGGCTGTGGGTGCGCAGGATGCGCATGCGCACGTGCGCAAGTAGGGGGATGAGGCAAGCCATGGCGCGCGACAGGCAAGCAGGCAGGCGCGACACGCGCGCCGCTCACAGGGCCCAGCCCGCGCACTCGGGGCTAGGCGGCAGGGACTGTTACTGTAGCAATAAAGATCTTTTTCTGATTTAATGCATTTTTAATGTTCATGGTTGCAACCTATTTTTCCTATTTTTGAATTTTTACTGTAGCGGCTGCGGCTAAATTTCTCTAGTTTTGGCCTATTTCCTCAAGGCTTTTAACCCTCACTTTGTGGCACTTTTTCCCACTTATTCATGGGTATTTTACACACCTAATGGCTCTTTTAATTTCACAAAAATTTGACATGGTTTCCTTTATTTTCTAAGCATTTTTCCACCTAATATTCATAATACATTATACCATCAATGATTCACACATTTCCATCCTCACTCAATGGCCACAATCTCATGGGAATTAACATACATCATTTAAATATACAATCCTCCACACATCCACATATACTTTGAAATTTAAAATATCAAATTCTCCCTTTTATTACAATTATAGGGCCTTGCCCATTTTGTTCACACTACACAATACTATTACAAATGTATTACATAAATCTTAGGACTTATGCCCTCATACAACTCAAAATATGCCCTAAGGGCCAAAATATCCACCATGATCCACTTCCCCTACATCCTTCAAGACCTCATCAAGTCTTCAAGTACCGGTGGCCTCATCTGTAATATGATATCCCACGAGGGGTCAACACAACCGCTGGTATGACACAGTACTAATGCTAGGAACAAATTTAAGGCGTGGCATGTGCAAGTGTACATTTATATCTACATGCCTTCCAATTTATCAACACCATACAATAGCAATATGCGTGACCCACCCATGCAACTCTATGCCACACCTATGTCTCATTCACGGATCGCTTCCGTTGGGCCAAAGTACCAATGTTTCATTCACGAATCGTTCCTGTTGGGTTAGAGTATCAATGCAATGGCCAATTTTGGGTTTTTCACCACAGGATCTACACCCTCATAATGCATAACACCAAGTGCTCAACCCACACTATGTTTTCAAAAGATTCACCATATGCCAATATGCTTTGATTTCACCATGGAATAATGCAATCTCAATGAAGCATTTTATCAACATATAGAGCGTGACTTAAAACATGCCTCATTCATAAAGAAAAGTATAACTTCAAATTCACAACACTTTGTCTACATGAATGTAAGTCAAAATTCAATGAATTAAACATATAATCAAGTTTCATGTTCATTACTTTAACAATTTCTCAAAAAAATTACAAATACACAAACTACCAACTCATGGAAAAAATCATAACTCTCAAACCACAAGAGTTTCTCTACATGAACATAAGTTAGAATGCAATGAATCAAACACATAAACAAGTTACATGTTCATCACTTTGGCAAATTCTCTAAAATTACAAAATACATAAATCACCAACACCTTGAATAAATCATAACTTTCCAACTACAAGATGTTGTCTACATGAACATAAGCTAGAATAAAATGGATTATATATATAGTCATGATTCATGTTTATCATTTTACCAAATTCCCAAAGGATAATAAAGAACACAAAAATACATAAACAACCAACTCTAAGTTTTCAAAGCAACTACCACCTAAGTGATTTTCTAACATCAAGTAAACACCTAAATCAATCAATCATCACACAGAAAGACAAGGAAACTCAAATCTATTCCTAACTTAGCAAGGTATCATACCTAAAATGGTTTTTCTTAAACCGTGGGAGTTGTGCTGGCTATGCAGACAAACCGATCAGTGAGAATATAGTCCTTGTTGAGAGGAACAAGTTCCTAGGAGGAACCTTCATGAAAATCCAAGCCTAGATGTGTGTTTCGGTGGCTTGAAACTTGAAAACCCTGGGTTTTCTCTTCACTTTTCTCCCATGCACGACTTCTGCTCTTTCTACAGCCCAAAAAATAATGAAATTATATACTAAGGGGTTGTATTTATAGTAAAGGGGCAAGGGGGCAAAATGACCCTTTTGCCCTTAATGAGTTCGAGTCCCGTTACACTACAACCCATTCCGAAATGACTCAATTCGACATTTTTCTTTAACCAAAGTTCTTAAAATTATTTTAAATGAAAATTTTCAAAAAAATAAATTTTCGCCTGTGGCCGGGTTTGGCCGGATCCACCCGGGCCACCCGGTTGCCCTTTTGGTCTAATTTTTTAAACTATCTCCGAATAGGCTCAACGTTTTACAAGAGGTGTATTTTAATATTCTAAGAATATTTCTCTTCTATGACACACTCAAATATGCTTCTAAACATGACTTATGCTTAAATGATGCATGTAAATGCCCTACCGGTAAAATTGTGCATGAATAGTGCCTTACCGGCAAAAACGAAAAATTTACCCTCATTTTTCTGATCTCTACATTTTAAATATGCATAATTTGAGCCATTAAATAGGGGTGGTCAAGAAATCGGTCTGCCCTCTCTTATCCCTTCCTTTTTTCACACTTATAGGTATCCAATCAATTTCCTTTGAAAGTAGGCTTTAATACCACTTTGTTGGTTGGTTCCTTGGTGTTAAACTAACCTAGAATGGAGGGTTGAATAGGTTTGTACTAAATTTTTCAAATCTTTCAATTCTTCAACCACAACACTAACAACTACAAGAATGACACAATATATGAATTGTAAATTCAATCTATTTCAACAATTATGATCAATTCAACATTGAGCTCAATCCACCCAATGTAGTAATTATGTAGTGTTCAACATACAACAATTCAACACAAGCCTAATTGATCCACTAATCTAATTCCAATGCCAATTTCACAATTCAAGTAGAAATTAGATCGTGTGATCAGTTTTCAATTCCACAATTCAATTTACAAATCCAATTTCATAATTAAGGTTTTCAATTATTCAATTGATGATTAAATTTCAGAATTCATGAAAACCTAAATTTCTTTTAAGCGGAAGCATTCAATTCTAGCAAATTGGAAAGCATTAAGAGTAAGAAAGTTGCAAACCAAAGTGATGACGGAGAAACCACCAACAAAAAACTATTCGTGAGATAAAACTCTAGAGCCGACCATGCTCATGGAAGAGTCTACTATGAGTGAGATTGAATTACAACGTGACGAAGAACGAAACCTAGTACTGTAATATCCCGACCCGGGATATCGGGTCATATGACACGTATTACGAGATTTACAAAAATAATTAATTAATTTAATAATTAATTAATTAAAGTATAAGAAATGTTTATATTAATTATATATTAAATATTATATGTATGTGTATAAAGTGAAATATGTATGTATGTATATAAAAGCATGTATGTATGCAAGTATATATATGAATAAAGTAAAAATAAATAAGTAAATATGTGAAATTGTGAACAGTGGTGTGAATGGGTGTGAGTGTATGTCGGTTGGTGTGTGTGTGTGTGTTGTAAAGTATATATGTGTGTATATGTATATGTATATATTATATGTAAAAATATCATGCAACATTAATGTAAAGCACAGAAATTGGGAAGAACAAAATTTATAAGATATGAGGGCTAGTGTAGGGCTACGAATCAGAAAGAGGGAGAGAGAGAGAACAGTAGAGAGAGAGAGAGGTCGGTTTCTTTCTTTAAAAGCAAAGCATGCTTGCTTCATACGGAAGAAATCAAAAGAGGGAGAAACTGAGAAGCTAAGGAAGGATTCAAAGCAAGAAGAAAGGAAGGAAACCGAAGGAAAGAGGTGAGAGAACACAAAATCTGTATTTTCTCTCTCTAAAAGTTAAGCATGAATATAAACTATTTTGAGTAGTTTATATATGTAGGATGTTAAATATATGTTTACAAGTTCATTAAGCAAGAAATGTAGCCTTGAAAACACTCAAAAATACCAAACCCAGAAGCTACGGCCATGGAAGACCTCACTTGAAGCAGGTCTGAAACCATTACAACCAAACAAGTTTTGGCTTATTAAGACTTCAAATATAGATCAATAGGGTTCTAAAAACCCTGATGCGCGATCATGAAGCTCAAAAATCGACTCTCAAATGTCAACTTGTAGGTTACGGGTTGTAAAACCCAAATTTTAACTTGCACCAAAGCCTACTTTTATGAATGAAAACTGAATCCCCATGAAGAGGGGATCAAAACAAGCTAAACCTCATGAAAAATAATCAAGAAATGAACATGAACCGTGGGTTTATAGTTCGGATTATCATGGCTTTAACCAAGCCTCTGAGTTATATTCGAAGCTCTAAATCGATGTAAAAGTATGCCATAAAGTGTTAGGAAGTGTGTGGAAAAGAAAACAGAGAAAATGGAGTTGTAAAATGCCACGAAATTCAAACTAAAAAACTTAGGGTTTTCAGTGAACAGTGTCGACTTCGTGGGGAAGATGACACTGTTCGGGTTGGGTCGGATTCGGTTACGGGTCCAGGTCGAACAAGATCCAACGGGTCAGGTTTATTTAAACGGTAACGTTTTGGTTTTAATTTTTAAAACATTAGGGCTGACATCATCATGACGTCAGCCACACGTGGCAAACCGGCTAAACCGGTTGGGTTGTAAAGGAACCAGACCGGTTCACTTTTAATTGGACCGAACCGTTTGGTTTTCTAAATTATTTAAAAATAAATAAACCAAAACTTTTTATAATTACGGATTTACCCCTGAACTTCAGGAAAATCCTATTGTGGCCCAACTGTGGGAAAATCTATTCAATTTGACCCCTGGAAAAGAATTAAATAATTAATTTAATTATTTAATAAATAAAGTAAAATGACTATTATGCCCCTAATTCAAAACTTGACCAAATAAAGTCCAAATTAAACATATGAATAGTGTATCCTTACTATTTTGGATATTCTAAAGCCAATGGTAGGGTCCGTTTTACGAGACAGGACCCCAAAAAATAAAGACACGTAAAGGGGTAAAATGACCAAAATACCCCTTATTCAAAATAAACAAATTATTAGTGTATTCTTACTATCTCGGACCTTCTAAGTCCAATAGTGAGGTCCAAATTACAAAACGAAATATGAAAAAATACGACACGTAAATAGGTAAATGACCATTTTGCCCTTTTACATACAAAAGTCCGAATTAAATTTTAGGAAAGCCTAAACCGACTTTCTTCGACGCTCCGGACTCAATGGTAGAGTCTAATTGACCAAAAGAGATGTCTAAAATAAAAAGACATAAAATTTGTTGAATAGCATTTGTCAGATGACTATAAATTAAAGTAATGCCAAGTACTAATCTAAGGCGTATACGAGGAAATGAATTACGAAAAGACACGACACGTAAACATATGAAGTAAATAACTTTAATTTAAAGTTAATGGAGCTATCCGAAGAGTATAATTGTAGAAATCTATTTTCCTGACACGTTAAATTGTGTTTTAGGCAGAGAATTAAATAGACACAAAAAATGGACAAGAAACGTGAAATCCTTCCGATGATGACAAGGGCTCAAATAGCGAATGACCCAAAACAGCAAGTTTTCCGGGAGAAGCTACAAAGGCAACTCCAGGTAATTCAGAAGCATATTCGAATTGCCGAAACAAATGAAGTGGTCTCCGTCAGCCCCTTCATTTACAAGACCATAACCAAGGAACAACTGGCAGAGAAAAAAATTAAGAAACAAGAAGACACTGAAACGCTGCATGAATGGCTCCACAAGTGACACTATTATCATTAAGTACATGAATAGCTAGTCTATGATATAGCTAAGAATCTGATCTTGCACAATCTGGATATGGGTAAGATTTTAAGTTGAGTAAGTATATATGAGATTCATGTAATCTTTCATAAATTATGATAGGTTGAGGAAAGCCAAAGGAAAGGCACCTAAATAGAGCGAAACCATGAGTACAAGGTGAGTAACCCTGTGTTTGAATTAGAGATTTAACTCCACAGATTTGAAAAGGTTTTAAGTTCAAAGATATGAAGTAATTGAAGTTTCAAATTTAGTATTTACATGATTCAGTTTTAAATTGTTTCATCTTTATAAACTCTATTATGACATGCTTAGTGAATGGTTTCTATCACGGTTTTCTTAAAACATATTTCAGCATGTCTAAAGTTTTAAATGCCAAATTATGTAAAATATTTTGAATTTGATTATTTCAAGTATTTGAAGTTCTATTGTAGAAGTTATACATTTCATGTTTTAAATACTCATGAAAGTATCTATTGAAGAAGCTATGTGATAAATGTTTTACAAGATAAATAGTGTTTAAAGCACCCCCTATGATGGTTGAAATCCTTCGGGATTCAACAGTAAATGCCCAGTAGCAGGATCTAATCCCCCAGGCAAATGAGATCGACAGTATTGGCAGTAAAATGGGAGTCTGGTTCGAAACAGATTCCACCTAATTAAAAAGAAAAGATGACAAAGTGATTTTGAAAATGAAAACAGGTTTTACCCTCATTTTCACAATACATAGTTATGTGTTTTAAAGTTTATATACTTTATCTGACGAAGTACGAGTTTCGCTTGAATACTTTAAATGTTTTCAAGCTATTTGAAATGCATATGTTCTGAGTTATATACTCCATTTGACGAAGTATGAGTTTAGCTTGAATACTTTAAATGTTTCAAAGCTATCTGTTTTATGAAATGCATATGTTTTGAGTTTTATATACTCTATTTAAGAAATACATGTTATGTTTTATGTTTTGAAGCTCATAAGTGGAAGTATAGCTTGAATACTTTAAATGTTTCAAAGCTATTTGTTTTATGAAATGCATATGTTTTGAGTTATATACTCTATTTGACGAAGTAAGAGTTTAGCTTGAATACTTTAAATGTTTCAAAGCTATTTGTTTTATGAAATGCATATGTTTTGAGTTATATACTCTATTTGACGAAGTATAAGTTTAGCTTGGATACTTTAAATGTTTCAAAGCCATCTGTTTTAAGGAATGCATATATCCTGTATTCAAAATATACGAACAATTGGCGGTGATTATTTTACAAACACTCATGTACAAAACCACTGCTAATTGAAAACCCTATGACGAATACTAGAATTGCTCACAAGCTTAGATTAGCTTACCCGGACTTTGTTCGGATCCCCCTTTCAGGTGATTAAAGGCAGTTTTGACTAGAAGACGATGATAAAGAATCTGCCATTTTTGGGAAGACATGATAAGTAGTTTCTTTAGGAAACTTATGAACATTATTAGTATATTTTGTATTAGAAGATCGACACTGTTATGTATAAGCCCCACAGGGCAACTGAATATGTATTATATTTATCAAGTCTTTAACTTTTAGTTATACTCTGAATGTGTAACCATGTATGCTATGTAAAGAGTGGCAGTACCGGACGGATGTGCATAATTTAAAAATAAAAAAAGAAAAGAAAAAGTTTTTCACGCTTCCGCAACCACATGTCGCACATCTATTCGATACCGCTGCCTATGTGAGCCTTCGCCCAAGGGTCCTCGGGCCCGAGGGTGGCGGTTACGATCCGGTGATCCGTAGAGGGTGGGTTTCGGGTCGTGACAAGTACCTCAAGTTTCGTTCTATTCAACTATCTTCAATCTCCCTTAAATCCACAAGCTTCCTCCATAGCCGAAATCTTCATACAACCGCAAGCTCTTTACAGTCTCGGAATCCTCCGATTGGCTATCTTCACAATTACAACTCCTCGCAACCCCGGACTCCTCCGATCGCTTAACAATGAATCCTCAAGGTTAAACTCCAAACTCTTCATTGGTGAATTGAAATGGAATTGAGGCTTTTTGAATTGACTTGGATCATGTGATGTAATCAAAATCAATTAATGATAAGAGTAGAGATGTATATGAATTACATGTATCAATGTTCACTCATGAAAGCTCTAAGATTTCTCAAGTGTACAGTTCTCACAATTTGAACTCTCTCTTATTATGTTCTCACCCATCTCAAACTGAATTTTCGTGAATTTACATCATTGAGATCAAATCTCAAAAGAGGCTTGAAAACAGAAATATTTTCTATTTTCGTGCAGTGTTCGTTCGAATAAATCAGTAGTTCGTTCGAACAAGCATTCGTCATTCGAACGAGCAAGAAACAAATAACAAACAAGCAAAATATGGAGGTTGTAGCTCATCATTTGATGCAGTTTTTTTGAACGAGATCAAATGAGCAAGAACGAGCACCTCAATTATTCATTCGAATGAGCAACAAAGAGTTGCTCATTCTCTACTCGCGTTGTGAACTTAATTTCCCTAAATGTTTTCAAAATATGCATTTTTTGATAAAATTGTTTCACAACACAAATCAACTACACACGATGATATGATGTCTATTATATGCCATGCATACAAAGTGTGAGTGTGTGAGATCCAAATTAAAACAAAAGTCCAAAATATCCAAATTATCCTCATGAACCAAGTTGGCCTCTAGACGTGTGTGACAATGAAACTTTGACTGTCTTAGAGTAGAACAGGGCATTAAGATACTCTAAGTCTAGGGCTAATATAATGATTACAATCAAAGCACGTTTTGTCAAAATGGATTAGCCAATTACAATATCGGACCCCTTGATCCTAACAATTATGTTGATTATTAATTAGTTAATCTTTTGCAACTAATAGGTTTTATTTCTCAATACCTTGTATTTTAAAATTTATATACTTAGTGTCAAACAGTACAAATAGGTTTATATAATAGGCTAGACATGTGCTTCCATTGTATAAAGAGTTACACATTGCCACGGTAATGGATATGAGGACCATAAATGTTGTTTTGGTTGTGAAAGGCTAATTAAGAAGAAACAAACAATGAAAAAAATATTCAACAAATAAACTAGTAGTAATCCACTAGTTCGTGGTAGGTTAGTTGTTTGAAATTTATCTTTGTTGACTTATACAGTGTTAATTATTAATTAGTGGATCTTTTGCAATTAGTGGGTATTATTTCTCATGAGGATTTCTCACATAAAACTATGATTTCCTTCTTATTCTTATATTTTAATATTTTTTATGAATGATTGATATACTTGAATTTATTATTTAAATAATTTAATAAGAGAATTTCTTAAATATTAATCAATCTCTCAAGTTAAGTTTAGTAGGAAATTTTGACAGCGATCGTAATTATTCAACACTAATTTTATTAAGTCTTAATTAATTAAAAAGGTTATCATCCGCATTACAGGCATAAACTCGATTTTTTTCATACACATTAGTAATCCAATTTTCAGAATCCAAAGCTTAATAGCAAATGCAGGATTGGCATACATTCAAGCCTTGGCTGAAAAAAAAATATATTATATACACTTAGATAGTGATTCAAATATAATTTTTTGAAAATTTTGTAATTAATGTTTTAAAAATTATGAAAATGTATTTGAATATGATAATCTAAATTATAAAAAATTAAAATTAATAACTTATCAAATACATATTTTACGTTTTAAAATTAAAAATCCGTATTGTGTTTGAAAACTTAAACAAATATAAGAATTTCTGTACGGATTGGATTCTGATCTCCAACAAACCATAGGCGGGGACCAACTTAAAATGGTCCAACACCATCCTTATATGCCATAAACAAACAGCCAATCACACAGTCCTGTCTATTTGCAGCTACCACCTCTATTGCTGTATTCTACTAATTATAAAATTAAAAACACACATACACACACAAACGACCCGTTTGGATGAAAATAGTTGGAAAGAAAGAGAAAGAAAAGAGGAGTTATTTATGTTTGGTTTAAAAATTAGTAAGGAAAAAGAACGAAACTTTTAACACGTTTTTTTTTTTTAATAATTCTGTATCCAACCCTTCTAACACTTATTTGACTTATTTTATAATCCGTCCAAAATTAAACTGAAACGGAAAAAAATGAGGCAATTTTTTAATAAATTTTTATAATACCAATAATATCCTTAAAATTGTAGAAGAAAAAATAAAATAGAAACCTTCGTCATAAGATATAATAGTAACTTGTAGAAATTATGTAGTATTCATCATACAAACTTTTCGACAATTATTTCCTATTATTAATATTTGATATATCGTACCAATTTTTTAAAAAAATTTTATAGAATTTTGTAAATATTTCTTAGTAAGTTTTGAACTCATTTTATATCATCAATTTTTATTTTTATTTTTGGTTTTTGTTAAATCACCGTCCATGCTTTTGTTTTCCTCCTTATTTCTACTTCTGTTTCATTTAGCAGAACTTGACTTCTAAGAAGCACAAATACAAAAACGGACATGATATATCGACTTGTTATTTTTTAAAAAAACTATGACACAGATATATCAGAAACACATTGAATATATATAATTTTTTATATATTTTCTATGATCATCATTTAATAAAAACCTAATAATAAATTAATATCAAACCCTTTCGTTTGTTTTCTTTCATCTATCATTTCCAAACAAAATGAAAAAATTATACTACTCTCTCGTATTCTCTCCTCTCATTAGTTATCTAAACATGAAAGGAAGGATTACCCTCTCTTCTACTTTCTTTCATAACTAATGCTTTATTTTCTCTCCCCTCTCCTCTCCCTTCGACTTATCCAAACGGATCGAGGGTTGCTCTTTGAATAAGTATTCGTTTGGTTGAACGGTGTAAAAGTGTTGTTTGAATTAAGTAGCTAAAGAGATTAAGTAACTATATAAAAATAATGTTTGAGTTAAGAAATTGAGTACTTGAATAAATTATTAAAAAGTGTTTAACAACTATCAAATTGAGACATTACTAAACTTTATAATGGATTTGACTAGTTTAATGAAAAAAACTAGACTTACCAGCTTAATTCAAACCGTAACTTAAATAAAATAGTTATAATCAATTACTACAATTTGAAATCTATCTAAACAACATCAAATCAATTAAGTGTGATTGAACTTTTCAAAATGCATTAAGTTGTGGCCAACAGCTAATCAAAATAACCCTTAAGAATACTTGTATTGAATGTTGAATAAAGTTTTGGGTAAATTACACTAACTTCTCCTAAAGTTTATAACAATTACACTGATCTTCTCTGAGATTTCTGAAATTATACTAATCTCTCATACTTTACCTTAAAATATACAGATACCTCTCTCCTGTCAGTTTTTTTTTAAAATAATGAAATTGCCCCTTTTATTTATTTATTTATTTTTGTATTTTTTCAATTTTGAACAATTTTTTCTAATTGTTTTAAGATTTTTTATTTTTTTATTTTAAAACAAATTTAAGGTAAATAACTTACTTTTATTTTATGTATAAATAAATTTAAAATTTTTATCAATATTTATTTGAAAAATGAAAAAAAAAATTGTCAAAATGTAAAAATTTGAAAAAAAAGAAATATGAAACAGGTAATTTTTTCATTTTGAAAGAAAAAAATAACAAGAAGGGGGTATCAGTATATTTTCAGGTAAAGTAAGGAAAGTTAGTGTAATTTTAGAAATTTAAGAAAAAGTCAGTGTAATTGTCAGAAAACTCATGAGAAATCAGTATAATTTACCCTAAAATTTTCTATTATCATATATAATATATTATCGTAGTACCATCTAAGCTTTTATAGTATTACATATTAACCGAAAATTTGAACCATAATTGTCGAAAAAATTATTTTGGGGCTAGAAACCATTTTTCCATCCTTTTTGAAAATTAAAATGATTATTTTTATTTTTATTTTTTTTAAAAAAAGAGAATGGTATACAAAATTTTTTCAAGAATGTTTCATAAACTTTTAAAAAATAAAATTGGTAAATTTTTTTTGAAAACTCTCTAAAAGAATTTTTAAAAACAAAAATCATTAGAAATGCACTTTCTCTAAAAAAAATCATTTGAAAATTGTTTTTCGGCTCAAATAATATTAGCGAGCGTTGCTTCAAATCTATAATTATTTCCTAGTGTTAATATTTGATATATCATACCATTTTTTTTAGAGTTTTTTTATAATAGAATTTTGTAAATATTTCTTAATAAGTTTTGAACTCATTTTATATCGTCAATTTTTTTTTTTGGTTTTTGTAAAACCACGGTCCACGCTTTCTTTCATCATTATTTCTGCTTATGTTTCTTTTAGCATAACTTGACTTTTAAGAATCACATATACGGACATAATACGCAGATTTGTCATTTTTTTAAAAAAATAAGATACGGACATATCAAGAATACGTTGAATATGATCATATAATAAAAACTTAACATTATTTTAATTAAAATTAGCATAAAAATTATCCAATCACAAAAATATTATTTAGATATCAAAATAACAAAGTCATTAGATAAAAAATTAAAAACTTCTTCATTTAATAATTAACATTCATGATTCCAGTTACAAAACAAATTTATTAATTATTATATAGAACATATATATGAAAGTGTGTGTGTGTGTATATATAAATATATATATATATATATAACAAAAAAAAACTAAGGAAAAGATGATAAAGAAAGAAGAAGAAGAAAACATATTCAAAATCCTAATTTGTTTGTAACATGTTCAAAATTTAAAAAAATAAATTTTTTTTTTCAAATGTCGGACACATATTCAAGAGTGTCCAACAAGAATATGTGAATCAAATAAAATATTCGTATTTCATAGCTTGACTTAAAAAACCAACTTTCTTTTTAGTTAAATAAATTTTATTGATATACCACAAACAGACACACCAATCACCTTGAGACACGTATACATGCGGAGCTGATAATTTTGATCATACCGAACAGCCACAAACCTTCAGGGCATTCTCATATACGTCTATCACACAGAGCCGATAAACTCGATCATACAGAGCATCCACAGCCTTCAGGGCATTCTCATATATATATATATCATTCAGAGCCGATAAACTCGGTCATACAGTGCAGGCAAAACCTTCAAGGCATTCTCATGCATATATCTTCCAGACCTTCTGTTCTGGGCAATATTTATTCGACACTTCATATGGTTCCGACCTTATGGTTTCCTTAACAACTGCCAAGCAGGGAATAAGGAAACAGTCTTCAACACGGAAACTACTATCTATGATTATCTCCATCTACGACTCAATGCTCCACAAGGTAACTGCAATCTCCGATAATCAAATCCCGATATTCATGGCGTCAAATCCTAATCAACTTAGGAGAGCCACGACTTATAAATTAAACCCTAGAGGTACGCTTTATTTTATGCTCATTCTTTGGCTTTCAATACTGTCTTTCAATTCTTTTACTTACTTAAGCATCAGAGCGGCTACAGCCGGAGCCAATCCGCTGGTCCTCTGATTATCTTTCTGAGTGTTCGACAGGTCACGGAGTCCATACTTATTGCGAGCCGAAAAGTGCAGCATCAGTTTGGCGCCGTCTGTGGGAACGACTAAATCTCCAAGTGCTCTATTCATAAACTCAACTCTTTCCTCACCGGAAAACCATGGCACCAAATCTCCAACCATGACAGAATACTCAGAATTCGCAAAACGTTCAACGTCAGCTGCCTGCTCCTCGGACAAAGGGGCCAGCGGCCAATCCTATGCGACAAGAGATCAAAGCAATAAAACGACACAATGAACTGGTGTAGGAGCAATTGCTTGCCATCACTAGAACGCTGGCAACACTCACGCAAAACCAGGCAGCGGGTTCTCCTAGCCCGCCGGTCAATTTCGCCGCAGGTACGCAACCTCTTGTTGCCGCGGAGAATGAAGAACTTCGTGAGCAGGCTCCAACTAATCAGCCTGGGCACCCTTCGGGCGTTGCTCGTGCTGGCCGAGATCCACAGCCATCAACAGTCCCTGGTTGGGGAACATCCGCCTTCGTTCATGACGTCCACTACCGGAGCACTACTCGAGCCCCAACTCCCAGGGCCTCGAGAGCACATCCGGCACCGCAGGAGCCTCATCATGTAGCACCAATCCCTCCGGTTCGGATTCCTCCTCCGTCCGAAGGAAGTACTCAACCCTACTACCCTGAAGCCGAGGCTGTCAGGCAGGGTTCGCAAGATGTCAGACTCAGAGATCCGCGAAGGGTAGAGGAGATTGCCGAGTTCATGGACCGGACAATCGCCTTAAGAGGACCTCAGAACCCTCCGGAGCAAGACGAACTAGCAAGGCTGCTCGGAAGACTAGCCACCCCGTTCACTCACGCCATCATGTCAGAAGAGAGGCCCAGAAAGTTCATGGTGCCCAAGTTCACCCTATACGATGGATCTGGAGATCCCGGAGATCATCTCTCGCACTATCAGCATACAATGGCCCTTCACGAAGCCTCTGATGCTTTCATGTGCCGCACCTTCATCACCAGTTTAAAGGGAACTGCTCTGAAGTGGTTCCACAACCTCCCTCCAAACTTAGTTACCAGCTTCTACGAGCTCGGTAGACATTTCTTGGACAGGTTTATGACCAGCAGGAGGCTCAGAAGGGGTCCAGAGTTCCTGTTAAACGTCAAACAGACTAGGGAGGAATCCCTCAGAGCCTACATCGCACGCTTCAATACCGAACTCACGGAGATCACTGACTGCAGCCCGAAATTCCTTGTAGCAGCCCTGACTGCTGGGCTTGCCCAAGGTGGATTCAGAGATTCCTTAACGAAGAGCCCTCCAGCTGATATGGCGGCATTAATGGATCGGGCCAGAAAGTACATCAACCTGGAAGAAGCCAACCGCACATCCCAGAAGGGCAAAGATCCGACCCAGAGAGACAATCCGAAGAAGGAGGACCACAAGAAGGAGGATCACAGAAGAGACTTCAACAAAAAGAGGGCCAGGAGCCCAGAGAAGAGAACAGCACCCAGAGCTGTGTACAACTCCGGACCAAGGGAGTTTACCAACTTTACTCCTTTAAACACCACACCGAACCAGGTACTCCGGCAGATCCGAGATCGGGAAAACCTGAGGTGGTCGGAACCAATCAAAGGAGATCCCAGCCTGCGGGACCAAAGTAAGTATTGTAATTTCCATAAAGATCATGGACATACAACTAACACATGCAGGACCCTCCGGTATGAGATAGAGCAGCTCATAAAGAAGGGGCGTCTTCGGGAGTTCGTCAAGCTGGACGGAAGGCAGAACCCCCAAGACGACAAGCCTCAACAACGGCCAGATCAAAGGCCCGAGCAGAGGCAGGAGCAGAGGGAAGGGCGAAACGAGCCTCAAAGGCAGAACAACCATGTTATCTACGTCCTCCATGCTGACTCCCCTATCATAGGAATGTCCAACAGGGCAAGAAAGAGATATGCTCAGGAGGCCAGAGTTGCCCCGAACGTAGTACAGATCTCCAACGTAGAAAAGAGGCTCAAGCCAGCACCGGAGATCCAATTCACCGAGCAAGATCTAGCAGAGGTACACTGCCCTCACAGTGACGCCCTCGTTATCACCCTCAGAATCGCCAACTTCGAGACCCGGAGAGTCCTGGTCGATACTGGCAGCTCCGTCAACATACTGTTCTATGAGTCACTTAAACAGATGGGGATAGACCATGACAACGTTAAGCCCACCACTGCCGTGATGGCAGATTTTGATGGCAACCTCAGTACCCCTTTGGGGAGAGTCGACCTTCCTACCACTGTAGGAGAGGGTGAAGGGCAGAAGACCACCATCTCGGAGTACATGGTGTTGAACATGAAATCTCCCTACAACGTCATAATCGGGAGACCCTGGTTACATCAAATAGGAGCGGTCACTTCGACCCTCCATCAGTGTCTGAAGTATGTGCACAACCAGAGCGTCCACTAGGTCAGAGGGTGTCAGCCAACCTCTTGAGAATGCCACGCTATTGCCCTCAAGGAGAAGGCTCCTAAATAGCAATTACAGTACACTCGGGATTGTGCAGATCCGGTTCTCACTCACTCTCCCGAGGCGGAGAATTGCCCATCCAGCATCAAAGAACCCCTGAGCCCAAGGGGACGTGACAGCCGAGCCAAACCTGTCGGCGAGCCCATCAAAGTACTGGTCAGTTCAGAAGCAGAGGGGCGTTATTTGTACATCGGCCCAGACCTGACACACACCGAGTAGGAAAAGATAGTCAGGTTCTTGAAAGGCAACCTCTCTATCTTTGCTTGGGAGACCAAAGACATGGAGGGAATAGATCCTGATCTTATAACTCACAAACTGATGGTGGATCCGGATCACCCGCCAGTCAGACAGAAGAGAAGGCCGATTGCCCCTGAGCGGCATCGGATTATAAATGAAGAAGTCCAAAGGCTGCTAGATGCCAGGATGATTCGGGAAGTGTTCTATCCCGAGTGGCTAGCCAACACCGTGCTTGTCAAGAAGAAAAACGGCAAGTGGAGAGTCTGCGTTGATTATACAGACCTCAACAAGGCGTGCCCCAAGGACAGCTTTCCACTGCCAAGAATAGACCAACTGGTTGACGCCACTGTGGGGCATGAGATTATGAGTTTCATGGATGCCTACTCTGGATACAACCAAATCCAGATGTACCCTACAGATCAAGAGAAGACTGCCTTCATAACCGAAAGAGGGCTCTACTGCTACAGAGTGATGCTTTTCGGTTTGAAGAATGCTGGAGCCACTTATCAGCGGTTAGTGAACAAGATGTTTAGCCCACTGCTCGGCAGCACCATGGAGGTATACATCGACGACATGTTGGTAAAGAGTCTTCAGAAAGGCAGCCACCTCCAGCACTTAGCCCAGACCTTCGATATCCTCAGACAGCACAAGATGAAGCTCAACCCCTCGAAATGTACCTTCAGAGTTACGAAAGGAATATTCTTGGGATACATTGTCTCTCAGAGGGGTATCGAAGCAGACCCCACTCAGATCCAAGCCCTGATTGGGCTAAAGTCACCAAGAACCAGGAAGGAAATTCAGGCATTGAATGGCAGAGTTGCGGCACTGAGCAGATTTATCTCCAAATCCACTGACCGCTGCCTACCTTTCTTCAAAGCTCTGAAGGGCAGCAAAGCTTTGTAGTGGATGGAACAATGCGAAGAATCCTTTCAAGAGCTAAAAGAGTATCTAGCCTCTCCAGAACTCCTATCAAAACCAGTACAAGGAGAAAAGCTACTCCTGTACCTTGCAGTTTCTGAAAACGCGGCCAGCTCCGCATTGATCAGACAGGACAGAGGAGTACAGAGGCCTATTTTCTACGTCAGTAGGGCACTACTTGACACGGAGAAAAGATACCCAGAAGTAGAGAAACTGGCCTATGCCTTGGTCATATCAGCTCGGAAGCTTCGACCATATTTTCAAGCCCATCCAATCGAGATCCCAACTGCCTACCCTCTAAAGTCAATACTGAGGAAACATGAGGTATCGGGAAGATTGGTGAAGTGGTCTGTGGAGCTAGGGGAGTTCGACATGTCATATATACCCCGAAACTCCATCAAAGGGCAGGCTTTAGCTGATTTCGTGGCAGAATTCACCCCGGCACTTCAGAACAAAGCACAACTCACCGAGACTTCGGGAACCTGGCTGCTATACATTGATGGATCGTCAACCGATCAAGGTTCAGGGGTAGACCTGGTACTACAGTCCCCTGATGGGCTCACATCAGAAAAAGCAGTCAGCTTGGGATTCAAAGCTTCTAATAACGAAGCCGAATATGAAGCCCTAATCTTAGGCATGAAGCTTGCCATAGAATGCGAGGCTCAGAACCTCGATGTCTTCTCTGATTCCCAACTGATAGTGAGCCAGGTCTTGGGAGAATTTGCCATTAAAGATGATAGGATGCTCCGGTACTCCGAACTGGTGAACCATTTGAAGCATTCCTTCCAGACATTTACTATCCAGAAAATTGAGAGAAGCCAGAATTGCAGAGTAGATGCTCTGGCTAACATGGCCTCCCGCCTCAAGTCTGAAGCAAACTCCACAATTAAAATCGCCTTTTAGCCAGGATCCAGCATTGAGGAAGCCCAAATTGCTCAAATTAATTAACAACCTCAGAACTGGATGACTCTAATCCTCTAGTATCTAAAATCCGGGCTCCTCCTAGAGGACAAAAACAAAGCCAAGAGAATCCGAATCAGAGTGGCTCGGTACCTGATCCTAAACAACAAGCTTTACAGAAGGTCATATTCTCAACCTCTGTTAAAATGCTTAGCTCCAGACGAGTCACAATATGTCCTGGCTGAAATACATGAAGGAATTTGCGGGAATCATAATGGGGGCAGAACTATAGCCCACCGGGCTCTATCGCAGGGCTATTACTAGCCCGACAGGTTGAAACAGGCTAAGGAATATGTTCGGAAGTGTGACAAATGCGAGAGATTTGCCCCGTACCAACATCAGCCTCATCATGAGCTTATCCCGATTCCTAGTCCTTGGCCCTTTGCTCAATAGGGGATGGACATTGTGGGTCCATTACCAAGGGCACCTCCGAACAGGAAATATCTCTTGGTGGCCATCGACTACTTCTCTAAATGGGCCGAAGCCGAACCTCTAACACATATCACAGAAAAAGAAGTTGAGAACTTCACCTGGAAAAACATTGTATGCAGGTTCGGCATACCACATGTGATTATTTCCGACAATGGAACACAATTCACTGGTAAAGGCTTCAAGGCATTTTGCGAAAATCTCAACATTAGGCAGCACTTTGCCTCTCCAGGCCATCCACAAGCAAATGGGCAAGCAGAGGTCACTAACCGAACAATCCTTGACGGGTTAAAGAAAAGGTTGGAACAGGCCAAAGGTAAGTGGGCAGAAGAACTCCCTGGAGTTCTTTGGGCCTACAGAACAACCAGAAGAACTCCCACCTCTGAAACTCCCTTCTCACTAGCCTATGGAACAGAAGCAGTAATTCCGGTTAAGATCGGTATGCCAACCTTGAGGACTAAGGCCTTTGAGCAAGAATCCAATGATCAACAGCTGATGGAAAACTTGGATTTGCTCGAGGAGAGAAGGGATCAGGCCAGCATCAGGATGGAAGCCTATCAACAGAGAATGGTCAACAAATCCAAGGTAGGACTCAAGACAGTCAACTTTCAAGTCGGAGACTATGTCTTAAGAAGAGTCTTTCAAAACACCAAGGATCCCACTATGGGAAAATTGTCACCAAACTGGGAAGGCCCCTACAAAGTAACGAGGGTTGTTCGACCTACTGCCTACTGGCTAGAAGACATGACTGGGAAGCCTGTTCCTAGGCCATGGAACGTGGAACACTTACGGAAGTATTATCAGTAGAGATGTTTCTTTTACTTCCATAGAATATTCATCTATTAATGCACAGGCATTCAGAGCCTGGTCCATAAATGTACAAGTCTTAGCACTTGGTCCATCTATTAATGCACAAGCCTCTAGAGCCTGGTCCATAAATGTACAAGTCTTAGCACTTGGTCCATCTATTAATGCATAGGCCTCCAGAGCCTGGTCCATAAATGTACAAGTCTTAGCACTTGGTCCATCTATTAATGCACAGGCCTCCAGAGCCGAGTCCATAAATGTACAAGTCTTAGTACTCGGTCCATCTATTAATGCACAGGCCTCCAGAGCCTGGTCCATAAATGTACAAGTCTTAGCACTTGGTCCATCTATTAATGCACAGGCCTCCAGAGCCTGGTCCATAAATGTACAAGTCTTGGCACTTGGTCCATCTATTCATGCACAGGCCTCCAGAGTCTGGTCCATAAATGTACAAGTCTTAGTACTCGGTCCATCTATTAATGCACAGGCCTCTAGAGCCTGGTCCATAAATGTACAAGTCTTAGCACTTGGTCCATCTATTAATGCACAAGCCTCCAGAGCCTGGTCCATAAATGTACAAGTCTTGGCACTTGGTCCATCTATTAATGCACAGGCCTCTAGAGCCTGGTCCATAAATATACAAGTCTCAGTACTTGGTCCATCTATTAATGCACAGGCCTCCAAAGCCTGGTCCATAAATATACAGGTCTTAAATACTTGGTCCATTTTTTATACACAGGCCTCCAGAGCCTGGACCACCCTAATGCACAGGCCTTCCGAGCCTAGTCCGCCCTCAATTAGCAGATTCTATGATCCAGTCCACCCAAAGACAAAAGTTCCAGGCATCTACAAACTAAAGCTTCCTAGATCGGAACACCTCAGATCCGATATTTATATTATTTGGCTTTTCTGTTAAACAAGCAATAAGTACTATGGTACCGATCAGGAGTAAAGTACTTTGATTCAAGCATTCTTCTGAGTTTCTTTGATCTATTCTTAGAACATTCATATATCAGAAGTGCACGAGAAGGTATTCTAACTACAGAAGAGTACATTCGAATACAAAGAACATCAGATCTGAGAAAAAGAGACTCAATTTTATTGATGATTCAGAAGATTTACATCAGTACAGAGACTGGAAATAAAACAGAGGCTACAATACAGAGACCATTACATAAACTATTACAGGAAGCTATTATGTCATTTCTATTTGCAGCATCATGGCTTTCTTCCTCGAATGATATAAGGGCACAAGATCCAACCTTCCATCACCGCCGCCGCCGGTTCTATTTGAAAGGAAGAAACCCTGAACCCCAGTCTGCATCAAGGAGCGCCAGGCCATTTCATCATCACTGTCAATGATCTCGGTACCAACGGATGATGAGGACTTTGGGCCTCAGGAGACTTTTCATTCTCCACCTTTGTGATAGGCACGACGCCCCAGCCGATTGAAGCAAGGGTCTCTGCCAAGTCACAAAGAGGAAGAAGCAGCCCACGTTCATCTCCCTCAGAGCAGTTGTCACACCCCGGCCGATTTGAGCAAGGGTGCCTGCCAGAATATAGAGGGAGGGAAGCATTTCGCCTTCGTCTTCATCACCGACGCTCCAAGCCTCGGTTGAATCAAGGAGGTACCACCTCCCATCGGAGGAATCTCGACTGGATGCCAAGATGGACAAGAAGATCTCAACCTCCTCTAATCCTTCCTTGGAGACTGAATCGAAGGGAAGGTTAACTCTCGGCCACAGTTTAATCATTCCCAACTCAGACTGAAGACCGTCAATCATCTCCGAGTAAACGACAGTTTTTTTTTTGAAGAACATCTAAAAACCTTTCTAACAACAGAGCAAAGTAAAAAGATAGGGCGCAACCGTACGCTCCTCTTCCATATATGTAGGCCTTCAAAGCCCAAGAGCCACCCAGATGAACCGTCGCAACGGTTGAGCGAAGAGTTCGCTTCGAAATCCCAAACGACGGTGGAGCAATAAATGAGGCATTAAAACCACCTTCTCGGGTGAAGCAAAAGGCAAAGCCACACACGCAATATATAGACTTTTTAGTCTTGTCCACGTATATGTTGATGTGACAGTTCCTCCAAGTCATTAACGCTTGATGGGCCACGTATACAACAAAGGTCCATCAACTCTAATGTACCTTGACCCCTGTCTTAGCAGATCTGAAGGCTGAAGTTCTGGTCAACCGAACTACAATCACGAAATATTCACTTATTACTACAAGTCTCCAGGTTCAGAGCAGTCAGCTTTGAAATGTTTGCAAAGGAAATCTTCAATTACTGACCTAGGGCATGAAAAGCAGCTCGGAATACAATTATCTACAGGGTAAAATCCGGTCTGGTATATACTAAATTCCAGAGCAGCGCTATTTTCAACAATTACCACCATCAACCACAAGTTAAAGTACTACAGAGCAATATAACTAAAGAGACAAGTATCAAGCAAAATACTATTCCATTCACGAATGTATATTTCCAGTACATTGGAAGTTAAACAAAATATACATCCTAAGCCAGATCAGCAGGAACAGAATCAACAGCCGGAGAAGGATCGGCAGGGGCAGCATCAACCATCTCAGTCGGTACGACCACTTCCGTGGGATCAGCAGGGAGGACATCAGCCACTTCACCTTGGAAACTTGGCAAGGAGCCGGGAACGGAAGTTGTTGAACCCAAACGTAATCAAACGATGGGTCATTCCTTCCAGCTTCGACTTCATTTCCTCCTCATTATCCATCAATGCCTACTCCACGGCGTCTTCAAGCTGTTTACGGTGCTGATGCCGCATGCCGTTTATCTCCGCCTCCAACCTCTTTGCCCACTCAACGGCAAGGTCCCTCTTTGACTCCATCACGATCAAGGAGTTCTGACATTCCTTCAGCTTCTCTACGGAGTCGTGAGCCTCCGACCGAGCAGTACCAATCTGAAGCCCCAGATCGTCCAGATCGGCCCTAAGTCGGTCAAACTCCTTCGCAGACGGAGAAACCTCCACCAAAGCAGAAAGGGTGTGCAGGGTCTGCATAATACAAAGTGAACAGTTCAATACCAGCATAAACGCTTGAAGAAAAGGGAAAGAAAAATAAAAGGCCCGATGAACTCACCTTAACCTGAAGAGCGGTCAAATCAGCAAGAAGCTTCCCCGACTTCTGAGACTTGAGTTTAACTGAGCCTTTAGCCCAGAAGTCCCTCAAAATCCTCTTGGCCTCTTGATCGACAGCATCAAGAGCCACCAATGACGATGCCCCCTTACTCGCTCTATGAGACGGGACTGGGGGGACCACCGAGATAGGGATAGGAGCCTCTTCCTCCCCCTCGCAGGCTCAGGAGAGGACAAAACTAACCTCCGCTTCTTTTGAGCGGGAGGAACCACTGGAGAGGAAGCCTCCCCCGCCGCCACGGGCGGCGATGGCCCGGTCTCCCACTGAGCCATCACATTGCCAGCAATCTCCTCAACACTCCCCCTAGCAGCCATCAATCTATCCGGGTTAACAATAGAAGAATGGTCTCGAATGCTGGGCTTCAAGAGCTTCTTATATTGCTTCTGAATCGCGGGGGAGAAGTCTGGTCTCTTCCACGCACCCTTGACTGCAGAGTAAGCACAGAAATTGATCAGTTCAACAATCGACAAACAAAACGAAATCAATACAGCCACGGAAAAGTTGAGCCTCACCCCTTGGCCCAGTGGTTCGAGGGAATGCGGAGGGTTGACCTTCAAAGTTCTTGAATTCCCATCCTCCTTTAATGAAAAAGTACCACTTCTTCCAGGTCTTGTTGGAGGAGGGCACAGAAGTAAGGGGCCTGAACCCGTTATCAAAAGACATATAATAAAGGCCCTCCGCCTTTTGAAGTTTTAGATCCATATTGCTACGGATCAAATCGAGGGATACCTCGACATTATTCATATGCCCTAACACAATGAAGCTCAACAGATGTCTCCAACTGTTAAGGTTCAGGTTTGCGGGGCAAAGGTTAAACCAACAAAAAAATTGTTTTATTATATCAGGAAGGGGAAGTGTAAGACCCATTTCAAACCAGGCCAGATAGGCACAGATTTTCCCCTCTCTGACGTCGCTTGGGCGATCCTCAGAATCTGGGACCCTGAAAGTAACATTTGTGGGAAGTTTGAACCTCGCCCATAACTCCTTCAACATGATTTCGGTAATTACACTCTCACCCTCCTCTCTGTAACCGGATCGACCAAAAGTCTCTCCAGCCCTGTTTGGGGGCTCATCGAATGCATCAACAATCCTAACCCCCGGACTAGAGGGGGGTCCTGCCAGTCTATTTTCATCAATATTTACTAACTGCAGTTGAGGAACGGCCTCCGAAGGACTGCCCGAACCAGAGTGCGACTCACGGCCAGACATGGCGAACAAGAAAAAGAAATGAAATAAAGAAGAAGGAATGTAGAAGGGGACTAAAAGTCGAACCTGAGATCAAGAAAGGACTGTGAAACACCGGATATCCTTCAAACTTCAAAATATGTCAAATGGCGGTCTGGTACTGCAGAAGCAAATGCAGAAGAAAGGTATGGAAGACCTTTCCCTCTCTTTATATACACATTCGAAATATGAGCCTTCCAAGGCGAGCCGACACAACAGTTGAAGGTAATGATGAATTCTCAAGTATCGGCTGCGCAATAAATGACGCATTAAACCGACGTCTCGAGAAATGGAGGAACAAAACATATGAATCTTTGCAAGACCCATAACCCTAGTTAAGCCCCAGCTTCTAACTAGGGCTCGGGGGGGGGGGGGGGAGTAGCTGATATACCACAAACAGACACACCAATCACCTTGAGACACGTGTACATGCGGAGCTGATAATTTCGATCATACAAAACAGCCACAAGCCTTCAGGGCATTCTCATATACGTCTATCACACAGAGCCGATAAACTCGGTCATACAGAGCATCCACAGCCTTCAGGGCATTCTCATATATATATCATTCAGAGCCGATAAACTCGGTCATACAGTGCAGGCAAAACCTTCAAGGCATTCTCATGCATATATCTTCCAGACCTTCTGTTCTGGGCAATATTTATTCGACACTTCATATGGTTTCGACCTTATGGTTTCCTTAACAACTGCCAAGCAGGGAATAAGGAAACAGTCTTCAACACGAAAACTATTATCTATGATTATCTCCATCTACGACTCAACGCTCCACAAGGTAACTGCAATCTCCGATGATCAAATCCCTATATTCATGGCGTCAAATCCTAATCAACTTAGGAGAGCCACGGCTTATAAATTAAACCCTAGAGGTACGCTTTATTTTATGCTCATTCTTTGGCTTTCAATACAGTCTTTCAATTCTTTTACTTACTTAAGCATCGGAGCGGCTACCGCCGGAGCCAATCCGGTGGTCCTCTGATCGTCTTTCTGAGTGTTCTACAGGTCACGGAGTCCATACTTATTGTGAGCCGAAAAGTGCAGCATCATTTATCAAATTTATTTAATATATATATATATATACAGATATATATATATATATTTGTGTATATATATATATTTTTTGAGTAAAACGTTTAAATTTAATAGTTTTTCTTTATAGCAATTTAATTTGAAAAGTTGGTAAATGCTAGAAATGATGAAAGCATTGATATGAGCTGAACCCAAATCTTGGGTCGCTTATTTTACCCAAATCCGGGTACAAGGATATTCGTATTGTTGAAAATAGTATCTATTCTATTCTTTGAGCATGAAAGGATGTTAAACTTTTCCATACCAAATTTTGTAGCAACATCAATAAGACGGAGAGAAACCGACTGATTTAATTATATTATTTATATATATATATATATATATATAGTCTCAATCTGGGGGAGGTTTATTTACCTACCAAGACAAGACCTTATTTGACACCCCCATCCCCAAGTAGGCCACATTTCCAATCTCACTCACTTTCTTTGTTTATTATTTTCACACATATTTAAAATATTATTGTGTAACAAAATAATATTAAGAATCTATAGAAATTTAAAATATTAATTACTGATGAGATTAGGAGTAACTATGAATCACCATATTCTACCTTGTGGTGGCATTAGAACATTAGAATCATCCCTTGTAGGGTATTTCATTTTAAGTTTTGAGGATATGGATCTGCTTGTCTTTTGTCTTTTGCACAGACTATAAAATTGGAGGAGACATAACTCTTATCACTTTCAATTACCACTTTCTGGAATCATCCTATTTCATTCATTCATTCATTCATTTAAATTCTTCTTTTTCAATTTATCAAATCTCAACCCTTGAACTTTATTTTTGCATTCACAATTATCATTTTTATTACAACTATATAATTTAAAACATATATACATATTTTGTAAGAGTAATTAACATTTTTCTTATAACATATATGAATATATATGATATATCACAAAAAGGACAGACTTGTCCCCACATGACACATGTACATGTAAAGCACCTATGCATACAAACCAAGGAAAACTCTCCTCTCCAGAATAGACAGGTACATGGAGTTCAGAACTCCTTTGTGCAGAGTCCTACAAGACTTCTGGTCTTCCCTCTAGAACAGGAAATGCTGGGCGCACATAAAGGGGTCCCGAGCTGGTCGCCGTCTTACATGCCCTACCGACCTTGAAGAAAGGAAACAGAGTCCTACATGATAACTGCCATCTTCGGATATCATCAAATTCTTATCTTTGCGACTCCAAATCCTACTCAACTTAGGAGATCCGCAAACTATAAATTAAACCCTAAGGTGCACTTTTTAATTACACTCTTTCAATTACAGTCTTTCTTTTAGTTTTTACTGACTTTATCATCAGAGCAGCTACCACCGGAGCCAACTTGGTGGCCCTCTAATCCTTTTGTTGAGTGTTTGATAGAAGACGAAGAACGGAGGCCCTATTGGTCAGAAAGTGCAACATCAGTTTGGCACCGTCTGTGGGAAACGAAAATCGTTTCTTACTAACTTTCTTCTCCAACGACGATAGTTTTTTTGACTTTTACTTCTAAAAAGATGATGACTCTCAATCTTCGTCCAAGAAAAAGTGCTCAGAACCCTTGAAACTAGCCTCTTGCTAGAAAAGGAAGGGGGAAAACATCCAATCCCTTACAGCAATAACTCGATCGAATCCAATGGAAGTCTGATCATATGTAGGAACAGCTTCTCGCCATGTCCCAAGCCTTGGCGTCACTGGCCCAGAATCAACAGAATAATCCCACTCATCCTTTTACTAACGTTGCTGATGAAGGGGCTCAGCCTCTTGCCACCACCACGGGCAGAGGACTTCCTATGGAGGCCCCTAATTACGCCCAAAGAATAACGCGGTAGTTGTAGTGTAGCTTCGGGGTGTCGATTCCACAGGGAGACAAATTGAAAAGAACAATAAACAGAATTTCTAAAACTAAAGAAAGTATTAAACGGTTAACGAGAAAATAAAAATATAAAAAGTGATTTTGAATGCAAATAAAAGTTAAACAAACCGATTAATGGACAAAGTATTCAAATTTAACGAACGGTGGAATGTCGGGAATCCCTTGCACATATCTGGTATTTTAATTATTTTTAATTCACTGATAACTCAATTAAGAAATTAAATTCCAAAAATCTCAATCAGAAGATATAAAATTATGAACCAAAGTTAGACTGAAAATAACTCTTTGAAAAATCATTCAACACTTTTAAATCACTCAAATTATTATTCACATTGAAAAAACCCAACGACGACAATATACCCAACGAGCAATATTGCAGCAAAGAATTGAATCAATATAAATAATTAATTCTTCCAAAAATAATCAAAACATGAATCCATTCGATAGAAAAAACATGACTGAATCTATAAACGGACTAAACCTTTTAATTATTCGGAGAATAAAATCTAACAATTAATTATAAATGATCATCAAAGAATTTAACAAGTGAAAACCACGTACAAGAATCAAAAATAAATTAAAACAACCATCTACGGTGCAAGTTAATCCCTAACTCCACTTGAAAATTTAGTTACCCTTATACAGGACGGATAACAAATTTTATGGAGAAAAGCTAAGCCATGAAGTGGCTGCGCAGCCATTGTTCCTCTTCTGTTCTATGTGTAGCAGCCGCACGGCTGCCTCTGTATTTTCCTGCGCTGCACGTGCCCCTTCTGTTTACTGTCGCAACCCCTTTTGAACCAAAATTATCTGCACCCTAACGCCTTGCGCCCGGCCCACATCAGCCCACTACGCGCCACACCTTAGCGCCCAACGCAAGCCCATTTGGCTTCAAAAAAACCAGACCTCAAGTCTGCCCAGCTGATGGGCCCCACTGCATGCCGCACGAACTGCTCCTCGGCTTGATTCAGCGCCCCAAGCCCATAGCCAACCGTACAAGCCTGTTGGCTTTTTTTCTTTCCTTCTTTTGTTTTGTCTTTTGAACCTTTGACTTTTCAAACTCTACTCTTTTGTCTATTTCTTCTTCTTTTCATCTCCTGTTCTGCTTTTCTTCCGTCTCTTTTTTTTTTTTTTTTTCTTTTACTCCTTTCTCTTTCCCGCGCACAGCCAGCAGCTGCCACTTTTAGACCCATTTTTCTATTAGATAACGACTGAATCTTGATTCGGAATATTCATGGAAGTTGTAGCCCTGGATGAATAAATAATTTTAGGCTAAAAAATCACCTGATTTTGATTTCGGAAGCTCAAGTTATGACCCCTTGAAGTTGGCTGGTCGGACAGGTTCGGAGCAGCTTTCCAGGCCTGTCTTTGAAATAACGTTTGGAGGCTCAAACGAACTCAGATTTTTGTAAACCACACCTTTCTGAAAAGCTTAAGACGTGCTCTAAAGACTTCATGAAGACTACTTTCTCATTTTGAAACTCTAACGCCATCCAAATCTCAATTGAATCTCCATGGATCGAATCTACCTAAAAGCTGAAAATTACACAATATACTCCATAGCTCTTCTTTGACCTTTAATGCTTCCCTCACTGTAAATAGAAGTTAAATTAAATAATATCAATTATATCCCAACATTTCTACTCACATTTTAGCAATTTAATCTAATAATAGAGTATTTAGAGTGCACTTTTGTGCACTCATCACACCCCCCAACGTGCAGTCGATGCACCCCCATGACACCACTCACAATAGGGGGTGATCCCCAACCATCCACCACTGCAAGGAGAGGGATGCCTACCTTTTATCTTGCCGTCCACTATCAAAGCAGGACCAGGATCCCAGCTCCAGCAGCTTTGGGGGCCAATCCAATGCCACCTGAGTTTTAGCCTCCATTGGCGCCAGTTCCCCAGGTCCAAGGAGGGCAACATCCCCCTGTTACTACTAGACAGAGTCATCCCCTACACATAGGGGCTGAAACTGCAAGACAAGGCCCCTGGTAGGGCTTAAATCAGCAACCAGTGCTCCCCCGAGTCCCCCAAATGGTGGAAGAAATAGTGGACTCCGCAGAACAAACCGTCTTCACCAAAGGGACCCACGCCCCTCTAGAGCAGGATGAACTGGGAAAACTACTCGGGAGGTTCGCCACGCCATTCACTCTTGTCATAATGGTAGAAGAGAGGCTAAAGAAATTTATCGTCCCAAAGTTCACCCTTTATAATGGGTCTAAAGATCCCGGAGATCACATTTTCCATTACCAACACACCATGACTCTACATAGAGCCAATAACGCCTTCATGTGCTGAACCTTTGTAACCAGCCTTAAAGGTACTACTCTGAAGTGGTTCCACAGCCTTCCCCAGTAGTCGATCACCAACTTCTACGATCTCAGCATGCAATTTCTCTATCGATTCCTAACCAGTAGGAAATTGAGGAAGGGGCCAGAATTTTTGGTAACCATAAAGCAGACCAAAGGTGAGTCACTTCGCGAGTATATCGCTCACTTCAATGTCGAGCTCACAGAGATAACAGACTGCAGTTCGAGCTTCATGGTAGCAGCTCTCACTTCTGTCCTAGAGCCAGGGCGCTTTCAAGACTCTTTGACAAAGAATCCTCCCGTTGACATGGCAGCAATCATGGAGCAAGCACGAAAGTATATAAACTTGGAGGACACAAAGATATCTTTTCACAAGGCCAAAGAGCAAGCTTAGAAAGACAATCACAAGGACTCCAATACAACTAAGAAGAGGGTCAGAAGTCCTGACAGAAAGGCGACACCCAGAGCCTAGAATAACCCTAATTCTTGAAGATACGACACGTTCAGTCCTCTGAACACCTCCCACTCTCACATACTTTGAAAAATGCAGACCCGCAAAGATCTAAAGTGGTCGAAACCGCTGAAGAGCAATCTTGATACTAGAGACCAGAACAAGTACTGTGATTTCCATAAGGATCACAGGCACACCACTGACGAATGCAGAGCCCTCAAACAGGAGATTGAGCAACTCATCAGGCGAGGGCGGCTATGAGAGTTCATCCGACAAGATGGGAGGCAGAACCTCCGTAATGACAAGCTACAACAAAAAAGGCAAGAATAGAGACCTGAACAAAGGGAGGTCTGAAATGAACAACCGTAACACAACAACCAGGTTATCTTCATCCTCTATACTGACAACTCGATGACAGAAATGTCCAACCGTGCCAAAAAGTGGAATGCTCGGAAGGCCAGGGCAACACCTAATGTTTTCCAGATCTCTGCCATTGAGAAGAGGCTGAAGCCCGCGCCACAAATCCAGTTATCAGAGCTAGATCTTGCAGGGGTGCACTGTCTTCACAGTGTCGCTCTCGTTATCTCGCTCAAAATTATAAGTTTTGAGATTATGAGGGTCTTGGTGGACACGGGTAGTTCCACCAATGTGCTATTCTATGAGCCTCTCAAGCACATGAAGCTTAATCCTAGTGACATCATGTAATACCCTGACCCGAATTGTAACCGAGCGACCCATGTAAACCCGAGCTGTTAGGGCTTTATGTTATGATATCGAATGAAATGGATAGTTTTAGAATCTGAATAGTCTTGAATGTACAAACAAAGCCTAGATAATACCCGAGCAAGACATTAGTGGGCATCGAAATACGTGTATGTATATGCATACATATATGGGTATGTATATATATGTATAAATATAATATGAATTAATATATATATAACCATGTTTATATATATTAGGTGTATATATGTGTATATATATATAACCGTATGTGTGTATATATGTGTATGTATATTTGCGTTGTATATACATGTATATATATTTATAAGTCTATACATATTATATATATATATATCACATGTGCAGTATATATGTGTTTATAAGTATATACATATTATATATATATATCACATGTTCGTAAATAATTGTGTATGAGAGAGTGTGTGTTATATATAATGTACATATATAACGTACAAAATAAAGGCAAAAGTAAATAAAGGGGGAAGCGGTTACGAATTCAAAAACTCAAGCAGAAAAGAAAAGTCAAAGAAATGGGGTAGAAAAAGAAGGGAAGAGAGAGAGAGAGAGAGAGAGAGAGAGAGAGAGAGAGAGAGAGAAAGGGCGGTGAGCTAGGCTATATATATGGGTGAGTGGCTGTTGAGGGAATTTAGAAACAAAAGGAAGAAGCTGAGGCCAAGGGAGGAATTCTGAAGTTCAGAAGAAGAAGCTAGGGCAATTCAAAGGGAGATATTGTAGGCAAAATGTGAAATTTTAGGTAAATGAAGTTGATTTTTGTCTTTAATTTTTCAAAGCATGAAGGTTAGTTTTAGTTGTAGGATCTTAATAAGCATGGGACTAGGGTTAGTTTGCTAAAAGAAGGAAGGAAAATGGTTCAGAAATGAGAGAGATATATGTAGTTGCAGGTTTAAGAATGATAATCGGTTTCTGAAATTTTATACATGAAAACTGGTTTAAACTATGTAGAAATGTTATAAACTCATGAAAATGTTGAATGGTGATAATTTTAGACTTAGACCGTGACTCAGAAGTCACGAAATAGAGAAAATACAAGTGACCGGAAAGTCAGGTCTCACTAGAAACCCAACTAAAACCCTCTATTCATGAAATTCCAGAGCTCTACTCCAAAAATGGAGGTTAGATATGAGACCCTTGAGAAAATTGGAATCAAACCTCATTGGCTTGATTTGAAAATCTGATCAAAAGAAGTCATCGGCGCCAGAGGGGACGCTGGAGACACACTAGAGAAGACGATAAATAGTATGTCTGAAACGGTGTCGTGTTGGGGGGCTTTTCATTTAAACTACACCGTTTTATTTTAATTCTATTTTAAAAATAAGTTATATATGGGTTGTTTGGTTTAGGGGTTATGTAAAAACCCGACCCTAATTAGACAATACCCGACCCGATAAGTTCGGGCCATGAAGTGTAACCCCAAACTATAAGCCAATATATGACATAAATAAATTGGACGTACGTTAGACTATTATAATTATGACACATGGGTACGAGAGGCAAGCAGTCCCAAGTACCTCGGCTGTCGCTGCACCGGAAGCCCAATTTTACAAAAAAATGTGTAAGTGGGTGTATCTATATATTTAAGTGTAAGTGTGCAAATAAATGACTATTATTATATATACATATATATATAGATACATACGGTTAGATTATATATATATATAATAATGTAATAAAATGAAAAGGTAGAAAGCTAACGGGTGGAAGATTATGGAACAAATGAGAAGTTGTGATATGCGTGTCATGTGGGAGTGCAACATGAAGCAGGTGGCAATACCACCAACTCAAAGTCAGTCAAGTGAGCCATGTGTGCAGGTGTGCGTGTGTGTGGGTTGCATGCAACAAGAGGGGCATGCAACATGAAACAGGTGACAAAAGCCACCGACTCGAGGTCGGTCAAGTGGGTTAAATAAATTGAGAGAGAGAGAGAGAGAGAAAACTGTGACGCGAGGAGGAGGAAAAAGGGATACTAGAAAATTTGAAGTTGGGAAACTTAGCTTAAACAGGCATCCATTTGAGCTTAAGTACCTTAATTTTTCTCTTGCATTATTAAAAATCAAAACATGAAAGAAAATTTAAGAAATTGCACCTGTAACTTTTGGCCAAAAATGGTGAAGTTTTATGTGTGGAAACAAACATTGTTTTGTGGCCACAAAGCAGTAAGAAATCTTAACAGGAATTTAAAGCAACAAAAAACAAGAAAAATGAACCAAAAATAACCAAGTTATGATCAAAAACCAGTTGGCCGGAAATTGGAAGTGGGTGACAGAAAGCTGTAAAGTTTAGAGTTTAAAATACTTTTAAAAGACTTCAGGAAGTTTTAGGATCAATTTGATATAAAAATCTTCAAAAAACCGACGTCAAATATAGAAGAAAAATGAAGAAAATAAGTGCAGAACCTGTACTAGCGTCGGAACTGGTCAGAGAAGACGACCGGAATATTGGGGGCTCTATCGGGTCAAGCGTTGGCCGGGTTTGGGTTTGGGTCAGGTTGGGATCCGACCGAACAAGAGGATGGGTCATCAAACTGTATCATTTTGGGTATTGGATTTAAATGTCTTTGGGCTTGTTTGGTTATAAAGATAGAAAATTGAAATTGGATTATCCAAACCTTAGATAGGATAAGAAATTGGGTTATTGAGTTCCGGTTTTCAGAATAGACTAAACCGGTCGGTTCAGTGAAGGATTGGATCGATTTAGGGTCTGGGCCAGTGAACCCACTGGTTCAGACCAGAACTATTGGAAATTATAGTTTGACCCCTAGAAGTTTTGGAAAACTATACTAAGGCCCAACAGAATAATTATTTTAAATAAAATTATAAAAATACCCCAAGTTCTAAAACAAGTCAAACGAACTTCAAATGAGATAAATGAATAGTGTATTTTGACTATTTTGGACATTCTGGACCCAATGGCCGGGTCCGTTTCATGAGACTCCAGAAAAATAAGACACGTTAAAGTGTAAATTACCAAATTGTCTCTAGTGGCCCTAAAGCCAAATGGAAGTCTGAGAGGGTTTAAATTGACTTTCTTCGACGTTCCGGACTCAATGGTGAAGTCCACATTATGAAATAAGGTACAAAAAAATGTGACACGTAAATATGTAAGGTAATAGAATCAAACTTTAAAATGTAACAAAGCTACCAGAAGAGTATACTCTAAGAGTATAATGCCTAAGATTAAGGTTAGAAATTAATATGTCTAAGACTTAAAGAAGCTACCCAGAAAGGTAACTAAAATAGAAAGAGATTTAATGATAATTAAATCAAAGTGATATTATGGAATGTAACTAGACTTTGAAATGTAATTTCAGGAACCTTCGACTAAAGGAAGGATTTTTGAGTAAAAGCTTTGGATTTCAGGTGAGTGTTTCATACCATATTGAGGTAGACATTTTCATTATAGATATAAATATTGAACTCTTTTATGATGTATTGACATATGATATCATTTCCCTTTATAGCCTTTGTTTAACAGCTGTACTGTATACGTTTTGAATGATCTATTAACAACTATATTGTCTTCTTTGACTTAAGAAAATGGGTTCGTAAGATACTCAAACATTATATGATCTTCTTACAAATGTTCAAACTGTTTTAACAGAATAACTAATAAGGAATTCTGATTTGAGTAGTTGAACTGTTATTGATGATTATTGATTTTGGATATGATTGTAATGCTTTGGATAGAACACTCTTCTATGATTGGTCTTTATCGAATAGGTTGTGACTTATCGAACCCTACCCACGGGGTAAACTGGTGGTGAGCTGGTGTGATTCGGCATATCGAACTAGTCTATCGATCTTAGTTAGCGAGGTTCTAATTTGTTGGCCATAGAAGTGAAATATATGAATTTGAATACGAATATTGAATATGAACCATGATTGAATATGATTTATCGAACTATGATTTATCGACTTATGTTATCGAACTATGAATTACCGACTTACGTTATCGAACTACAATTTATTGAACTATAATTCATCGATCTATGTTATTGAAGTATGATTTAATGAACTATGCTATTGAACTGTGATTTTGATTTATTGAACTATGTTATTGAACTGTGATTTTGATTTATTGAACTATGTTATTGATTATCGATTTACGATTATCATTGAATTGAGATTTATTGGAAGTAAATTTGATACCATTATCTTGTTGCTATAATTAAGATAACATATGATATTTGATCATTGATATTTCATTATTGAATTATATAGCAGTTTTGAAACCCTTGGTATGTTATGGAATACTCACGAGTTGTTGAGCTCATACAGATTTTTATCTAATATATTTCAGGTAACGATATCGGCAAAGAAATAGTAGGTTCAGGCAGGATAGTCAGAAGCTTATAAAGCTAAGAACCCTTTTTGTATTAGGATTTTTCTAGTCATGATGTAGTTGCTTTTGCCAAATTTTGGATTGTACATCGAATATGGCATCACCAGGCTTTGGAAAAATTACATCATGTACTTTTGTAGTTACTATGGAATGTATATATAGATGACTGATGTCGACTTGTGTATTGATGCTTCCGCAATAGAAAAAGAATTTTATTCCGCTGTTTTTGATTAATGGGAATGAGGAAAACATTGTGATCATTGAAAAAGGCCTCGGTGGCCGATCACGATCCCTTGATCCGCAGGTTATGAAATGGGGATTTTATAAACCGAGGGAGGTTGGGATAACCTATCCCTGATTTAAAGCCTTGTCCACTATTTGTTTTTAAGAAATGGGAAAAACATGTGCAGGGGCTGCTGCCCCCATGACTTGAAACCGAAACTTGAGGGTCACGTGGGGTTCTAACCCCTGAGTTGTGGACCACTGTGCCACTAAGGCACATATGATCCAATCCCACTTAATAAATATATATTTTGTAATTAAATTAATTAAATAATGATAATTATTGTTAAATGACCCGAAGTCCAAAAATGATAAATGAATAGTGTTTTCTTATTATCTCGGATATTCTAAAGTTAATGGAGGGGTTCATTTTACGAGATGAGGTCCCAAAAAATAAAGACCCGTAGAAATGCTAAATGACCATTATGCCCCTAGTGATGCCCGAACCCAAATTGGGAACCGTGAAAGTCTAAAATGACTTTCTTTGATGTTCCAGACTCAATAGTAGAGTCTAATTTAGCAAAAGATATACTTATAGTAACAAAATATAAAATTTGATGGATAACATTAAATTGAGACATGTTTACTGATACATAGGGAACTCAAATGGAAAGGGAAAAGTCATAAAATACTGAACTAGAACGCATTGATATGGTAAGTAAACCCCAATATCTTACATGTGGTCTTCCAAGCCATGTTCATTCTATTACTGCCAGATTTGTACTATTGTACGTACCAAATGTTTATTGTTTCCATAATGTGATATTGTTCTATCTTGTGGACGTTTTTGACTGCTATATCATTAATTGTTATCTTGTACTATGCCTTAAAAGGCCTACTGTTATGTTTTTACTGAATAAATGATATTCTATTTTTCTACACTCTTATGGAATCATGAATGATCATGATGTATTATGAATACCAGATTTGTGCTCAGTCACAATATCCATCCGATGCTTTTTGAGTTGACAGGACATACGGGTCGAGTCCGTAAACGGACATATGGTAATGATGGCGTTTTTACGTACTAAGTTATGATGGCATTTTATATGCACTGAGTTTAAGGGGAGGGGGGTATGCCGGGCCCCAAAAGATCGAGGATCTACCAAATCCTGAACAGAGTAATTGCATCACTTATGTTTGACTGATATAATTACGTTTATTGGATTCATAGGTGTAATACCTTGAAAATTTGATATGACTAAGACGGCACCCTATCCTACTAAAATTAGGTTATGTAATGGTAATGTTTGGAATGGCTAAGAATACATTAAGCAATAATGAAATTAATTATCCTAAGATACGAAATTAATTAGAAACACCAAAGGTGGTGCATACTCGGGAGATTGACAACCTGGTTAACCGAGTCAAAATAATTTGGACAAGTGCCGAATTGAGAATACGAGACTAGTACGGATAATTAATTATGAAAATATTGTGAATATGAAATAAGGTATTAACAGGGACCCAATATCGATAAAATGAGTAATGATGATACTGAGCCCTGGATTAATACCAAATTTGCCGGCATTCCATAAATTAATTTTATGGAATAAATATCAAATACAGTAACACATACCGGAAAATACGCATATATATAAATATATGTGTGAATTAATATATATATATATATAAATGCATGTATGCATATATATAAATATATATATATATATGATTACATTACATGGGACCATTACATAATGCATAATGTATATATATATGTGTACTGTACATTATTATGTATAATGTATAATGTACATAAGCCCGTTATGATGTGTAATGTATATATACATATAAGAGAAAAATAAAACAATACGATTTCAACTAATGAAGTTGACACGTGAAGAACATGAATGGAATTTTAAGACTTCGATTTATTAAATCGATTCGTGAAGAATATAAATAAGAATACGAGCATACAAGGGGAAAAATGAGAATAAAACAAGCAAGGGAAAAATGGGGCAAATAAAATAAAATGCCAAACAATGCATAAAGAGAAAAAGATGGGAAAAAGAAGGCCAAAAGTGTTGGCCAAGGGACTTGAACCCTTGACCAAAAATGATGAAAGAACTTGAACCTAAAAAGAAAGCCACTTGGGCTGCCCACATTTTGTGTCCTATTTACACATGAAAACTCACCCCACCTCCCAAAGCAACCAATGAGGTTGCATGCAACACCACATCATTTATTTTGAAAATATATATATATGTGTGTGTGTGTGTATATAGACTGGCGTATGAAACCCATGGCAGGGAATCTATGTTACTCACTGGGCTTGTTAATGCTCACTCTATTATCCTAACATTTTTCAATATTTATCTCCATTGGATTAGAAGGCACGAAGAAATGAAACTAGTAGCCCGGAGACATCCCGAGCCAGGATTTGATGGCAACCAATTATAGAGTCTTGGATTATTGGTACTATGTTATTGAATTCATTGATATAGAATAGATGCATTGGGACATGGCTCATGTATGTTGGTACTCTAGAGATATTTGGTGATTGATTATAGACGTGCTTTGATGTGTTTAGATGAGTTACATTCCCAAATTAAAAAGGTTTAAATTTTCACTACTTTGACCCTACATTTGGAATGCAATTCATTGTAAAGTTTAGAAGTTGCCTTTGATTGGTCTCATTGTCGATAGGGAGACCGATAAGGTGGCTAACTAGTATCACATCTTCGGCATCCGCATAGGGTCGGGTGTGGGATGTGACAGAGTGATATTAGAGCTAAAGGTTAATGATATACCACAAATAGATACACCAATCACCTTGAGACACGTGTGCTTACAGAGTTAATAATCTCGATCATACAGAACTGATATTCTCGATCATACAGAGCAGCCATTAGCCTTCAGGGCATTCTCATATATATACATCATACAGAGCCGATAAACTCGGTCATACAGAGCATTCATAGCCTTCAGGGCATTCTCATATATATATATCCTGCAGAGCCGACAAACTCAGTCATACAGTGCAGGCGGAGCTTCCAAGGCGTTCTCATGCACATATCTTCCAGACCTTATGCTCTGGGCAATATTCAGTCAGCATTTCATATGGTACCGACCTTATTGCTTCCTTAACGACTGCTAAGCAGGGAATAAGGAAACAGTCTTCAACATGGAAACTACTATCAATGATTATCTCCATCTCCGACTCAATACTCCACAAGGTAATTGCAATCTCCGATGATCAAATCCCTATATTCATGGCGTCGAATCCTAATCAACTTAGGAAGGCCACGACCTATAAATTAAACCCTAAAGGTACGCTTTATTTTTATACTTATTCTTTGACTTTCAATACAGTCTTTCAATTCCATTTACTTACTTAAGCATCGGAGCGGCTACCGCCGGAGCCAATCCGGTGGTCCTCTGATCATCTTTCTGAGTGTTCTACAGGTCACGGAGCCCATACTTATTGCGAGTCGAAAAGTGCAGCATCAGTTTGGCGCCGTCTGTGGGAACGACTAATCTCCAAGTGCTCTATTCACAAACTCATCTCTTTCCTCACCGGAAAACTATGGCCCCAAATCTCTGACCGCGATAGAATACTCAGATTCCGCAAAGCTCTCAGCGTCGGTAGCCTGCTCCACGAGCAAGGGGGCCAACTGTTAATCCCATGCGACAAGAGATCGAATCGATCAAACGACACAATGAACTGGTGCAGAGCAGTTGCTTGCCATTACTAGAACATTGGCAACGCTCACACAGAACCAAGGGACGAGTCTTCCTAACCCGCCGGTCAACATTGCTGCGGGAACACAACCCCCTGTTACCACGGAGAATGAAGAGCCTCATGAGCAGGCTCCGAATAACCAGCCCGGGCACCCCCAGGGTGTTGCCCGCGTTGGTAGAGATCCACAACCGTTAGCAGCTCCGAGCTGGGGAACATCAGCCTTCGTTCTTGACGTCCATTACCGGAGCACTACTCGAGCCCCAACTCCAAGGGCTTCGGGAGCACATCCGGCACCACAGGAGCCTCATCCCCATGCAGCACCAATCCCTCCGGTTCGGAACCCTCCTCCTTCCGAAGGGCGTACTCAACCCTACTACCCTGAAGCCGAGGCTGTCAGGCAGGGTTCGCAAGATGTCAGACTCAGAGACCCGCGGAGGGTAGAGGAAATTGTCGAGTCTATGGACCAAACAATTGCCTTGAGAGGACCTCAGAACCTTCTAGAGCAAGACGAGTTGGCCAGGCTGCTCGGAAGATTGGCCACCCCATTCACTCACTCTATTATGTCAGAAGAAAGGCCCAGAAAGTTCATGGTGCCAAAGTTCACCCTGTACGACGGGTCTAGAGATCCAGGAGATTATCTCTCGCACTACCAGCATAGAATGGCCCTCCACGGGGCCTCCGATGCTTTTATGTGCCGAACTTTCATCACCAGCTTGAAGGGAACTGCTCTGAAATGGTTCCACAACCTCTCTTCGAACTCAATTACCAGCTTCTATGAGCTCGGTAGGAAATTCTTGGACAGGTTTATGACCAGCAGAAGGTTCAGAAGGGGACCAGAGTTCTTGTTAAATGTCAAGCAGACTAAGGAGGAGTCCCTCAGAGCCTACATTGCGCGCTTCAATGCCGAACTCACGGAGATCATTGACTGCAGCCCAAAATTCCTTGTAGCTGCCTTAACTGTCGGGCTTACCCATGGTGGCTTCAGAGACTCCTTAACAAAAAGCCCTCCAACCGACATGGCGGCATTAATGGATCGGGCTAGGAAGTACATCAACTTGGAAGAAGCCAACCGCACATCCCAGAAGGGCAAAGATCAGACCCAGAGGGATAATCCAAAGAGGGAGGATCACAAGAAGGAGGACCACAGAAGAGACTCCAACAAGAAGAGGGCCAAGAGCCCAGAGAAGAGAACAGCACCCAAAGTTGTGTACAATTCCGAACCAAGGGAGTTCACTAACTTCACTCCTTTGAACACTACACCGAACCAGGTACTCCGGCAAATTCGAGATCGGGAAAACCTGAGGTGGCCGGAACCAATCAAAGGCGATCCCAGCCTCCGGGACCAACGTAAGTATTGTAATTTCCATAAAGTTCATGGACATACAACTAACACATGCAGGACCCTCCGATATGAGATAGAGCAGCTCATAAAGAAGGGGCGTCTTCGGGAGTTCGTCAAGCAAGACGGAAGGCAGAACCCCCAAGAAGACAAGCCTCAACAACGGCCAGACTAGAGGCCCGAGCAGAGGCAGGAACAGAGGGAAGGATGAAACGAGCCTCAGAGGCAGAACAACCATGTCATCTACGTCCTCCATGCTGACTCCCCTATCACAGGAATATCCAATAGGGCAAGAAAGAGATACGCTCGGGAGGCCAAAGCTGCCCCGAACATATTACAGATCTCCAATGTGGAAAAGAGGCTCAAGCCAGCACCGGAGATCCAATTCACTGAACAAGATCTAGCAGGGGTACACTGCCCTCACAGTGATGCCCTCGTCATCACTCTCAAAATTGCCAACTTCGAGATTAGGAGAATCCTGGTCGATACTGTCAGCTCCGTCAACATACTGTTCCATGAGCCACTTAAACAGATGGGAATGGACCACGACAACGTCAAGCCCACCACTGCCGTGATGGCAGCTTTTGATGGCAATCTCAGCACCCCATTGGGGAGAATTGACCTTCCTACTACTGTAGGAGAGGGTGAAGGGCAGAAGACCACCATCTCGGAGTACATGGTGTTGAATATGAAATCTCCTTACAACGTCATAATCGGGAGACCTTGGTTGCACCAGATAAGGGCGGTCACCTTGACCCTCCATCAGTGTCTGAAGTACGTCCACAACCAGAACGTTCACTCTGTTAGAAGGTGTCAGCCAACCTCCCGGGAGTGCCATGCTATTGCCCTCAAGGAAAAGGCCCTCAAATAGTAATTACAGTACACTCGGGACTGTGCAGATCCAGTTCTCACCCATACTCCCGAGGTGGAAGTTTGCCCATCCAGCATTGAAGAACCCCTGAGCCCAAGGGGACGAGACAGCCGAGCCAAACCTGTTCGCGAGCCCATCAAAGTGTTGGTCAGTTTAGAAGCAGAGGGGCGTTATTTGTGTATCGGCCCAGATCTGACGCACACCGAGCAGGAGAACATAGTCAGGTTTCTGAAAAACAACCTCTCTATATTTGCTTGGGAGACCAGAGACATGGAGGGTATAGACCCTAGCCTCATAACTCACAAGCTGATGGTAGATCCAGATCATCCACCAGTCAGACAGAAGAGAAGACCGATTGCTCCTGAATGTCATCGGATTATAAATGAAGAAGTCTAGAGGCTGCTTGAAGCTAGGATGATTCGAGAAGTGTTCTATCCCGAGTGGCTAGCCAACACCGTGCTGGTTAAGAAGCAAAACGACAAGTGGAGAGTCTGCGTTGACTATACAGACCTCAATAAGGCGTACCCCAAAGATAGCTTTCCACTGCCAATGATAGACCAACTGGTTGACACCACTGCGGGGCATGAGCTCATGAGCTTCATGGATTCCTACTCTGGGTACAACCAGATCCAGATGTACCCTCCAGACCAAGAGAAGACAGCTTTCATAACCGAGCGAGGGCTCTACTGCTACAGAGTAATGCCTTTCGGTTTAAAGAACGCTGGAGCCACTTATCAGCGGTTGGTGAACAAGATGTTTAGCCCACTGCTCGGCAGTACCATGGAGGTATACATCGACGACATGCTGGTGAAGAGTCTGCAGAAAGGTAGTCACCTCCAGCACTTAGCGCAGACCTTCGATATCCTTAGACAGCACAAGATGAAGCTCAACCCCTCGAAATGTACCTTCGGGGTTACGAAGGGAAAATTCTTGGGATACATTGTCTCTCAGAGGGGTATCAAAGCAGACCCTACTCAGATCCAAGCTCTGATCGGACTGAAGTCACCAAGAACCAGAAAGGAGATTCAGGCACTGAATGGCAGAATCGCGGCACTAAGCAGATTCATCTCAAAATCCACTGATCGCTGCCTACCTTTCTTCAGAGCTCTGAAGGGCAATAAGGCTTTGTAGTGGACGGAAGAATGCGATAAAGCTTTTCAAGAGCTAAAGGAGTATCTAGCCTCCCTAGAACTTCTGTCAAAACCAGTACAGGGTGAAAAGCTACTCTTGTACCTTGCAATTTCTGAAAATGCGGTTAGCTCCGCATTAGTCAGACAGGACAGAGGAGTACAGAGGCCTATATTCTACGTCAGTAGGGTACTACTTGACACGGAAAAAAGATATCCAAAAGTAGAAAAGCTGGCCTATGCCTTGGTCATATCAGCTCGAAAGCTCCGACCTTATTTCCAAGCCCATCCAATCGAGATCCCAACTGCCTATCCTTTGAAGTCAATACTGAGGAAACCTGAGGTATCGGGAAGATTAGTGAAGTGGTCTGTGGAGCTAGGGGAATTCGACATATCGTATGTACCCCGAAACTCCATCAAGGGCAGGCCTTGGCTAATTTTGTTGCCGAGTTCACCCCAACACTCCAAGATAAGGCATAACTCATCGAAACATCGGGAACCTGGCTGCTCTACATCGATGGATCGTCAACCGATCAAGTTTCGGGAGTAGGCCTGGTACTATAGTCCCTTGATGGGCTCATGTTAGAAAAAGCAGTCAGCCTAGGATTCAAAGCTTCCAACAATGAAGCAGAATATGAAACTCTAATCTTAGGCATGAAGCTTGCCTTGGAATGTGAGGCTCAGAACCTCAAAGTCTTCTCAGACTCCCAACTGGTGGTAAGCCAAGTCCTGGGAGAATTTGCCATTAAAGATGATAGGATGCTCCGGTACTCCGAACTGGTGAACCACTTGAAGCATTCCTTCCAGACATTCATTATCCAGAAAATTGAAAGAAGCCAGAATTGCAGAGCAGATGCTTTGGCTAACATGGCGTCCCGCCTAAAATCTAAAGCAAACTCCATAGTAAAAATCTCCTATCAGCCAGGACCTAGCATAGAGAAAGCCTAGGTTGCTCAAATTGTTGAACAGCCCCAGAACTGGATGACTCCGATCCTCCAGTACCTGCAATCCGGGCTCCTCCCAGAAAACAAAAACAAAGCCAGGAGAATCCGAATCAGAGCGGCTCGGTACCTGATCCTGAACAACAAGCTTTACAGAAGGTCGTATTCTCAACCTCTGTTAAAATGCTTAACTTCAGAAGAATCACAATATGTTTTGGTTGAAATACACGAAGGAATATGCGGGAATCACAATGGGGGCAGAACTATAGCTCACCGAGCTCTGTCCCAGGGTTATTACTGGCCTAGCATGCTAAAGCAGGCTAAAGAGTATGTCCAGAAGTGTGACAAATGCCAAAGATTTGCCCTATATCAACATCAGCCTCATCACGAGCTCATCCCAATTCCAAGTCCTTGGCCCTTTGCTCAATGGGGAATGGACATCGTGGGTCCATTACCAAGGGCTCCTCCAAACAGGAAGTATCTCTTGGTAGCCATTGACTACTTCTCTAAATGGGCCGAAGCTGAACCTCTAACACATATCACAGAAAAGGAAGTCGAGAGCTTCACTTGGAAGAACATTGTATGCAGGTTCGGCATACCACGTGTGATTATCTCCGACAACGGGACACAGTTCACTGGTAAAGGCTTCAAGAAATTTTGTGAAAATCTCAATATTAGGCAACACTTTGCCTCTCCAGGTCATCCACAAACAAATGGGCAAGCAGAGGTCACCAACCGAACGATCCTTGATGGGTTAAAGAAAAGGTTGGAACAGGCCAAAGGAAAGTGGGCAGAAGAACTCCCTGGAGTTCTTTGGGCCTACAGAACAACCAGAAGAACTCCCACCTCTGAAACTCCCTTCTCATTGGCTTATGGTACAGAAGCAGTAATTCCGGTTGAGATTGGTATGCCAACCTTGAGGACTGAAGCCTTCGAGCAAGAATCCAATGATCAACAGCTTATGAAAAACTTGGATTTGCTTGAAGAAAGAAGGGATCAAGCTAGCATCAAGATGGGAGCCTATCAGCAGAGAATGGTCGACAAATCCAAGGTAGGACTCAAGACGGTCAGCTTTCAAGTCGGAGACTTAGTCTTAAGAAGAGTCTTTCAAAACACCAAGGATCCCACTATGGGAAAACTGTCACCAAACTGGTAAGGCCCCTACAAAGTAACGAATGTTGTAAGACCTACCACCTACTGGCTAGAAGACATGGCTGGGAAGCCTATTCCTAGGCCACGGAACGTGGAACATTTACGGAAGTATTATCAATAGAGATGTTTCTTTCTTTTACTTCCATGGTATGTTCATCTATAAATGCACAGGCTTCCAAAGCCTGGTCCATAATGTACAAGTCTTAGTACTTGGTCCATCTATAATGCACAGGCCTCCAGAGCCTGGTCCATAATGTACAAGTCTTAGTACTTGGTCCATCTATAATGCACAAGTCTTCGTACTTGGTCCATCTATAAATGCACAGGCCTCTAGAGCCTGGTCCATAATGTACAAGTCTTAGTACTTGGTCCATCTATAATGCGTAGGCCTCCAGAGCCTGGTCTATAATGTACAAGTCTTAGTACTTGGTCCATCTATAATGCACAGGTCTCCAGAGCCTGGTCCATAATGTACAAGTCTTAGTACTTGGTCCATCTATAATGCACAAGTCTTCGTACTTGGTCCATCTATAAATGCGCAGGCCTCTAGAGCCTGATCCATAATGTACAAGTCTTAGTACTTGGTCCATCTATAATGCACAGGCCTCTAGAGCTGGTCCATAATGTACAAGTCTTAGTACTTGGTCCATCTATAATGCACAAGTCTTCGTACTTGGTCTATCTATAAATGCACAGGCCTCTAGAGCCTGGTCCATAATGTACAAGTCTTCACACTTGGTCCATCTATAAATGCACAGGCCTCTAGAGCCTGGTCCATAATGTACAAGTCTTCACACTTGGTCCATCTATAAATGCACAGGCCTCCAGAGCCTGGTCCATAATGTACAAGTCTTAGTACTTGGTCCATCTATAAATGCACAGGCCTCCAGAGCCTAGTCCATAATGTACAAGTCTTCGTACTTGGTCCATCTATAATGCACAAGTCTCAGGACTTGGTCCATTTCTAATGCACAGGTCTTTTCAGCCTGGTCCATCTTTAACACACAGATTCTATGGTCCAATCCATCCAAAGACAGAAGTTCCGAACATCTACAAACTAAAGTTTCCTAGATCGGAACACCTCATATCTAACACTTAGATTATTTGGCTTATCTATCAGCAAACAACAAGTACTATAGTACCGAGCAGGTGCGAAGTACCTTGATTCAGAACTTCTACAAAGTTTCTTTGATTTATTCTTAGAACAGTCATGTATCAGAAGTGCACAAGAAGGTGTTTTAAACTCCAGAAGAGCACATTCAAATACAAAGAACATCAGATCTGAGAAGAAGGAACTTAATTTTATTGATGATTCAGAAGATTTGCATCAGTACAAGAAGACTGGAAATAGAACAAGTACACAAAAAGCTACAACAAAGGCAAACATTATACGACATCATGGCTTTCTTCTTCGAATGAGAAAGGGATCCAGGATCCAAACTTCCATTACCGCCGCCGTCGGCTCCATTTGAAAGGAAGGAATCCTGAACCCCAATCTGCATCAAGAAGCACCCAGGCCATTTCATCATCACTGTCATTGATCTCAAGACCAACGGATGATGAGGGCTCTGGGTCTCAGGGAACCTTCATTCATCTCCCTCAGAGCAGTTGTCACACCCCGGCCGATTTGAGCAAGAGTCTCTACCAAGACACAGAGGGAAGGAGGCATCCCACCTTCGTCTTCATCACCAATGCTCCAAGCCTCGGTTGAATCAAGGAGGGTCCACCTCCCATCGGAGAAATCTCGACCGGATGCTAAGATGGACAAGAAGATCTTAGCCTCCTCTGATCCTTCCTTGGAGACTAAATCGAAGGGAAGGTTAACTCTCGGCCAAAGTTTAATCATCCCCAACTCGGACTGAAAATCGTCAATCATCTCCGGGCAAACGGTAAGCCTCTAAAAGGCATTCAAATTCTCTCCGATAGGGGAACAATATGGGAATACAAGTAAAAGAGATAGGGGGCAACCTTATGCTCCTCCTTCATATATATAGACCATCAAAGCCCAAGGGTCGCCCAGACGAACCGTCGCAACAGTTAAATAAAGGGTTGTTCTCGAAAATCCAAAAGACAGCTGTATAAATGGATGACGTATAGAATCATCCTTTCGGATACTTAGGCGACAAGATACAAGGCTTCTCCAAGCATACCGAACTGATCAAAGCAAACAAAGTCCGATCCACCTTTATACAAAGGCCTTCGGTCTAACATACAGACCTCGTTGTCTTTGCTATTCCGTTGATCCTTGACAGACCATGTGAAGCTTTCAGTTCGGATGTATCTCAGTCCAGGTCTGAATTGTAATATCCCGACCCGGGATACCGGGTCATATGGCACGTATTACGAGATTATGAAGATTTATGTGAAGAGTTTTACACTCAAAAGGATAATTAATTAATGAAATTATTAATTAATTAAATTTACAAAATAATTATTTTTATTACAAAATTAATATTTAAATGCACCATTGCATTACATGGAAAGTGTATTAAGTATGTATGTATAAGTATATATGTAATCCAATGTGTATGTATGTATGTATATAATTAAGTCAAATATATATAAGTAAAAATATCTAAAAGAGTGTGTGAACAGTGCAGTGTGTGTGTGTGTGTCGGTTGTGTTGTGTGTGTGTGTTGTATTATATATATATTATATACAAATATCCTACAAGCAATAAATGTAAAGCAACAAAGAGAAAAAGCAAAATTTAAAAGTGTGTAAGAGAGATTTATGAGAAGTGAGGGCTATGTAGGGCTACGAAAATCAGAAAAAAGAGAGAGAGAAAATGAGGAGAGAGAGAGAGAGGTCAGTTTTCTTCCTTTATAAGACAAACCAAAAGCATGCAAATCATGCTTGTATCTCGTGAAAGAAATCTAAGGAGGGAAACTGTGAAGGATACAGGAAGAATCAGAGCAAGAGGAAGGGGGAAAACAGTGACAAAAAGGTGAGAGAACACAAAATCTGTATTTTCTCTCTCTAGAATTTAAGCATGAAGATAGGTTGTTTTTAATTTCTTTATGGATATATGATGTTTAATATATGCTTAGAAGTGTTTTAAACATGAAAAGAAGTCTTGAAAATGGTTAAAAACATGAAACCCAGTTAAGGCAGCCATTGATGACCTTGCTTGAAGCAGGTCTGAACCAACTTATTCCAAACCATTTTTGGCTTATCAAGGCTTCGAGATGAGACCATGAGGGTACTAAAAACCTATACCCGCGACCAAAAATCACAAACAATGGCCTCCAAATATTCACTTGCAGGTACGGGTTCAAAATCCCAACCTTACAAACTTACGTTTAAACCCATTTTTTTGAATGGGAAATGAAACTCCATGAGAAATGGATCACAAAGAATCAAACCCCAAGGGTTTTGGCTCAGAAATGAGCATGTATGACCGAATTACAGTTCGGACTATCAAGGTTGAAAACGATCAAACGGAACCCTTTTGATTTCTCAAACGAATGCCAATTGAATTGTTTATACCTTAGGAACGTTTTGGGACAAAAACAGTGAGGATCCATGGATCCAAATTGTAGGAAAATGGAAGGAATGGAATACGGGAATTAGGGTTACAGGGGAGTCGACGTGGGGAAGACGATGACTGTAATACCCTGACCCGAATTAGGGACTATTAAGCTGTTGTGTTAAAATTGGAAATCGACGCCTTTAGTAACGAGGTCGGTGTCAACCCCGACGCGCGAACTTTTAAGTAAATGTCCTGAAAAGTCAGGACGACTGTACATCACTTTCGTTGCAATCACCAACATGTCGATTCTGTGATAATTATAGTTTCACGTCAACTACCGATTGTTGATACGAGTATGAGAACTTGACACGTATTACGAGGATACGAAGATTAGTACCAAGATGATACATTTAAGAAAAAAATTAATTTTTAAAGTAATTAATTATTTTAAATATTATTATAACAACTAATATATATAATTAAATGCAAAAATATATATATATATATATACATATACTATATAAATGATTATAACCTTAAATATATATATATAATTATACATGAATATATATATATATGAGTATGTGTATGCATACATGCATGTATGTTAAAATATGAAATGTATGTATGGGATAAGAGGGCATGCTATTGTCCAAAGTGTACAAAGGTGAGTGTGTGTCAACGAGAGGTGTGTGTGTTACCCAAAGTGTATTAGGTTTAAACCACGTATATATACATATATATATATATGTAAGTCAAACACCACACACACACACAACCGGCCACTCATGGCCTGCCCAACAGTAGCAATTCAGACCCACTCATGAAGAAGCCTGAAATTGGCTAACCCAAATAGAGGGGCAATCAAATTTGCCATGATTCACTCTCCTTATACAAAATGTATGGTGCTTGTACACACACACACACACGGCCATAGAGAAAGAGAGAAAGAGTTCTGGGCATTCAGAAGGATAGAAGGGAGGTCTCGGAGGAAGAAGGAAAGAGAGAGAAAGTCACTGTTGGAGGTAAAACACAAAAACCCTCATTTTCTCTCTCTAGAAAATTACCCTATGCATGAACTGTTTTAGCTTCTAGATTTTATATATATGATGTTTAAGGTAGATAAACGTGATTAAGCATGAAATCTAAGCTTGAAAACACTTAGAAAACACCAAACCCATGAAAACCGCCATTGATGGACCTTGCTAAAAGCAGGTTTGAAATCATGTGAACAAAACTTTGTTTGGATTATTGAAACCTCAACTAGACTCTAAGAGAGTGTTAAAAACACTTAACCGTGATCAAGAAACCCAAGAAAAACCCTCCAAAAATGGAGTCACAGTTTCGGGTTTCCAAAACAAACCCCACAAACTCGCTACTAAACCCACTATTATGAATGGGAACGGGATCCCCATGAAGATAGGATCACAACAGAACAAACCCCGTCGAGTTTGGCTCAAAAATGGGCATATACGACCGAGGCACAGTTTGGATTATCCAGTCTAAAACCGAACATATGAAGGGGTTTTAAAGTCCAAAATGAATGCCAAACTGGTCTTTTATACCTTAGAATTGATTTGGGACCAAAACAGGTAGGAATCGTTGAGCCAAAATCCACGAAATAGAAAGAACTGGAAACCTGCAACTAGGGCAACACGGGGGGAAGAAATGAGGAAGAAGACAGTGAGTTGGCTCGATCTGTTGAAATCTCCGTGTCGACTCGGACGCGTGGCAGCCTCTGGGCTTGCCACCGAATTAATGGGGCGACGTCGTTTAGGCCTTAGGTATATATATATATATATATATATATATATATATATATATATATATATATACGGTTAAGTTTTAAAAAGAAAAGAGAAGGATTGCGGTTAGTGGGGTTCGAACCCCTGACCTCATGCGCCCACGCGCATTCTTTCCACTCGGCCACGCACTTGCGTGTGCCATATATGCGAACGAAATATATATATTATACATATAAATAAATAAAAAAATTAAAAAAGGTGCATTTGCACCTTACAGGATTCGAACGTGGGACGTATGGGGAGGGAGGTGAAACGCTGGCCAGCGTGCCACCCTATTCAACCTGTTACTCATATGCAACTTAAATATATATATACTATACTTTATAATTTAATTTAATTAAATTTATTTAATTAAATTAAATACTCCGAAATGGTCCGTTGTCCAAAAATTACAAGTTATATATGTAACCTTACTATCTTGGACCCTCTGAGTCCATTGGTGAGGTCCACGACACGAGATGAAGTCCCGAAAAATAAAGACATGTAAGGGGGTAAAATGACCAAATTACCCCTAGTACACCGAAAGCCAAATTAAAACCAGGGAAGGTCTAAATTGACTTTCTTTGACATCCCGAACTCAATAATGGAGTCCAAATTACGGAACGAAGTACGAAAAATGTGTCACGTAAAATGGTAGATGACCATTTTGCCCTTTTACATATAAAAGTCCGAATTAAATTCTAAGAAAGCCTAAACTGACTTTCTTCGACGCTCCGGACTCAATGGTAAAGTCCATTCGGCCAAAAGAAGTGTCTAAATAAAAAGACGTAAAATTTGATGATTAGCATCTGTCAGATGACTATAAACTGAGATATTGTTGAAGTATTAAACTAAGGCAAGTACGGGAAATAAAGTACGAAAAGACACGACGCGTTAACTTAACAAGTAAATAAATTTAATTTAAAGTTAATGGAGCTACCAGAAGAGTATAAGTTGAAATAAATTAAGTTTCTAACACATTAAATTGTGTCGTAGGTTAAAAGTACGAGTTGAATTAAGTACATGCGAAGTTTATAGAATGTTAGTAAATCGGTTAGGATAAAATACGATCGAAGCATAAGTTAAGAAGCATCGATAAGTGATATTGCAGTAAATGTGAAGTTGATGAGATTGTTTATGAATTGTTCTTAGGAATTACGGAGGAAGTGGGAAAACGCACTTTAGCACTAACCCTAAAGGACCGAGGTGAGTAACCCTGTATTTGAACTGGAGACTTAACTCCATATATTTGAAGAAGTTTTAAGCTCAAGTTATTGCAGCCTTTGAATATCAAATTCAGTCTTTATATGATTCCGTTCTTTTAAAATATTCTGTTACGGCGTGCTTATTAAATATTTTATATTCAGCTCTTTTCTTGAAAATAATTAGCATGTCTAAATCAAATGCAAATCTCTTAAATATTCTGAATTTGATTATTCCCAACAGTGAAGTTTCATTACAGAAGTTGTATATTTCATGTTTTAAATGTTCATGAAAATATCTATTGAAGAAGTCATGTGACAAATGTTTTATAAGATAAACGGTACTAAGTACCACTCCCTATGATGGTTGAAATCCTTCGGGATTCAACAGTACATGCCCGGTAGAAGGATCTAATCCCCCAGGCAAATGAGATATCTCCATTGTAGTATTGGCAGTAAAATGGGAGTCTGGTTCGAAACAGATTCCACCTAATTAAAGAGAAAAGATGACAAAGTGATTTTGAAAATGAAAGCAGGTTTTACCCTCATTTTCAAAATACATATTTATGTGTTTTAAAGTTTATATACTTTATTAACGAAGTACGAGTTTAGCTTGAACACCTTAATTGTTTCAAAGCTATCTGTTTTATGAAATGCATATGTTTCGAGTTTTATATACTCTATTTAAGGATGACATGTTATGTTATATGTTTTGAAGTTCATAAGTATAAGCATAGCTTGAATGTTTTAAATGTTTCAAGCCATCCGTTTTGAGAATGCATATATCCTGTGTTCTAAATTGTACGAACAATTGGTAGTGAGTATTTTATAAACTCTCAAGAGATAAACCACTACCAGTTGAAAACCCCATGACGAATGCAGGAATTACTCACAAGCTTAAATTAGCTTACCCGGACTTTGTTCGGATCCCCCTTTCAGGTGACTAAGGGCAGATCGATTTTTGAAGACTATAAGGAGGAACCTCGCTTTTGGGAAGATTTGCTTGAGGAGTTCTTTTGGGGAAAAATCACATGAACTCTGATTAATATGTTTTGTATTAGCTGATATTTTAAGGACGTGTATTAAGCCCCACGGGGCAGTTGAATTAAGATTTTAATTATGAAGTCTTTTAAGTTTTAGTTATGCTCTGATTTTATATGAATGTGTGAACATGTGTACCATTGTGAATAGCGGTAGTATCGGACGGATGTGCAAATTTTAAATAAGAAAGAAAAGAAAAAAATTTTCACGCTTCCGCAACCACATGAAGCACATCTATTCGATACCGCTGCCTATGCGAGCCTTGTCGCGAGGCCTTCGGGTCTTGGGGCGGCGGTCGCGATCCGGTAATCTGCACAGGGTGGGTTTCGGGTCGTGACAGAATGGTATCAGAGCACTAGGTTTACTTGAACAAACTTAGTGACATTAGAAGGATTAGAATCAAACCATAAGTTAGGTAGGGTTTTAGACTACCTAGGATATACGAAGTACACGATACGATATAAAGGCGAGGTATGGGACTCGCGTTGTGGGAAGTAGATATGAGAAATACGTAGTATGAAGGTGGGGTATCGGACCCACAGTAATATGAAGTTAGTATTCTGAAGTAACGTGATAGGAAGGCGGGGTATGGGACCCGTAGTACATGAAATAGGTATGTGGTACGAAGGCGAGGTATGGGACTCGCAGTATGTGAAATGGATACGTGATAGGAAGGCGGGGTATGGGACCCGTAGTACATGAAATAGATATGTGAAGTACAAAGGCGAGGTATGGGACTCGCAGTATGTGAAATGGATATGTGATAGAATGGCGGGGTGAGGACCCGTAGATAAATAAGGAGTAAAAGTAGATCGTAAGACACCATGAAATCAAGAATAATAGTATATCAAACTTTGAAACATGAAATGAATGTAATTGTATGTGATAACAAATTAACAAATACGTCTTTTCTTTCAGAAATCATAGTGAACACGAGAAGAGATACGGGAAATCCGGGTGACAGGCTAGACCGGGTCGAGCATATCCTGGAGGCTATGGCTCGGAATATGATTGATATCCAAACCCAAGCTAGGACACCACCACAGGTGCAGAACCCCGGACAGCCAATCAACCCTGGACAACCCAATGAGGCCTCAATTACCTCAAGCTATAAAACATTCCAAGGCTTTAAGCCCTCTAGGTTTGATGGGAAGGATGCCACCATTGATGCGGAGTCATGGGTAAAGGAAATGGAACGTATCTTCTCGGTCATGCCATGCACAGAGGAGCAAAAGGTCTCCTACGCCGCATTCACTTTCAAGGATGCAGCTCACGAGTGGTGGCTCCTGGAAAAGGAAAGAGAGCCGCCAGTGACCTGGACTGGGTTTTTGGAGGTATTCTATGACAAGTATTTTCCAAGGTCATTAAAAAATCAAAGGGTCGCAGAATTTGCCGTTCTGACCCAAGGAGCAATGACTGTGGCAGAGTACGAAACCAAGTTCATGAGGTTAGCCCGATTCGCACCCCACATGGTCCAAACCGAAGATTTAAAAGCCCAAAAATTTGAAACTGGACTGAGGGATGGCATCAGGTACCGATTAGAACCTTTTGAGCTCCCCACGTACAATGCCGTCATGGACCGTGCCAAAATTTTTGAGAGAGCTGCGGTTGCCTTGTCTCAAAAGAAAGACAAGAAAAAGATAGGCCCTGGTCCCCAGTCAATGAAAAAGACAAAATCAGGGGATAAAAGTGAGACTACCGTTAACAAGAAGGGTGACACTAGCAAAAAGTCAGGAGAAATTCCGACATGCCCCACCTGCCAGAAAAAGCATCATGCGCCCTGTTGGCGCGACACCGGAGGCTGTTACAAGTGTGGCCAGGCTGGGCATCTCATCAAGGATTGCCCGAAGTGGAGCTCAACTGCTAAGGAGCCTACTGCGGTGGCTTCATCAGCTACACCACGCGCACCGGCCACAACTGCTGGGAAACAAGGAGGGGGCAAGGAACCTGTGAGGCACGGGCGGGTGTACAACATATTCGGAGAGGCAGCACAGGCCTCTGTGGATCAGTAAGGTACGTCGTCCGAATGTTTCGTTTTGTTAATATATAAACCTGTCATTCGAGATTCGACTACTAGACATGTGAACACGTTCGATGGAGGTAGAAATTTAGGATAAGAGACCCCGAGTTTTGAGGACAAAACTCTTTTAAGGAGGGAAGAATGTAATACCCCGACCCGAATTAGGGACTATTAAGCTGTTGTGTTAAAATTGGAAATCGACGCCTTTAGTAACGAGGTCGGTGTCAACCCCGACGCGCGAACTTTTAAGTAAATGTCTTGAAAAGTCAGGACGACTGTACATCACTTTCGTTGCAATCACCAACATGTCGATTTTGTGATAATTATAGTTTCACGTCAACTACCGATTGTTGATACGAGTATGAGAACTTGACACGTATTACGAGGATACGAAGATTAGTACCAAGATGATACATTTAAGAAAAAAATTAATTTTTAAAGTAATTAATTATTTTAAATATTATTATAACAACTAATATATATAATTAAATGCAAAAAAATATATATATATATACTATATAAATGATTATAACCTTAAATATATATATATAATTATACATGAATATATATATATATATGAGCATGTGTTTGCATACATGCATGTATGTTAAAATATCAAATGTATGTATGGGATAAGAGGGCATGCTATTGTCCAAAGTGTACAAAGGTGAGTGTGTGTCAAAGAGAGGTGTGTGTGTTACCCAAAGTGTATTAGGTTTAAACCATGTATATATACATATATATATGTAAGTCAAACACCACACACACACACAACCGGCCACTCATGGCCTGCCCAACAGTGGCAATTCAGACCCACTCATGAAGAAGCCTGAAATTGGCTAACCCAAATGGAGGGGCAATCAGATTTTCCATGATTCACTCTCCTTATACAAAATGTATGGTGCTTGTACACACACACACACGGCCATAGAGAAAGAGAGAAAGAGTTCTGGGCATTCAGAAGGATAGAAAGGAGGTCTCGGAGGAAGAAGGAAAGAGAGAGAAAGTTACTGTTGGAGGTAAAACACAAAAACCCTCATTTTCTCTCTCTAGAAAATTTCCCTATGCATGAACTGTTTTAGCTTCTAGATTTTATATATATGATGTTTAAGGTAGATAAACGTGATTAAGCATGAAATCTAAGCTTGAAAACACTTAGAAAACACCAAACCCATGAAAACCGCCATTGATGGACCTTGCTAAAAGCAGGTCTGAAATCATGTGAACAAAACTTTGTTTGGATTATTGGAACCTCAACTAGACTCTAAGAGAGTGTTAAAAACACTTAACCGCGATCAAGAAACCCAAGAACAACCCTCCAAAAATGGAGTCACAGTTTCGGGTTTCCAAAACAAACCCCACAAACTCGCGACTAAACCCACTATTATGAATGGGAACGGGATCCCCATGAAGATAGGATCACAACAGAACAAACCCCATCGAGTTTGGCTCAAAAATGGGCATATACGACCGAGGCACAGTTTGGATTATCCAGTCTAAAACCGAACATATGAAGGGGTTTTAAAGTCCAAAATGAATGCCAAACTGGTCTTTTATACCTTAGAATCGATTTGGGACCAAAACAGGTAGGAATCGTTGAGCCAAAATCCACGAAATAGAAAGAACTGGAAACCTGTAACTTGTCACGACCCGAAACCCAGCCTATGCGAGTCTCGTGTCGCGGGGCCGACCCGAAGGCCGTCCCTACTTTTTCCATTTCCGTATCATAGTACTAATATGCAAAGTACTAAAAATTTTAAACAATGAACAGCGGAAGTCTTTATCAATTACAGTAATCCAGCAGAAGTCTTTTAAATAACTTAAACAGCGAAAGTCTATCAAATACATGTCATAGTTCTACATAAACAAAATGAGAACCAAACGTAACCAGCACCCGGGGATGGTGAATACATGGGAGAACTAACATAGACTGATACAGTGCTTCAAAATGTCCCCCTACGCTCTCAGACTCCTACTGGGGTCTCGTAGCGTCATCACCTGAAATGGGGGGTAAGTGGGGTGGAATGAGCTATGAAGCTCAGCAAGTAAACCAGATCTCCGACACTGGTATCGATGATTATAAAGAACATGAATCCATGAATAAAAATATGATAGCCAATCATAAGAAGTAAGATGCTGTGATAGCCAATGAGAACAGTTGCCATGATGGCCAATAAATAGTAGGGCACAATATACAATCAGGAGTAATGAATAAGCAGTGATAAGGATTTCTCAACAATAACCTGTCACAATAAAAGTACTGCCACAATAAAATGATTTCAATCAAACCAATGAACAACGTAAGATAACCCATAAGAAATAGTAATCCATAAGGAACAGTAACCATTCAACAATATATCCATAACAATAATCCAATGGAGATGCTTATAATCTGTAGTAGGGGATGGCAGTCCCTCTTCGTAATTCGAGGCCCGGCATACCTCTCAGTTAAACTCACATCTTTTGCCACACGTCCGTTCACGGACTAGTTCGTCACAGAAGCATCGGATGGATATTGTGACTGAGCACAATTCCAGCATTTTTAAACATAGCATGATCATTTGTGATTCCATAGGAGTATGAAAATGGAATATCATATATACAGTAAAGCATAACAGTAAGCCTTTCAAGGCACGGTTCAATATGATAACAATAGTACAATAGTCAATCAATGTCCACAAGATAGAACAATATCATACTGTGGATAGCAATAACATGAAGTACTTCCAAGAGTACAAGTTTGGCAGTAACGAATAAACTTGGCTTTAGAAACACCACATGGAAGAGAAAGTGATCCACTTACCTCTATCGTGATTCTAAATCAGGAATCCGTGAGTGTACCGTTGCCTTTCGAGTTTCCTATATATCAGTGAATACGTTTTAGAATAAATGCTATTCATCAAATTTTATGCCTTTCTATCATAAGTATTTCAAATACTAATTTATACTTTACCATTGAGTCCGGAATGCCGAAGAAAGTCGGTTTAGGCTTTCACGGAATTCCATTTGGACTTTTGTACTAAAAGGGCAAAATGGTCATTTTGCACTTTTACGGTATTTTATCCTTCGGGGTTCTGTCTCGTAAAACGGACCCCACCATTGGACTCAGAACGTCCGAGATAATAAGTTTTGACTATTCATTTGTATCGTTTGGACTTCGTTTGACCTATTTTTGAAATAGGGGCATTTTTGTAAAAATTAATATTTTATTAATTTTTCTGTTGGGCCTTAGTGGAATTTCTTAAAATATTTGGGGCCGGTTCATAAATTCCAGAAGCTGCGGTCTGAACCAGTTGGTTCACTGTTTAGAAACCCTAACCGGTCCGGTTCTTCACTGAACCAAATGGTTCAGTTCAATTCATAGAACCGGATTACAATAAACCCAGTCCTTATCCTATCCATGGTTTGGATAACCCCAAACCCAATTTCAATTTACTATCCGTGTAACCAAACAAGCCCAAATCCATTTAAATTAAAAACCCAAAATGACACAGTATCACTTACCCATTTCATATCCGGTCGGGTACCGACCCGATCCGAACCCGGATCCGGTCTCCTTTTAACCCAGTAGCCCCCACGACTTTCCGGTCGTCTTCCCCACGTCTCCGGTAGGGTTCCGGTGGTGAATAGTCACCTTCTCCGGCGACGGTCACTTAATTCCGGTCAGTTTTTAAGCCGTTTTGAATGCCATTCTTTTCCATTTTTCATGTAGATTATATTTCTAACCTTAGTTTTCAATTTAACCTTTTAGTTCTTCACGAAATAGGGGTTTAAACATCTCCGGCCGATTCTCCGGCCAAGTGATATCTTCTATTTCATGGCGTTTTGTTCACTGTTTTGGCTCTAAAATGCTTCTAGTGTGTTTCTGCACTTGTGTAGGTCGTTTCCAACAACTTAAAACATGTTATAATTCTAGGTTTTCATGAAACCCGAAATTATCCATCAATCTGCAACTCAGTTTTTCTCTTTGGTTTTTAAACCATTTTCTATCATTCTTTTTGCAATAAGTTTCATTTTTCATGCTGATTTAGACCCTACAATTAAATACAAGCTTCATGCTTTAAATCGAAATAACAGAACTAAAAACTCTTACCTGGGTTTCGGTTTTTAGCCCACTGTGATCCTCTAAACTTCTCTGTTTCTAAATCAGTCTCTCTCTCTTCTTCTCCCCTTCAGTTCCTGACCCTTCCTTTTCTTTTCTAACCTCTCAACTCACAAACCCGTATACATATATATATATATAGAGACATTCAGCCACCGCCCCTTCCTCTCTCTACCTTATCACCTCTCTCTGTCTCTCTTGCAGTCATCCTTGACTGCAGAGAACCGCCCATTCATTCTCCTCCATCCACGTACCTCACATATTACATATATACATATATATTACATATATACACACACCATCACCAAGTCGGTTGGTGTGGTTTCCCAAACACACACACACACACACAGTGATGCACACACTGATATTTTCCCTCCCTTTCTTGTTTTCTTTTCCTTTTTATTATTACACATATACATATATACATAAATACATGTATATTACATATATATATATATATAATACACACATCAAATACATATTCTTATACACGTATTTATAACCATATAAATACGTATAATTGTATTTTTAGTCGCGTATACATACACTAATATTTCGTGAACTATGCATGTGTACGTACGTATGCATGCATGGGTTGCACGCATGCACGCTTTTCGAGGTAAGGTTCTGAGTTGCTCGGGTACTACCCGACACTGTACATATGATAAAATAATATAGAGCTCTAAACAGACCATGTTACACTATTCAATCAACTTGCCTCGGTATATGTGTCGTATCCCGGGTCGGGATATCACACAACTAGGGCAACACGGGGGGAAGAAATGAGGAAGAAGACAGTGAGTTGGCTCGGTCTGTTGAAATCTCCGTGTCGACTCGGACGCGTGGCAGCCTCTGGGCTTGCCACCGAATTAATGGGGCGACGTCGTTTAGGCCTTAGGTATATATATATATATATATATATATATATATATATATATATATATATATATATATATATATATATATACGGTTAAGTTTTAAAAAGAAAAGAGAAGGATTGCGGTCAGTGGGGTTCGAACCCCTGACCTCACGCGCCCACGCGCATTCTTTCCACTCGGCCACGCACTTGCGTGTGCCATATATGCGAACGAAATATATATATTATACATATAAATAAAAAAAAAATTAAAAAAGGTGCATTTGCACCTTACAGGATTCGAACGTGGGACGTATGGGGAGGGAGGTGACACGCTGCCCAGCGTGCCACCCTATTCAACCTGTTACTCATATGTAACTTAAATATATATATACTATACTTTATAATTTAATTTAATTAAATTAAATACTCTGAAATGGCCCGTTGTCCAAAAATTTCAAGTTATATATGTAACCTTACTATCTTGGACCCTCTGAGTCCATTGGTGAGGTCCACGACATGAGATGAAGTCCCGAAAAATAAAGACACGTAAGGGGGGTAAAATGACCAAATTACCCCTAGTACACCGAAAGCCAAATTAAAACCAGGGAAGGTCTAAATTGACTTTCTTTGACATCTCAGACTCAATAATGGAGTCCAAATTACGGAACGAAGTACGAAAAATGTGACACGTAAAATGGTAGATGACCATTTTGCCCTTTTACATATAAAAGTCCGAATTAAATTCTAAGAAAGCCTAAACTGACTTTCTTCGACGCTCCGGACTCAATGGTAAAGTCCATTCGGCCAAAAGAAATGTCTAAATAAAAAGACATAAAATTTGATGAATAGCATCTGTCAGATGACTATAAACTGAGATATTGCTGAAGTATTAAATTAAGGCAAGTACGGGAAATAAAGTACGAGAAGACACGACGCGTTAACTTGACAAGTAAATAAATTTAATTTAAAGTTAATGGAGCTACTAGAAGAGTATAAGTTGAAATAAATTAAGTTTCTAACACATTAAATTGTGTCGTAGGTTAAAAGTACGAGTTGAATTAAGTACATGCGAAGTTTATAGAATGTTAGTAAATCGGTTAGGATAAAATACGATCGAAGCATAAGTTAAGAAGCATCGATAAGTGATATTGCAGTAAATGTGAAGTTGATGAGATTGTTTATGAATTGTTCTTAGGAATTACGGAGGAAGTGGGAAAGCGCACTTTAGCACTAACCCTAAAGGACCGAGGTGAGTAACCCTGTATTTGAACTGGAGATTTAACTCCATATATTTGAAGAAGTTTTAAGCTCAAGTTATTGCAGCCTTTGAATATCAAATTCAGTCTTTATATGATTCCGTTCTTTTAAAATATTCTGTTACGGCATGCTTATTAAATGTTTTATATTCAGCTCTTTTCTTGAAAATAATTAGCATGTCTAAATCAAATGCAAATCTCTTAAATATTCTGAATTTGATTATTCCCAACAGTGAAGTTTCATTACAGAAGTTGTATATTTCATGTTTTAAATGTTTATGAAAAATATCTATTGAAGAAGTCATGTGACAAATGTTTTATAAGATAAATGGTACTAAGTACCACTCCCTATGATGGTTGAAATCCTTCGGGATTCAATAGTACATGCCCGGTAGAAGGATCTAATCCCCCAGGCAAATGAGATATCTCCATTGTAGTATTGGCAGTAAAATGGGAGTCTGGTTCGAAACAGATTCCACCTAATTAAAGAGAAAAGATGACAAAGTGATTTTGAAAATGAAACCAGGTTTTACCCTCATTTTCAAAATACATATTTATGTGTTTTAAAGTTTATATACTTTATTAACGAAGTACGAGTTTAGCTTGAACACCTTAATTGTTTCAAAGCTATCTGTTTTATGAAATGCATATGTTTCGAGTTTTATATACTCTATTTAAGGATGACATGTTATGTTATATGTTTTGAAGTTCATAAGTATAAGCATAGCTTGAATGTTTTAAATGTTTCAAGCCATCCGTTTTGAGAATGCATATATCCTGTGTTCTAAATTGTACGAACAATTGGTAGTGAGTATTTTATAAACTCTCAAGTGATAAACCACTACCAGTTGAAAACCCCATGACGAATGCAGGAATTACTCACAAGCTTAGATTAGCTTACCCGGACTTTGTTCGGATCCCCCTTTCAGGTCACTAAGGGCAGATCGATTTTTGAAGACTATAAGGAGGAACCTAGCTTTTGGGAAGATTTGCTTGAGGAGTTCTTTTGGGGAAAAATCACATGAACTCTGATTAATATGTTTTGTATTAGCTGATATTTTAAGGACGTGTATTAAGCCCCACGGGGCAGTTGAATTAAGATTTTAATTATGAAGTCTTTTAAGTTTTAGTTATGCTCTGATTTTATATGAATGTGTGAACATGTGTACCATTGTGAATAGCGGCAGTATCGGACGGATGTGCAAATTTTAAATAAGAAAGAAAAGAAAAAGTTTTTCACGCTTCCGCAACCACATGAAGCACATCTATTCGATACCGCTGCCTATGCGAGCCTTGTCGCGAGGCCTTCGGGTCTTGGGGCGGCGGTCGCGATCCGGTAATCCGCAGAGGGTGGGTTTCGGGTCGTGACAACGACGGGTTGACTCGTTTCAAAATAACCGAGTTGGCTCGGACAGGTGGCAGCCTCTAGGCTTGCCACCGAATTAATTGGACGACGACGTTTTGGTCGTGGTTTAATTTGAATGAGACCTAGGGCTGACGTCATGATGACGTCAGCCACATGTAAATAAACCGACCGAACCGGTTGGTTTATGACTAGACCGGACCGGTTCACTTATACTTAGACCGAACCAATTGGTTTTCTGATTTATTTAAAATTAAATAAACCAAGACTTCCTTTATTTACGGATTGGCCCCAACTGTTTTAAGAAACTCTACTATGGCCCAACGGAGGGAAAAATTATGCAATTAGATCCCTGGAAAAATAATTAAATAATTAAATAATTAATTTAATTATTTAATAAATAAAGTAAAATTACTATTTTGCCCATGGGTCATAAAATGAGGCAAATGAAGTCCAAATTAAGCATATGAATAGTGTATTTTTACTATTTTGAATATTCTGAGACTAATGACGAGGTCCGTTTTACGAGACAGGGCCCGAAAAATAAAGACACGTAAAGGGGTAAATGACTAAAATACCCCTTGACCAAAATTAACAAGTTATTAATGTATTCTTACTATCTCGAACCTTCTGAGTCCAATGATGAGGTCCACAACACGAGAGGAGGTCCCGAACATAAAGACACGTAAGGGGGTAAAATGACCAAATTACCCCTAGTACCTCAAAAGTCAAATTAAAAGCAGGGAAGGTCTAAATTGACTTTCTTCGACATCCCGGACTCAAAAATGGAGTCCAAATTACGAAACGACGTACAGAAAAAATATGACACGTAAAACGGTAAATGACCATTTTGCCCTTTTACATATAAAAGCCCGAATTAAATTCTAAGGAAGCCTAAACCAACTTTCTTGGACACTCCGGACTCAATGGTAGAGTCTATTCGACCAAAAGAAATGTCTAAAATAAAAAGACATAAAATTTGATGAATAGGATCTGTTAGATGACTATAAATTAGAGTAGTGCCAAAGTACTAATACTAAGGCGTGTACGAGAAATGAAATACGAAAAGACACGACACGTAAACATGTCAAATAAATAACTTTAAATTAAAGTTAATGGAGCTACCAGAAGAGTATAAATTGAATAAATTCAATTCCTAACACATAAATTGTGTCACAGGTTAAGAGTACGAGTTAAGTTAAATACATATGAAATTATGAAATCATTTTAGGATCTAATACGATTTAAGCATAAGTTAGGGAATATCGAGATGATGTTACACTGAATGTGAAGTTGATGAGATGTTTATGAATTGTTCTTAGGAACTATAAGGAAAGTGGGAAAGCACCTATTTAGAGCTAACCCTAAAGAACCAAGGTGAGTAACCCTGTATTTGAAGTGGAGATTTAACTCCATGGATTTGAAAAGGTTTTAAATGCGAAGATATGAAGTGTTTGAAATTTCGAATTCAGTATTTACATGATTCAGTTAAATTGTTCTGTTTTTATAAACTCTATTATGACATGCTTAGTGAATGGTTTCTATCATGGTTTTCTTAAAACATATTTCAGCATGTCTAAAGTTTTAAATGCCAAATTATGTAAAGTGTTCTAAATTTGTTTATATCAAGCATTTAAAGGATTTGTTATGAAATTATGTACATGATGTTTTAAATGTTTATGAGAAACACCTATTTGAAGAAATCATGTATTAAATGTATTTGAATGTAAGAAAAGCTGTGCCTAAGCACCATGGTTTTTGGTTGGGTTGTACGGAACTCAGCCGACTTTCTAAATAACAAATTTTTGGGTTGTACGGAACTCAATTGATCTGTAAACATATGATGGATTTTTGGGTTGTACGGAACTCAATTAATCTATAAAAACATGATGGGATTTTGGGTTGCACGGAACTCAATTGACTGTCAAAATGCCAGGTAGCAGGATCTAATCCCCCAGGCATGAGATATCTCCATTTATAAGTAATATGGGAGTCCGGTTCGAAATGGATTCCACTAATGAAAGTGATAAGATGACAAATGGTTTGAAAATGGAAGCAGGTTTTACCCTCATTTTCAATGTGCATATGTTTGAGTTTTATATACTCTATTTAAGAAATTCATGATATGTTATATGTTTTAAAGTTCATATGTATAAGTTCAGCTTGAATACTTTAAATGTTTCAAAGCTACATGTTTTAAGGAATGCATATATTCTGTATTCAAATATACGAACAATTAGCGGTGACTATTTTACAACTCTTATGTACTAAACCACTGCTAATTGAAAACCCCATGACGAATACTGGAATTGCTCACAAGCTTAGATTAGCTTACCCGGACCTTGTTCGGACCCCCCTTTCAGGTGATGCAGCAGACAGGGTCTTAAGGACGACGACGATGAGTCTAGCTGTTTTTGGAAGGATATGTTTAAGTAGTTTCTTTTGAAGAACCTATGAACACTAGTAGTATTAGTAGACAATGTAAGAATATGTAATAAGCCCTCAGGGCAACCGAATATGTATTGTATTAATATATGAAGTCTTTAAGTTTTCGTTATACTCTGAATGTGTAACCATGTATGTTATGTATGGAGCAGCAGTATCGGACGGATGTGCACAATTTAAAAATAAGAAAAGAAAAGAAAAAGTTTTTTTACGCTTCCGCAAAATGTATGTTGCACATCTATTCGATACCGCTGCCTATGTGAGCCTTCGCCCAAGGGTCCCCGGACCTGAGGGTGGCGGTCGCGATGCGAGATCCGCACAGGGTGGGTTTCGGGTCGTGACATGAATGATTTAGGAGGCAGAAGTCCCCATCATCAGAGCAACAGACACAAGACACCGTTCTTACTACAGGACTTGGGTTCAGAACAAGTTGCCTCAGAATTCTTCAGAAATTTACTCTCAATATATATGTGGCACAAGATCATCATCAGATCTTTATATGTCAGATAGAAGTTGCTTTCCTACCTCATCCAAAGAGGAAGAAGCAATCAGAACTATGCTACAATCATTATCTTATCGCAACTACAGTTCGGAAGATAACTGCCAATTCTTGGAAGCTGATCTAGAGGGTTCCAGAACATCCTTACTTGCATCAACTTCTCACATCAACAACAAATTCAAAGGAATGCAACATGGGTCAACCAAGCACAAGAAAAGACATTTGATAAAGGAAAACTGTTTCATTAAAGAAGTCTGTTACACTGAAGTTCAAAAAAAAAAAAAAAAACAAAAACCTAATCTAAACATATTTCAAGCCTGCTTGGCAGGCTCAACGGTTGGGAGGGGATCGACGGGAGTAGAATCAATCGTCTCATTTGGGATGACAACTTCAGTAGGAGCGGTAAGAAGAACCTCGACCACTTCGCTCGGAACTGCGACCTCAGGAGGGGTAACCGCAGGAGGCACAATCGAGGATATGTCGAAGTCGGGAAATTTGGCAAGGAACCTATCCCGGAAGTTGTTGAAGCCAAACAAAATCAAGGTGGTGGCCATTCCTTCCAATTCTATCCTCATCTCCATCTCATTGTCCACCTTGGCTTGCTCCACCGCATCGTCAAGCTTCTGGTTGAATTCATACCGCAGGCTGTCCAACTCCCTTTTCAGCCTCTTCTCCTGCTGAATAGCAAGGTCCTTCTCTGACTCCATCATGATCAGAGAATTCTGAAACTCCTTCAGCTTCTCTGCAGAATCGTGGGCCTCCGACGGGGCAGTGCCAAGTTGAAGCCTAAGTTCGTCCAGCTCGGTCTTGAGATGATCAACCTCCTCTGAAGGAGGAGAGACCTCCGTCAAGGCAGAAAGGGTGTGCAGAGCCTACAGTGTACGAAGTACACAGTTCAGTACCAACCAAAGCATTTGGAAAAAAGGGAAAGAAAATAAAGACACGAAGAACTTACCTTGACTTGAAGAGAAGCCAGGTCAGCAAGAAGCTTCTCCGGCTTTTGAGGCCTAAATTTGCTTGAGCCCTTGGCCCAAAAGTCCTCCAGAATCTTCTTGGCCCCCACAGCATCAGGGGCCACCGAAAATGACGCCCCCTTGCCCGCTTGCTCATACGGGGCCGGGGGGACCATGGAAATGGGGGCAGGCGCCTCTCTCTCCACCTCAATCGGGTCAGGAGAGATCGAGAGTATCCTCCTCCTCTTCGCCTGGATGGGAAGGTCCACTAGGGAAGAAGCCTCCCCCATTGCCATAGATGAAGATGGCTCGGTCTCCCACCGTGCCATCATGTTTTTTGCATGCTCTTCAACGCTTCCTCTAGCAGCCATCAATTTATCAGGATTGACAATGGAGGAATGGTTTCGAATGCTGGGCTTTAAGAGCTTCTTGTATTGCTTCTGAATCGCAGGAGAGAATTTTGGTCTTCTCCACACGCTCCTAACTGCACAAAAAACACAGAAATTGATCAGTTCAGTAATTGGTGTACAAAAAGAAGTCAACACAGCCACAGGAAAATTGGGCCTCACCCTTTCGCCCAGTGGTTCGAGGGAATGTTGAAGGTTGGCCTTCAAAGTCCTTGAACTCCCATCCTCCTTTTATGAAGAAATACCACTTCTTCCAGGTCTTGTTGGAAGAGGGCACGGAAGTAAGGGGTCTGAACCCACTATCAAAAGACATGTAATAAAGGCCTTCCTCCTTCTGAAGTTTTAGATCCATATTACTACGGATCAAGTCAAGAGACACATTGACGTTATTCATATGCCCCAACACAATGAAGCTCAACAGATGTCTCCAACTGTTAAGGTTCAGGTCTGCGGGGCAAAGGTCGAACCAACAAAAGAATTGTTTTATAATATCAGGAAGGGGGAGTGTCAATCCCATTTCAAACCAGGCCAGATAGGCGCAGATTTTCCCCTCTCTAACATCGCCTGGGCGATCCCGAGAGTCAGGGACCCTAAAAGTAATGTTGGAAAGAAGTTTGAATTTCTCCCATAACTCCTTCAACATTTTTTCGGTGATTGCACTCTCACCCTCCTCTCTGTAACCGGATCGACCAGAGGTCTCACCAGCCCTATTCGGGGGCTCATCAAAGGTATCAACAATCCTAAGCCCCGGACTAGAAGGGGGCTCTATTATTCTATTCTTATCATCATCTATAGAAGGAAGATTCACTAACTGAAGTTGAGGAACGGTCCTAGAAGGACTGCCCGAACCAGAGGGTGACTCAAGACCAGACATGGTGAACAAAAGAAAGACACGAAGCAAATGAGAAGGAATGTAGAAGGGGACTAAAATCAAACCTGAGATCAAGAAAGAACTATGAACACCGGATATCCTTCAAACTTCAAAATATGTCAAATGGTGGTGGCATCCTTTGGTACTGTAGATGCAAGTGTAGAAGAAAGGTATACAAGAACTTTCCCTCTCTTTATATACTCATTTGAAATATGAGCCTCCCAAGACGAGCCAACACAACGGTTGAAGATAATGATGGCTTCTCAAGTATCGGCTGCACAATAAATGACTCATTAAACTGACGTCTCGAAAAATGGAGAAACGAAACGTATGACTTTTCACAAAGCCCATAACCCTAGTTAAGCCCTAGCTTTTAACTAGGGCTCGGGGGGGGGGGGGGGAGTAGTTGATACACCACAAATAGACACACCAATCACCTTGAGACACGTGTGCTTACAGAGTTAATAATCTCGATCATACAGAGCAGCCATTAGCCTTCAGGGCATTCTCATATATATACATCATACAGAGCCGATAAACTCGGTCATACAGAGCATTCATAGCCTTCAGGGCATTCTCATATATATATATCCTACAGAGCCGACAAACTCGGTCATACAGTGCAGGCGGAGCCTCCAAGGCGTTCTCATGCACATATCTTCTAGACCTTATGCTCTAGGCAATATTCAGTCAGCATTTCATATGGCTCCGACCTTATGGCTTCCTTAACGGCTGCTAAGCAGGGAATAAGGAAACAGTCTTCAACACGGAAACTACTATCAATGATTATCTCCATCTATGACTCAATACTCCATAAGGTAACTGCAATCTCCGATGATCAAATCCCTATATTCATGGCGTCGAATCCTAATCAACTTAGGAAGGCCAAGACCTATAAATTAAACCCTAAAGGTACGCTTTATTTTTATGCTCATTCTTTGACTTTCAATACAGTCTTTCAATTCCATTTACTTACTTAAGCATCGGAGCGGCTACCGCCAGAGCCAATCCGGTGGTCCTCTGATCATCTTTTTGAGTGTTCTACAGGTCAATGAGCCCATACTTATTGCCAGTCGAAAAGTGCAGCATCAGTTAAGATTACCTATGACAAACTCAAAGCAAGTTACCAAAGTTGGTAACTTTAGGACAATAAGTTGTGAAATGGTTTGAGAACCATTATCCACATCAGAGCATTAAGTCATGGATTAAGAACAACAAAGTACATGAGCCTATTCATACTAATAATGAAAGTATAAAAGTGATAAGTCCCAATTTAAATGGTTAGAGCCATAGTGACATTGAATGACAAGTGACACTAGGATATGTCGATAATGACACGAGTGATTACGCCCATATCGATTGGGAGGAAAACGACTGTTGGTAAGCCAATTATGACATTGATATTTGTAATTGTGGAAGAATCATAATAGTATCAAGATTTATGACTCCTAGATATCTAAGCTATGGATTGATAAGAGATCATTGGGAGAAATATTCAGTGGATCTGGTCGATCTAGAAAATGATATAATCCAATTATGGGCGGTACTACGAGAACAATTGTGATTAAGGTAGAAAAATAAGAATAAACTAAATCTGTGAAACGATAAAATAATGGAATGGCTAATGGATTTAAACAGTCCTGAAATATGGTATGAAGTCCAAAATGGACAAGATTGTGAATAGCATTACTTGCAAATGAATAAGTGCTAGTATGCTATTAAATCTTTGGTTACAAGTGAGACTATTATAAAAAAATGAATAAGTTCTCTCAGAGAACAAATTTGGTAGAAATTGAATAATGACTGGGGGAGGGTGTAATTCCCCGACTTGTTCACATAAAATAGAGTTAGATTGAGTTTTGGGGACAAAACTCATTTGTAAGAAGGGAGGTGTAATGTCCTAAAAATCTGATATGACTAAGATGGCACCCCTAACCTAATAAAATTAGGGTACGTAACGATAATGTTTGGAATGGCTAAGAATACATTAAGCCATAATGGATTTAATTATCCTAAGATATGAAATTAATTAGAAACAACAAAGATGGTGCATACTTGGGAGATTGGCAACTTGGTCAATCGAGTCAAAATAATTTGGACTAGTGCCGGATTGACAATATGAGACTAGTACGGATAATTAATTATGGAAATATTGTGAACATGAAATAAGGCATTAACGGGGACCCAATATTAGTATAATGAGTAATGATGATACCGAGCCACGAATTAATACCAAATTTGTCGGCATCCCATAAATTGATTTTATGGAATAAATATCAAATATGGTAACACATACTAAAAAATACGCATATATATAAATATATGTGTGAATTAATATATATAAATGCATGTATGCATATATATATATATATATACACACACGATTACATTACATGGGACCATTATATAATGTATAATGTGTATATATATATATATCTATGTGTGTGTGTGTACTGTACATTATTATATATAATGTATAATGTACATAAGCCTATTATGATGTGTAATGTATATATACATATAAGAGGAAAATAAAATAACAAGACTTCAACTAATGAAGTCGACACGTGAAGAACATGAATGGAATTTTAAGACTTTGATTTATTAAATCGATGCGTGAAGAATATAAATAAGAATACGAGCATACAAGGGGGGAAATTAGAATAAAACAAGCAAGGGAAAAATGGGGCAAATAATGAAAAATACCGAACAAGGCATAAAGGGAAAAAGATAGGAAAAAGGAGGCCAAAAGTGTTGGCCAAGGGACATGAACCGTTGACCAAAAATGATGAAAGAACTTGAACCTAAAAGGAAAGCCACTTAGGCTGCCCATATTTTGTGTCCTATATTACACAAGATATACATATATACACATGAAAACTCACCCCACCTCCCAAAGCAACCAATGAGGTTGCATGCAACACCTCATCATTGATTTCAAAAATATATGTATATATAGACTGGCGTGTGTGCAGACCTGAGTGTATATTTAGATTTATAAGAGTGATGTAGAGAGAGAAAGAGAGAAGAAGAAGAAGAAGAAGAAGAAAGGGGGAAGAATGAGATGTTGCATGCAAACCTAAGGGAGGTTAGAGTGGAACCAAGGAGAGGGAAGACACCATTGAAAGAGGTAAAAATCCCAAACCCTTCTAAATTCTCTCTCTAGAAAAAGAGTGCAAAACTCACTGTTAGAGGCCATTGTACTGCATGCATGCATAATAATTCTGATGTGTTAGGGTTTTAGAAGAAAAAAGGAGACCTAACAGGGCTTATAACCCCGAAACCCATAATATCACCATTGTTGAAGCTTAAAAGCTTTCCCAGAAACCAACTTAAGTAAAAACCAATTTGGCTTATGGGGATCAAAACTAGACCCTCATTGGATCACAATGAAACAAAAATCAATTGATTTGGTCCAGAAACGAGCATTTAGTGGCCACTTGCAGGTTATGTGGATGATTCGGTTTCATCAAATCCCATGGGTTTTAACTTGATTTTAGGGGTCAAAAATAAAACCAATGTGTTCTAAAAAGAGTTGGGATGGATTAGAAATGAAAAAGGGATCAAAACAGTACAAAAAAAAAAAAGAATTTTAAATTTTCGGCCACCAACACCGGAGAAGACGCCGGAGCAGGCACCGAAAAGCGTGAGGGATTTAATTTTGTTGGATTGGATTATGGGTCGAGTTGGGTCGGGACCCGACCGAACGCAAAGAGGGTTTGCTAAGCTGCATCATTTTAGACTTCCATTTGAATTTTAAATGACGAATTAAGGCTATTTGGTGGCAAAGATAAATCAGAAATTATAATAAGGGGATAACCAAACCTTGCATAAAAGGGATCACAGGAAGATGCTGTTCCAGTTCACTAGATAGCCTGAACCGGCTAGTTCATAGGCTCTTTGGGCCGGTTTAGGGTTTGAACCAATAAACCCATTGGTTCAATGATTTTAAAATTAAAATTAAACCACGACTTTTAATAATTCGAATCTGACCCCTGAGTATTTGGAAAATTCTGTTATGGCCGAATTTCTTAGAATTTAATTGAAATAAACCCTTGGAAAAATAATATAATAATTAAATTATTTTTACAAATAGGGTAAAATGACCATTTTACCCTTGGGCACTAAATAAAGCAAATAAAGTCCAAATTAAGATCCGAAAAAGGCTATTTTAATATTTTTGGACGTTCCGGACACAATAAAAATGTCAGATTGGACATCCAAGGACTCTAGGGTGGTCCCACCATACGATGGAAAATTATCAAAACACCCCTAATACAATACGAAACCCAAATAAAGTCCAAATTGGACTAAATTGATACCAATGGAGGTCCAAATAATTGTGAAATCACAAAAATGATTAAATAATGATTCAGGGTCAGAAATTTATAAAATGTGAAATGACCATTTTATCCCTAAGGTTAAATAAGTGATTAATTGATAACGAATGAAGTCAAAATGGCTTAAATTATAATTCTAAAAGCTACTAAGCTTAATTAGGGAATCTAATAGCCTAAATTGAAACATAATAAATGGGTAATAGGCTGATTGACTTAATTAGGTGATCTGATAGACACCTAAGATGATGAATAATTCATGAATGGATGAATTCTTATATTTCTGTGATTGATGATGATTATTCAAGAAATTCATGGATGTGCCTAAGACAGTATCTGGAGAACATCTATAAATAGAGATAAGCGTAAAAGTTTGTGAGTAACTCAGAACCTCTGACTTGGTGAGTATTTTCATATACTGTAATGTTTCATTACACTTGGCATGATTCCGTTCAATTCTGTCCTAATTCTATTATGTTTTGTTATGTTATATGCTATTCGGATTTTGTTATGATTCTGTTTCGTTCTGTTATGTTTGACTCTTAGGCCCAATACAGGATTGAGTGGTATGGCTTAAGAAGGCTAGAGAAAAACCCAGATGGTAGAGGCCCCACGAGTGTCTGCTGATGGGTAGTTGGGAAAGGCTCATATGCTTGATTTGCATCTTGTTCTATTTTGTTCCGCTCAATTATGTCCTGTTCTATTTTGTTGATGATATGCCTATGATTCTGATTGATATATTGGCATCATGTTCTGTTCTGTTCTGTTCTACTTTGTTCTGATCTGTTCTATTATGTTATGTTCTGATCTGTTTGTTATATTTAATTCAATTCTATTTTGTTCTGCTTAAACTGCATTTAAAGTGGATTTTATGAAACTGTTATTTCTGAAGTGACTAAACTATCCATGTGCTTTATAAGCAAGAACTAGTTTTGAGACCCATGGTAGGGAACCTATGTTACTCACTGGGCTTGTTAAATCTCACTCTATTATCCTAACATTTTTTAGGATTTATCTCCATTGGATTAAAAGGCACGAAGAAATGAAACTAGTAGCCCAGAGACATCCTGAGCCAGGATTTGATGGCAACCAATTATAGTCTTGGATTATTGTGGAATGAATTATGTTATTCAGGTTCGTGGTACTATGTTATTGAATTCATTGATATAGAATAGATGCATTGGGACATGTGTCACGACCCGAAACCCACCCTAAGCGGATTACCGGATCACGATCGCCGCCCCGAGACCCGAGGGCCCCGAGACAAGGCTGGCATATGCAGCGGTATCGAATAGATGTGCAACATACGTTTTGCGGAAGCGTGAAAAACTTTTTCTTTTCTTTTATCATTTTTAAATTATGCACATCCGTTCGGTACTGCCGCTCCATACATAGCATACATGGTTACACATTCAGAGTATAACTAAAAACTTAAAGACTTCATACATTCATACCATACATAACCGATTTGCCCAAAGGGCTTATTACATGACCTTACTATGTCTACTAATATAAAAGTACTATTAGAGTTTACAGACTTATCAAAAGAGACTATTTAACCATGTCCTCCCAAAATCAGCAGGTTTGTCATCATCGTCCTTAAATCCAAACTGCTGCTAATTACCTGAAAGGGGGGTCCGAACAAAGTCCGGGTAAGCTAATCTAAGCTTGTGAGCAATTCCAGTATTCGTCATGGTGTTTTTCAATTGGCAGTGGCTTAGTACATAAGAGTTCGTAAAATAGTCACCGCCAATTGTTCATATAATTGAATACAAGATATATGCATTCCTTAAAACATGTAGCTGTGAAATATTTAAAACATTCAAGCTAAACTTATACATGTGAACTTTAAAACATATAACATATCATGTATTTCTTAAATAGAGTATATAAAACTCAACATATGCATATTGAAAATGAGAGTAAAAACTTGCTTCCATTTTCAAATCATTTGTCATCTTATCACTTCCATTAGTGGAATCCGTTTCGAACCGGAGTCCCATATTACTTATCTATGGAGATATCTCATCTGCCTGAGGGATTAGATCCTGCTACCGGGCATTTTACAGGGCAATTGGGTTTCGTAAAACCCAAAATCCTGCCTATTTTACAGGGCAACTGAAAACTCAGAATCCTGTCTAAGTGCTTATGCACCATTCATCTTGTAAAACATTTATCATGTGACTTGTCTTATAGATACTTTTCATAAATTCGTAATAAACATTCGTATACTTGAAATAAGCAAATTCAGAATATTTAACAATAATTGCATTTTAACTAGACATGCTAAAAAGTATTTGAAGGAAAAACTGTTGCAGAACCCAATCACTAAGCATGTCACAATGAATTTTTAAAACAGAACAATTAAAAACTGAATCATGTAAATACTGAATTTGAAACTTCAAATACTTCATATCTTATACTTAAAACCCTTTTTAAATCATGGAGTCAAATTTCCAATTCAAACACAGGGTTACTCACCTTGTACTTTTAGTCCTGCTCTATTTGGGTGCTTTGCCCCTGGCTTCCTTTAACCTTTGAAGCCATTCCTACAATGTTTCCGTATCTTCCCGTTTCTTAAGCTGTTTAGCGGCTAATTGCTCCTTTGTTATTGTCTTGTAAATAAAGGGGCTTACGCAGCATATTTCATTTGTTTTAGAAATTCGGATACGATTTTGAATCAGCTGAAGTTGTCTTTCTAGCTGTTCCCGGAAAGCTTGCTGTCTTGGGTCACTTGCCAATTGGGCCCTTGTCTTCATAGGAGTGACTTCCTTTTCTTGGCTCATTTTGTGTTTAGTTAATTATCTGTTTAAAACACAATTTACCATGTCAAGAAAAAATAGATTTCTACAATCATACTCTTCTGGGAGTTCCATTAACTTTAATTTAAAGTTATTTACTTAACATGTTTACGTGTCGTGTCTTATAGTATTTCATTTCTCGTATTTGCCTCAGTTTAGTTCTTTGGCAACATTTCAGTTCATAGTCATCTAACAGATGCTATTCATCAAATTTTATGTCTTTTCATTTTAGACATTTCTTTAGGTCGAATAGACTCTACCATTGAGTTCGGAGTGTTTAAGAAAGTCGGTTTAGACCTTTTCTGATTTCATTTTGGCTTTAGGGGTACCAGGGGTATTTTTGTCATTTTACCCTCCTTACGTGTCTTTATTTTTCGGGACCCCGTCTCATGTCGTGGACTTCACCATTGGACTTAGAAGGTCCAAAATAGTAAGAATACATTAATAATTTGTCAATTTTGGTCAAGGGGTATTTTGGTAATTTACCCCTTACGTGACTTTATTTTTCGGGCTCTGTCTCGTAAAACGGACCCTACCATTAGTCTCAGAATATCCGAAATAGTAAGGATACACTATTCATTTATTAAATTTGGACTTGTTTGACTTGTTTATGGGGTAAGGGCATTTTGGTCATTTTGACATTTTCTAGGGGTCTTAAATTTTTCGGGACCTCATCTCATGTCGTGGACCTCACCAATGGGCTTAGGGGGTCCAAGATAGTAAGGTTACATATATAACTTGTAATTTTTGGACAACGGGCCATTTCGGAGTAATTAATTTAATTAATCAAATTTAATTAAATTAATCATAACATGTAATATATATATTATTAATGGGGAATAAGGAATAGGTTGAATAGGATGGCACGCTGGCCAGCGTGCCATCTCCCTCCCCATACATCACAGGATCGAGTCCCACCAGGTGCGGTTGCACCTTTTTAATTTCCGTATTATATACATTATAATATATATATATATATCATGTTTATAAATATACACATGTGAGCGAGTGGCCGAGTGGAAAGGAGAAGACTTCCCACGCGCGAGGGTTAGGGATCGAAACCCCTTAGCCACGATTTGCTTCCTTTCTCCTATTTTTTTTATAACACGGTTTATATATAACCGTATACGCCCCTAAACGGCGCCGTTCCAATAACTCGGTGGCAAGCCCCAAGGCTGCCACCTGTCCCGAGTTCACCCACCGTTTTAAACGGTGCACGAGTCGACTCGGTCGTCTTCCCCGAGCGACCGACTGAAAACCCTAATTCCCGATTTCCTTTTTCTCCTATTTCGTGACGTTTTACTCTTCCAAGCTCGACTGTTTTTGTCCCAATTTATCCCTAAGGTTCATACAAATCGATTGGCATTGATTTTGAGCTTTAAAACTCCTTCACCTGTTCGGTTTTGGACATGATAGCTGAACCTGTAATAGCCTCGGTTCATACTCGTTTCTTGACCATTTGTTATGAGGTTTGGCTTGTTGTGATCCCCTCTTCATGGAGATCAATTTTTCATTTAAATAAACGGCTTAAATCATGAGTTTAGAGGTTTGGGGTGTAGACCCGAAACCTGCAACTTAACATTTGAGGGCCTTTGTTCATGCTTTTTGGTCGCGGTCACACGTTTTTAACATGTTTGTGTGGTCTAAAAGAGGTCCCTATACACCAAACCAAGTTTGGTTTCCCTCCGATCAGACCTGCTTGAGCAAGGTCCATCCATGGCCGTGGCTTATGGGTCATGCAATCTTAGGTGTTTTTAAGCTAGATTTTCATGCTTGTTAAAGTTTATACGTGTTCTAAACATCATATATACAAAATGGAAGCTTTAAATCAGTTCATATGTAGAGAAATTCTAGAGAAGGAATTTTGACAGTTTTGAACACTCTCACCTTTTTGGTTGGTTTTCCTCCTCTTTTTTGCTCTAATCCTTCTTCTCTTCTTTTCAGTTCTTGTTCTTTTGGTTTCTTTAGCAAGAAGAAAGCATGATTTACATGCTTGGCCTTTATAGAGAAGTGACCGACTCTTCTCTCTCCTCTATTCTCTCTCTCTCTACAGCTATCTTCCTCTCTCTCTACATTCTGAATTCTAGCCCTACATAGACTTCCCATCCCATAATTTCAGCCTTCTCTCTTTCCTACGTTGCATTTAATTTACATAAGATATTTATACATATTATATACATATATATACATATACACATATATATACAAGACACACACACACACTTGCCGACACACACACACACACATTCACATTGTTCACCGCTTCACTTTTCATCTTTTTCATATTTCATTTATTTAATATATATATACATATATACATTTTACATACATTTAATTAATACATATATATATATATATATTAAGTCTTATAATTAATTAATTAATGTAATAATCAATTAATTATATATATATGATTTTCTTCCCTCGTAGTACGTGTCATGTGATCCGGTATCCCGGGTCGGGATATTACAACATGGCTCATGTATGTTGGTACTCTAGAGATATTTGCTGATTGATTATAGACGTGCTCTGATGTGTTTAGATGAGTTACATTCCTGAATTAAAAAGTTTAAATTTTTGCTACTTTGACCCTACATTTGGAATGCAATTCATTGTAAAGTTTATAAGTTGCCTTTGGTTGGTCGTATTGTCGGTAGGAAGACCGGCAAGGTGGCTAACTGGCATCACATCTTCGGCATCCGCGTAGGGTCGGGTGTGGGATGTGACAATAGGACTATGTCATTCCTTATGAATAATCTTATGATGAGAGTTCACTCATCGATTGTGATTGATTGTTATCGATTTACTGTGGTAGTACATTTATGTTGACTGATTTCTACTGAAATTTTCATGTTCATGTTATATCCATTACTCATGATTGATTATTGTGACCTCTACTGTTCATTGGCCATTGTGGCATGTTATCCTTATTGGCTATCACAACATCTTATCCCATGATTGGATATCATGTTCACATTCATGAATTCATGTTCTTTCTATGTTAACCTTAACCTGTGTTAGAGATGGGAATTTACTTACTAAGCTTCGTTAACTCACTCCGACTTACTTATTTTTTAGGTAGGGACACTGCAGGACCACAGTAGGAGTCCAAGAGCATAGGGGGACTGTAACACCCCGATCCCGCGAAATTAATAATTAATTAATAATTATTAATTAATACCGACTTACAGAATGATTTAGGGAATTAATCATAATCCCGACGGTCGCCATAGACCGATTAAATAAAGAAAATGTCTGGAGGGAAGGGTACCTTACCCGAATCCAAATTGCTGGTTAAATCGGTAAAATAATGCCGTTTTAGCACTAACGGAACCCGAATTAGTTAACCCCGAAAATCCCGAATGATTAATAAATGACATGGAACCTCTGACACTGAAGCGAACTGAATTATGAAGCTCTCGGAAGAAACCGCATCGAAAAAGGAGCTACGGAATGAAAGTTATGTAGCAAACATTGAAAATTGAATTACTGTGCAACCAAACGTGGCCTTAACCGAAAATATGGAAAAAATGGCCAAATGGGAGGCCAAGGGAATTGAACCCTTGACCTTTGAGTAAAAAGAAACCTCATCCAAAAAATTACCAACTGGGCTACTATTATCTTTGTGTCCATATATACAACAGAAATGTATATAACACTAAATTATCCTAATCTGCCACCAAAACTGGCCAATGGCCATCCATGCAACACCACACTCTTGCATCACCCCTATGCTCCCTAGCTCATCATCACCCTACTTCAGCCATGATGACCTCTCCTCCAACAAAAATACATGCAAACTAATCATGAGGTTGGGAGGTGTATTGAACAAGGAAAATCTGATTTTATTTTCATCTCCATATAGGCATTGGAGGGAAAAGAACAGACCTGTAAAAGAAATCCTGTAAACTGATATCTTTAGAGAGAGAACCTTAGAGTGAGTGCATGTTGGTTTGGCCATTTGAGGGAGCAAAGGAAGGGAGCTAAGGTCTGGAAGTGCACAAGATGGGAGATGACTGCATTTTGAAAGGCCAAGGGAACTGGACTACACCTGTGGGTGCCTGAACCAAGCCATGAGGAAGGCCACTGCTTGAGAGGTAAATACCTCAAAACTGCTAAATTTGCTAAATTTTTCTATTTGGGTTATTGGTATTTCTCTGATGGTTTTTAAATCATATAGACTGTGTAAATAAGCTACTGTGAGACCTTAGAACTGTTCTAAATTAATTGGGAGGGTCGAATAGGGTAGAAACACCCAAAACCCGTAAACAGCCACCATGGATGGACCTCGAATAGCAGGTCTGAAACAGCTGCAATAAAACTGATTTCTGACACTCTGAACCTGATCTAGACACTGATAGGGTACCAAATACACCAACCCGCGACCCTAGAACACTGATTTGGACCCTCAAAACCGAACCTGTGAGTCTCGGCCATGGAACCCAAATTCTGTAACGGGCTTTTAAACTGAAATTTTAGAATGGAGAGTTGAAGCTCCTGTCCTAAGGGTCACAAAGAAACAAACCGTGTTGAAAACGGTTGAGAAATAAGGGCATACGGTGGAGTTGCAGGTCGCGTGATAATGGTGATGAACCGAGCACCATGCGCGGTTTTGAGCCACCAAGTGAATGTCAAATTATTGGCTTGGCATTCAAAAGAGTTTTGGAATGGAAAACAGTGAAGATCCATGCCCAAAAACTCACGAAATTGAGTTTAAAAAACCTGCAGCTTTACGGTTACTGTTCATCGCTCGTGGGGAAGACGATGAACAGTGACGGGCACGGGTCATGGACCTGGATCGGGTTCGGGTCAAATCCGACCCACCCGCAAATCTGAATAACCCCAAACGGCAGCGTATTGTGGTGATTAAATTGAAATCAGGCTTGTTTGGTTACGGGCTTAACAAATTGAAATTGATTTGGGGAGATAACCTAACCGTGGATAGGGGCCAAATTGGGGATAGAGGGGACATGTAATTCCGGTTCTCTGGCCTAACTGAACCGGTCGGTTTTTGGAGGTTTTGGACTGGTTCAATTTTTGAACCCAAAAACCAAAGGGTTTGAACCCCTAATTTATAAAATTATGTTTTGACCCCTATATGATTTCTGAAATTACGGATTTACCCCTGATAGTTCTGAATATTGCACAGTGGCCCTGATTTCTGAAATTTTGTGCAATCAAGCCCCTAAAGAATTAATTAAATAATAAAATAATTATTTAATTATTTATTAAATAGGTAAAATTACGATTTTACCCTTGGACATTAAATATGTCAAACGGAGTCCAAATAAATTAAATAAATAGTGTATTTTCACTATTTCAAGCATTCTGGACTCAATGGTACAGTCCAAATTGGGAAATACAGTACCGAAAAATACAGACTTGTAAGTGATAAATTACTGTACTGCCCCTGATGGCACCAGAACCAAATAAAAATAAAAGACAGTCTGTTTTGACTATGTCGGGCATTCTGAACTCAACGGTGAGGTCCGTTTAACGAACTGAAGTCCCGAAAAATACAGACACAAAGTGTAAATGACCATACTGCCCCTGATGCTTCCCAGGGTCAATTGAATATAACAGATAGTCCAACTTAATTATGTCGAACACTCTGGACCCAATGGTGAGGTCCATTTTATGAACTGACGTGCCGAAAAATATGACACGTGAAATTACCAAATTACCCCTGATACTGTACGAAGCCTAAATGAAGTCCGATTGGGACGAAATTGATAGCGATAGAAGCCCAGATACTGGTGGGACTGTAAACATGATTAAATAATGATTCGGAGTCAGAATCTTACAAAACGTAAAATGACCAAAATACCCCTGAGCACAGTAAGTGCAAAGTAGAGGTCAAATAAAGGTCAAACTGATCTGATAAATTATCATAGGAATAATTATGAACACTGAAGGGCTAAATAAGACTCTGGGACAGTAATGCGTAAAACGAGAAATGACCGACGTGTCCCGATGATGAAAAGCAGATACCAAACGAAGCCCAAAGGACTTAAGAATTTACATATGAGATATATGGGACATTCTGAGGACCACGACAGGGTCCGGGGTAAGAATGACAAATTATTATTTTGCCCCTAAGGCTAAGTAAGCCCTTAACTGATAGCGATTCAAGTCTAAAAGACTTAGAACTTCATGTATACGATATATGGGATATTCTAAGAACCACGACTGGGTCCGGGATAAGAATGGCAAAATTACCATTTTGCCCCTATGGTTAAAATAAGAACCTAACTGATGCCGATTGGAGTCTAAAAGACGTAGAACTTTGTACTTAAGATATAAAGACTATTCCGAAGACCACGACAGGGTCCGGGACAAGAATGATAAAATGACCATTTTGCCCCTAAGGCTGAAGAAGTAACTGACTGATAACGATTGAAGTCTAAATGACTTGGGTTATAACTCTGATGACTGCTAAGCCTAATTTAAGAGTAAAATAGCCCGGATGAAACCCGATGAGAGGACGATAGGCTACTAGGCTATCTTAGGTAAACCGATAGATACCTAAGATGACAAATGAGACCTGAATGGATGAGTTCTGATTTGTATATGATTGATGATTATTGTTCAGGATATACATGGAGATGCCTGACGTATCCGGAGGTTATCAGATTGGTTGCGCAAGGAGATAACCGTAATAGTTTGTGAGTAACCTGGAACTTCTGACTTGGTGTATAAGTACACCGTCTAGTTACTGTATTTTGATTTACTGTACTGTTTTGTATACTGTACTGTCTGAATGCATACTTTTCATACTGCATTACACGTAACCTGATTTTGTACTGTCCTGTTCTCCTGTTCAGTTCGGGTCTGTCTTGTTCTGTTGTATGGTCTGTCATGGTTTTATTCTGTACTGTTGCGTCTTGTGAGTAAACCTGACTCCTGAATTGGTGTATAAGTTCTGTCTAGATACTGTACTTTGAAGCACTGTACTGTTTTGAACGTTATACTGTTTAAAAGAAAAACATATATTTAAAGTAGCATATGCCTTGTCCTGATTGATATTGTACCAGTTTGTTCCGTCCTGCTCAATTCCGATATGTCTTGTTCTGATAGATGTATTGTTCCGTTTTGTTCCGACATGTTCAGTTCCGATATGTCTTGTTCTGATTGATATTGTTTCGTTTTGTTCCGTCCTGTTCAATTCCGATATGTCTTGTTCTGATAGATGTATTGTTCCGTTTTGTTCCGACATGTTCAGTTCCGATATGTCTTGTTCTGATAGATGTATTGTTCCGTTTTGTTCCGACATGTTCCGTTTCGATATGTCTTGATCTGATTGATGTATTGTTTCGTTTGTTCCGTCCTGTTCAGTTCCGATATGTCTTGTTCTGATAGATGTATTGTTCCGTTTTGTTCCGACATCATATTCAGCTCTGATATGACTTGTCCTGATTGATATTGTTTCGTTTTGTTCCGTCATATTCAGTTCCGATATGACTTGTCCTGATTGATATTGTTTCGTTTTGTTCCGTCATGTTCAGTTCCGATATGACTGGTCCTGATTGACATTGTTTCATTTTGTTCCGTCATGTTCAGTTCCGACATGACTTGTCCTGATTGATATTGTTTCATTTTGTTCCGTCATGTTCAGTTCCGATATGACTTGTCCTGATTGATATCGTTTCATTTTGTTCTGTCATGTTCAGTTCCGATATGACTTGTCCTAATTGATATCGTTTCATTTTGTTCCGTCATGTTCAGTTCCGATATGACTTGTCTTGATTGATATTGTTTCGTTTGTTTCCGTCATGTTCAGTTCCGATATGACTTGACCTGATTGATATTGTACCGTTTTGATCCGCCATGTTCAGTTCCGATATATCTTGTTCTGATTGATGTATTGCTTTGCTTTGTTCCGCTATGATCCGTCCCGTTATGCCTCTGTCCTTGATTACGCTTGTGACTTGAACTAGTGTTTTGTTCCGTCTGATCCCGTTATGTACCGTCCGTTAATCATCTGTCTGTCTTGATTGATATATGGTCCAGTTCCGTTATGATCTGTCTGAATTCTTGACTTGGTTTATAAGTTACTGCATAGATACTGTATTTTGATGCACTGTACGGTTTTAAAAGTTAAACTGTCTGAATGCATGTTTTTAAATGCAAACCTTATACTGTATTGTACGCGGCATGATTTTGTCCCGTCCTACTATTATTTTGTTCGGTCTGTCTTGTTCCGTTTTATGGTCTATCTGATTTTGTTCTGCTATGATGTGTCTGACTCTGGGTACCATTCTGATTATGAGCGGTCTGGCATAAGTAGGCTTGATTACGTGCCTAACTGTTATATTATTGTTATGCCCTGTTATGTTCCGCCCAGTACTGATCTGTTCTAATATTTGAATTAATTGCCTATACTCTCATTGATATTGGCATCATTGACTGTTTCGTCTGTTCTGATTTGTTGTTCCGTTTAGTTCAGTCCTGCTTTATTCTACTGAAACTGCATTAAAGTAGATTTATAAAACTGCTATTTCAGAAACAACTGAACCACCCTTGTGCTTTATAAACAAGAAATGGTTTTGAAACCCTTGACAGGGAACCTGTGTTACTCATTGGGCTTTTCGAAGCTCACCCCATTCCCTAACATTTTTCAGGAATGATATATGTTGGATCTAATGGCACTGATCTGTGGAGACTGGATTACTGAGGATTGAATCTGTTTAATCAGGTGAGTGATGTACTATGACTGACTTGACTGATATGTACTGAATATAGTATGGCTCATGGATTTAGATGGTACTCTAGAGATTATAGTTCTGCTCTGTCGTTATATGTCGAATTATAGATATGCTCTGAGGTTGAGTTGTTAGTTGTTGGATTTTAGACTTGCTCTGTGTGGTACATAACCTCATAGTGAATACATGAGTTGCATTCCCTTGACAAAAAAAAAGTTTTAAATTCCGCTGCATCTGACCCTACAGTCGGAGTGCAATTCACTGGAAAGTTCAGAAATTTGCCTTCGGTTGGTCGCGTGGCGACTGACTGGCATCACGTCCTCGACATCCGCGTAGGGTGGGGTTCGGGATGTGACAGGGACATTTTGAGGAATGTATTAGTTATGATATAGTTCTCCCATGTATTCACCACCTAAGGGTGATGTTATGTTGGTCTTTATTTTGGTTTCTATTTTGACATTGTAGAACCATATTATGTATTTAAGACTTCCACTGATTTACTGTTTAAGTTTTATATTATACATTGTTGTCATTGATTTGAAGAAAGAAAAAGTACGGATGGCCATAGGGTTGGCCCCGCGATACGAGATTCGCATAGAGTGGGTTTCGGGTCGTGACACATCAAGGCCACAACTGGTGTAATGGTAGGATTTGATGGGAACCTTAGCACCCCGCTAGGTAAAATTGACCTGCCGACCACAGTAGGAGTAGGGGACAGACAGAAGATGTTTATCTCTGAATATATGGTCCTAGACTCCAAGTTCCCTTACAACGTTATCATCGAAAGACCTTGGCTCCATCAAATAGGAGCGGTCACCTCGACCCTTCATTAGTGCCTGAAATACGTGCACAACAACATGGCCTACTCCATCAGGGGATGCCAACCAACTGCCCGGGCTCTCGCGATAAAGGAAAAGGCCTCCAAATAGCAATCACAACATCCTTATGAAGGAAGAAATCTTGTCCCTTCCCACTTTCATGAGATGGAGTAGTGCCCCTCTGAAATTAACGAGCCACTAAGCCCCAAAGGAAGGGACAACAGGGTCAAACCAATGGAAGATCCTATCAAGGTGATCGTCAGCTCTAAAAGGAGAGGACGGTATTTACAGATTGGTTCAGATCTATCCCCCTCCGAGCAAAAAGAGATGGTGGAATTTTTGAAGAATAACTTGTCGGTATTCATTTGGGAAACCAAGGATATGGAAGGGATAGACCCTAACCTTATCTCTCACAAGCTAATGACCAATCCAGATCACCCTCCCCTAAGGCAAAAGAGAAGGATGTTTCCTTTCGAACGGCACAAGATCATTAATGATAAAGTCCAAAGGCCACTAGACGCCAAAATGATAAAAGAGGTGTTCTATCCAAAATGGCTCGCCAACACAATCCTTGCTAAAAAGAATAACGGCAAGTGAAGGGTTTGCGTTGACTACATAGACCTTAACAAAGCCTACCCCAAAGACAACTTTCCTCTTCCAAGGATTGATCAGTTAGTTGATGTCACCATTAGATATGAGCTCATAAGCTTTATAGATGTTTACTTTGGATACAATCAGATCTAGATATACCCCCCAAACCAAGAAAAGACAGCCTTCATATCTGAATGAGGACTCTATTATTATAGACTGTTGACATTCGGTCTAAAGAATGTTGGAGCTACATATTAACGTCTGGTGAACAAAATGTTCGGCCCCTTGATTGGTGACATAATGGAAGTTTATATAGATGACATGCTGGTCAAAAGCTTACAAAAAAATGACCACATCCAACATCTGAGCCAAACATCCTAAGGCAGCATAGGATGAAGTTGAACCCCTTAAAGTGTACCTTAGGAATCACTAAAGGGAAGTTCTTAGGTTTTCTGGTTTCTCAAAAGGGGATTGAGGCAGACCTCATGCAAATAAAAACTCTAATTGAATTAGAGTTACCAAAAACCAAGAAAGACATTCAAGGTCTAAATGAAAGGATTGTAGCTCTGAACCAATTCATCTTCAAGTCTATTGGTCGATGCCTTCTGTTCTTCAAAGCCTTAAAGGAGAGTAAAGCCCTAGAATGGACCCTAGAATGCAAAAAAGCCTTTCAAGAGTTAAAGCAATACCTGGCATCCCTCGAGCTCCTTTTAATACTAGTCCAGGGAGAAAAACTATTCCTATATCTTGAAGTTTCAGAAAATGTCGTCAACTTTGTACTAATTAGAAAGGACAAAGGAATTCAAAGGCTTATTTTTTATGTAAGCAAGGCACTCCTAAACACCGAGACAAAGTACTTTGAAATTGAGAAATTGGCCTTCGCTTTGGTAATATCTGCTCAAAAAATCAAGCCTTACTTCCAAGCGCATCCTATTGAGATCCCGACCTCCTACCCTCTAAAATCAGTCCTGCACAAGCCCGAGGTCTTAGGACGACTAGTCAAGTGGTCCATAGAGTTGGGAGAATTTGATATATCCTACATACCACGGGGCCTCCATCAAAGGGCAAGCACTGGCAGATTTTATTACTGAATTCACTCCAGTGCTACACGCTAAAGCACAAGCCAACATGGACACCTCGGTATGGAAACTTTATATCGACGGGTCATCCACCGATAAGGGTTCGGGCAAAGGCATAGTACTTCAGTCCCCCAACGGGTTCAGAACTAAAAAAGTAGTTAGTTTGGGTTCAGAGCCTCTAATAATGAAGTTGAGTATGAAGCTCTCATCCTTGGGATAAAGCTGGCCCTAGAATGTGAAGCCCAGAATCTCGAAGCATTCTCTAACTCCCAAATTATGGTAAGCCAAGTTTTGGGAGAATTCTCCAGCAAGGATGACAGAATGATCTGATATTCAAAGCTAGTAGGATCATTGAAGCTCTCCTTCCACAAGTTTTCCATTCAAAAAATTGAAAGGAATCAGAACTCCAAAGCCAATGCTTTAGCAAATATGGCCTCCCATTTTAAACCAAAAAGGGATTCAACTGTGAGAGTCTCTTACCAACTAAAGCCAAGCATCGAAGAGGTACAATCCTCCCAGGTTTCGAAACAAACCCAAAACTGGATAACTCCCATCATCCAATGCATAAAAGAAGAATCGGTTCCAGAGGACAAAAACTAGGCCCAAAGGATTCGAATCAGGGCGGCTTGGTACCTAATCTTAAATGGGAAGCTCTATACGCAACCCCTCTTACGGCGTATATCTCCAGTGGAATCTCAATATGTCCTAGTTGAGATACACGAAAGAATCTGCAGCATTCATAATAGTGGCAAAACCGTAGCCCACCGAGCTCTGACTCAGGTCTACTAGTGGCCTAGCATACTGAAATAGGCTAAGGAATATGTTTAGAAGTGCAAAAAATGCCAACAATTTGCTTCATATCAACACCAACCCCATCACAAGCTCATTCCTATCGCCATCCCTTGGCCCTTTGCTCAATGGGGGATAGACATCGTAGGGCCTAAAAGCGTCTCCAAACAGAAGGTACCTGCTCGTCGTTATTGATTACTTCTCCAAATAGGCAAAAGTCAAACCTCTAACCCACATCACAGAAGTAAAGGTAAATAACTTCACATGGAAGAACATAATCTGTAGGTTTGGCATACCTCGCACCATCATTTCAGATAATGATACGCAGTTTGCTGGAAAGGTGTTCAGGAAGTTTTGTGAAGACCTGCACATTCGTCACCACTTCTCCTTACCAGGGCACCCCCAAATTAATGGGCAGGTCGAGGTCACCAACCGCATAATTCTTAATGCCATAAAGAAGAGGTTGGAAGAAGCCAAGGGAAGGTGGGTCAAGGAACTCCTCGTAGTGCTCTGGGCCTACCATACCACTAGAAGAACACCAACTGTAGAGACACCGTTCTCACTTGCATATGGTACTGAGGCAATCATTTTGTCGAGATCGGTATGCCAACCTTGAGGATGGATGCCTTTAACTAGGAAATCAACAACCATCAACTAGTAGAAAATCTAGATCTGCTTGAAGAGAAACGAGAGCAAGCCCGAATCAAGACTGAAGCATACCAGCAGAGAATGGCCAAGAGCTTTAGCTAAAGGCTAAGACCTATCCACTTCCAAATCGGGGACCTCGTCTTAAAAAGTGTATTCCCAAACACCAAAGATTCCACCATGGGAAAGCTCTCCCCTAATTGAGAAGGGCTCTATAAGATAACCAAGATCTTTAGGCCCACGACGTACTAGTGGGAGGATTAACTGGGAAGCCCGTACTTAGGCCCTGAAATGTTGAGCACTTACGAAAATATTATCAATAAAAGAGTTTTTATCTTTTTTTTCTTTCTTTAAATGCTTTCATCTCAATATACAGACCCCTAAAAACCTTGCAGTCATTGCAAGTGTTATAGGTCTAGTTCATCTCAATGTACAGACCTCTAAAAACCTTACAACCATTACAGGTCTGGTCCATCTCAATGTATAGACCCCTAAAAACCTTGCAGCCATTGCAAGTGTTACAGGTCTGGTCTATCTCAATATACAAACCTCTAAAAGCCTTGCAGCCATTACAAGTATTACATGTCACGACCCGAAACCCACCCTATGCGGATTTCGTGTCGCGGGGCCAACCCTAAGGCCGTCCCTACTTTTTCCATTCCTGTATCATAGTACTAATATGCAAAGTACCAAATTCTTAAAACAATAACAGCGGAATTTTATCACTACAATAGTCAGCGGAAGTCTTAACATACATCATATGGTTTTACAGTACCGAGTCAAAATTAAACATAACCAGCACCCGTGGGTGGTGAATACATGGGAGAATTAAAACATAGTCTGATACAATTCTTCAAAATATCCTCCTATGCTTCCAGACTCCTATTGGGGTCTTGCGGTGTCATTACCTGAAAAGGGGTAAGTAGGGTGGAATGAGCTACAAGAGCCCAGCAAGTAAATACAGATCTCCGACACTGGTATCGAGGATCATAAAAGAATATGAATCCAAGAATAAGAATATGATAGCCAATCATAAAAATAAGATGCTATAATAGCCAATGGAAACAATTGTCATGATGGCAAATGAACCGTGAGATTACAATGTGTAATCAGTAGGAATGGCATAACAATGTCCTGGAATTCTCAACGATAATACAATAACAAAAAAAGTACTGCCATTATAATTGATCACAATAAATCAATAAAGGAATATCTCGCAATACAAGATAATCACAAGAATAATGTAATTCAACAATTATAATTGAGCAATCGTGTAAGAGATGCTTTTATTCTATGTCAGGGCTTAGTACGCCCTCGGTCCTTGGGGGCCTGGTTTACCCCCTTCAGTGCATTCCAGTGTATGGCCACATGTCCGTTCACGGACTCGACCCGAAGGTCTTTAGTGTATTTAAAAGCATCGGATGGATATTGTGACTGAGCACAAATCTAGTATACATAAACATTTCATGATCATAAATGATTCCATAGAAGTATATAAAAATGGAATATCATCATTTCAATGGAAATATAACAATAGGCATTTCAAAGCACGGTTCAACATGATAACAATAGTACAACAATAAATCAATGTCCACCAGATAGAACAATATCACATTGTGGAGACAATAACATCAGATACGCTCAGGAGTACAAGTTTGGCAGTAAAAGAATGAACTTGGCTTGATAACACCACATGGAAGAGAAAGGGTATCTACTTACCTCTAATGAAATCTTAGCTTAGACATTCGTGAGTGGGCCTTTCCCCTTCAAGTTCCCTATATATCAATAAACGTGTTTCAGAATAAATGTTTATTCATCAATCTTACGTCTCATCATTTTAAGTATCTCTAATGCCAATTTAGACTTCACCATTGAGTCCATAGGGTTCGGAATAATAAAAATTCACTAGTTCTTTAATTTAATCGGAGTCCATTTGACTCACCTATGAAGCAGGGGTATTTTGGTCATTTTTACAAGTCGTAACTTTTTGGGACTCTGTCTCGTGAAACGGACCTCACCATTGGACTCAGAGCATCCGAGATAATAAAAATTGACTAATCATTTACCTTATTTGGACCTCGTTTGACTCGTAATTAAGGTAGGGTTATTATTGTAAAATTAACATTTTCTTGTTGGGCCTTAGTAGAATTACCTATAACTTTCAGGGTCAAAGTGTAATTATGCAAAGTTGCGGTCTGAACCAGTTGGTTCATGACCAGAAACCCTAAACCGGTCGGCCTATTTCCTGAACCAACCGGTTCAGTTCAAATCAGAGAACCGGATTGAGATATTCTCTCATCTACCTTATCCACGTTTTAGATAACCCCAAAAACCCAATTTGATTTACTATGTCCGTGTCCAAACAAGCCCAATCCCTTTTAATTTTAAAACAAAACGACACAGTGTTGGTACCCGTATTACTGTCGGTCGGATCTCAACCCGACCCGACCCAGACCCGGTCTCATCCTGACCCGAAGAAGCCCCCGTTAATCCGGTCGTCTTCTCCGGTGGGTTTTTCGGCCATTATCGCCGGAATAGCTAAATTCTCTACGGATCTCACTGATTTCACGTCCGTTTTCTACTGTTTTCATTCCAAATGAAATCTAGGATTTAAAGAAACGTTTGAGGACTAAATTTGGCCTTCCCTGTGATCGGTTTTCCAACACCCATTCCCAGTTTCCGGCGTTGCACCGATGAGGGAATAACCGGCCATAGAATGGCCATTTCTTGACCATTTAAACTGATTCAAAGTGTTTTGAGATCCTGGGGTAATTTCCTATGCATATTATGGTTCAATTTTCCATTTAGGTTCACCTATTTTAAATCACCATTTCAACCGAAACCCAGTTCTTTTTTTTTTCTTTTGTTTTTCCTTCTTTGTTTCAGGTCCTACTGTTCCAGTAATCAATTCTATAATTATACAAAGTAAATTTAAAGAACAAAGGCGCAGTGGTTTACCTGTTCTCAGGCAACTGCTGTACCTCAAATTTCAGCTTTCTCTCTCTATCTCTAAGTCTGATTCTATTTTCTCTCTCTTCAAATTCCTTCTTTATTCCCTTAACCGACCCTCAGTCGGTGGCCCTTGCCACCTGCAGCTGCAGTGGCAGCATACCCGAGCACCCAAGACACCTCACCTATTCCTTATATATATATTTACATATATTATTCAATCTACCATATATATGTTTATATGGCCATATACATATTTATATATATATATATATATATTCATGAGATCACTTTAATACATTATTATGCATTTATACTCATATATACATATCCATTTAATTATGCAACATAAACTTAAAACAGTTCGGGTTTTATTATTGTATCGACTTACCTCGATATTTGTGTTGTATCCCGGGTCGGGGTATTACATCCTTACCCCCTTAAAAATAAGTTTGTCCCTAAACTTAGCATACACGACTATGAAAATAATTACGGATATTTGGCACGCATGTCATCTTCCCGCTCCCAGGTAGCTTCTTCTATCTGATGGTTCCTCCACAGGACCTTGACTAATGGAATAGTCTTGTTCCGTAGAACCTGATCTCGATGATCCAAAATCTGCACTGGGTGTTCTATATAGCTCAGATTCTCCTGAACATCTAGAGGCTCATGTTTAATTACCTGGTCTTCACTCTGTACACATTTCCTTAACATTGAAACATGGAATACGTCATGTACATGTGCTAACTCCGGAGGTAAGACAAGTTGGTAGGCTACAGGCCCAATTCTCCCCATGATCCTGAATGGTCCAATATACCTTAGCCCTAGCTTCCCTCGTTTGCCAAACCTCACCACTCCCTTCATGGGCGACACTTTCACAAACACGTAATCGCCCACTGTGAACTGCAACTCTCGTCGGTGGACATTCGCATAGCTTTTCTGTAGACTTTGAGTTGCTAGTAAACGTTGCTTGATCAGTTGTATTTTCCCGGTAGTCTGTTCTACTATTTCTGGCCCATAGAGTTTCCTTTCACCCATCTCTGTCCAGCACAGTGGTGATCGACACTTCCTGCCGTATAACGCCTCATATAGTGCCATACCAATACTAACTTGATAGCTATTATTGTATGTGAATTCTACCAAGGGCAACTGATCTTCCCAACTTCCTTTAAAATCTATGACACAGAAACGTAACAAGTCTTCTAAAGTCTGTATTGTTCTTTCTGACTGTCCATCAGTCTCAGGATGGTATGCAGTACTAAAACTCAGCTCCGTACCCATAGCACTCTGTAGACCTCTCCAGAATCTTGACACAAACCGTGGATCTCTATCAGATACAATTGAGACTAGAATTCCATGAAGTCTAACAATCTCTCGGATGTATAACTCGGCTAGTCGCTGTAGGCTTTGTGTCGTTTTAGTTGCCAGGAAATGCGCTGTTTTAGTCAACCTATCCACGATGACCCAAATCGAATCATTCCCTCTTACTGTCTTTGGTAACCCTGACACAAAGTCCATTGTAATGTGTTCCCATTTCCACTCAGGAATAGGTAGCGACTGCAAAAGTCCTCCCGGCTTCTGGTGCTCTACCTTGACCCGCTGGCACTCGACACATTGTAATATGTACTTGGCTATATCCCGCTTCATCCCAGACCACCAATAAGTACCCTTGACATTGTGATACATCTTGGTGCTTCCTAGATGCAAAGCGAATCTTGAACTGTGTGCCTCAACCAGAATCTCTTTCTTGAGCTCGGGCATGTCGGGTACGCAGATCCTACCCTGGTAGCACAACATCCCCTCTCGTACAGTAAACTCGGAGTCAATGCCTGTCTCGGCTTCTTGACGAAGCTTAGTCAACTTCTCATCATGAGTTTGCTGCTCTCTGATCTTGTCCACAATCGATAGACTGATTGTGACGTTGGCACATCTTGCCTCAGAGATGGGCAAAATTACCTCTATTTCCATACTTTCCAAGTCCTTCAGTATCTCTGTCTGTATTGTTAACAGGCAAGCCATACTTCCTAATGACTTCCTACTCAGAGCATCAGCTACCACATTTGCTTTCCCCGGGTGGTATTGTATGCTGACCTCGTAGTCCTTTAATAGTTCCAACCAACGGCGCTGTCTCATATTGAGCTCTTTCTGTGTAAACAGATACTTAAGGCTCTTATGGTCAGTAAAGATCTCACACGTGGTTCCATACAAGTAATGCCTCCACATCTTCAAAGCGAAAACAATGGCTGCCAGCTCGAGATCGTGTGTCGGATAGTTCCCCTCGTGGGGTCTCAACTGTCGTGAAGCATACGCTATCACTTTTCCGTTCTGCATCAACACACACCCCAAGCTTTTGAATGAGGCATCACTATAAATCACAAACCCGTCAGTTCCATCCGGCACTGTTAATATAGGAGCTGTAACTAGACGTTCCTTCAATTCTTGAAAACTCCTCTCTTGCTCCTCGGTCCAATCAAAAGGAACACCCTTCCTAGTCAGTTAGGTAATTGGCGTAGCTATCTTGGAGAAGTCTTTCACAAATCTTCTATAGTAGCCTGCTAACCCCATGAAACTTCGCACTTCTGTGACGCTAGTGGGTTGAGGCCAATTCATGATTGCTTCAATCTTTTTCGAATCGACAGAGATTCCTTCCTTACTGATCACGTGTCCCAGAAATGCTATACTAGGGAGCCAGAACTCACATTCTTCAACTTAGCGTACAACTTCTGCTCCTCTAGCTTCTGTAGAACTCTCCTCAGATGTACCTCGTGTTCTTCCTGGTTCTTAGAATAAACCAAGATATCATCTATGAACACAATCACGAAGTCATCCAAGTACGGCTTGAATACACGGTTCATCATATCCATAAATGCAGCTGGGGCATTAGTCACCCCAAATGGCATAACAAGAAACTCATAATGTCCATACCGTGTTCTAAATGCCGTCTTCTGAATATCAGCGGGCTTGACCTTCAGCTGGTGATAACCGGATCTCAGGTCAATCTTCGAGAATACTTGAGCCCCCTTCAACTGATCGAACAGATCATCTATTCTAGGCAGTGGATACCTGTTCTTGACGGTAACCTTGTTCAGTTCACGATAGTCAATACATAACCTCATGGTTCCATCCTTTTTCTTTATAAACAATACAGGTGCACCCCATGGTGATGAACTAGGTCGTATAAAACCTTTGTCCAATAATTCTTGTAACTGGAGCTTCAGCTCTTTTAATTCTGCTGGTGCCATCCTATATGGGGTTTTGGATATTGGTGTAGTGCCTGGCAATATATCAATGCAAAACTCTATCTCCCTATCTATGGGCATCCCCGGAAGATCATCCAGAAATACCTCGGGAAATTCCCTGGCAATAGGAATCTTCCCTAGTTCAGGCTGCTGTGAGTCAACATTTTGGACACTACATAAGAACCCGTGGCATCCCTTGCGAAGCAGACGCCTAGCCTGGATAGAGGAAACAAAGTAGGGTGGTGAAGCCACCCCTGTCCCTTTAAAATCAACGATCGGAAATCGAGGATTTTGTATGAGAACTCGCTTGGCCTCACAGTCTATCGTGGCGTAGTTGGCGGCCAGCCAGTCCATTCCAAGGATAACATCAAACCCACAAATTCCCAATGGTATCAGGTCAGCTAGCAAATGTATATCCCCAATCTGTATTGCACAATTCTTATACATGGTATCTCCCAATAAAGATTTCCCCGATGGTATAGAAACATTCAGTAAATATCCTAAGGGTTCTGTCACTATGTTCAATCTAACAGCATATGTAGGGGATATAAATGAATGTGTAGATCCAGTGTCAAATAAAACACGAGCAGGCTGTGAGCAGACTAAAAGAGTACCTGCGACTACAGAGGTTGTAGCCTACATGTCTCCTAGCACGAGGGAGAAAACCCGTCCTACTTGCTGCTGGACACTTCCTTGTCCACTCCTCTGGATCTGAGATCTAGGTGCTGCTGCTCCAGGTCCCGGCGCTCTAACCGAAGTAGCACTTGTCGTGGCCTGACCCTTCTTGGGGCAATCCCTCGCAAAATGTCCTTCCTGGCCACAGTAGTAACAAATATTGCTATCCTTGAGGCACTGGCCTTTATGGACCTTCTCGCAACGAGGGCATTTGATTGCACCCTCTTTAGTGTTGCCCTGTTTCTTCTGACCGGACCCTGTTGCTTGTGACACAGCTCCAGGTCTGGTAAATGTGGGTCCCAGTCCGGAAGAAGAAGGCCCTTGCCTCTTATTCTGATTACCTCCCTGTTTCTGATTCCCCCTTCTCTTGGCGAATTCCTCGCCACTCCTCTCTATGATCCGAGCTGTCTCTACTACATCATCGTAGGTAACCAGACGATGGTGCACCAGTCTATCCTTGATGGACCACCTCAATCCTTCCTCAAACTTGCGAGCTTTTTGATTCTCATTATTGATAGCCTCTGGGGCAAACCTGGCCAATTCAGTAAATGTGGCCTCGTACTGCTCCACCGTCATATTCCCCTAATGCAATGTCATGAACTCAGCAACTTTTCAGTTTTGTACTTCTTGGGAAAAGTACTTCTTGTAGAAGATCTCAGAAAACCTCTGCCAGTTCATCCCTGGTTCTCTGGTCTTCTCATTTATCCACCACTTATGGGCCATTCCCTTGAGCATATATGTGGCATAGGCCACTTTCTGAATGTCAGTACACATCAGGATCTCATAAATCCTGTTCATTTCTAACATCCACTCTTCAGCTTTGGTGGCCCCACCCGTACCATCAAATATCGGGGGTTTCATTTTCTGAAAACGTTCATATAAGTATGCAGGGTCTCGCTCGTTCCCCTGACGACCACCTATGTTGCCGCCTATATTGATAGGCTGCTCATGTTGTTCCAGTTGTACCGGCTGATCAATACCGGCCTGCATCCGTGGCAACGACTCAATGACGCCCTGCATCAACCTCTCCAACTGTTCCAGACGATCCATAGGCAACGGACCTTGCCTTGTGTTTACCATGTCTGTAAGAACAACCAATGAAGATAACCAATGAGAGGATCAGTCAATGCGTAAGATAACAATCAATGCCTATAGAACATAAACGTCAGTTTTATCTAACCATTCTAATTCTAGTCCTATCTCCCATGACTCACAGTCGAACCTATAGCTCTGATACCAAGCTGTCACGACCCGAAACCCACCCTATGCGGATTTCGTGTCGCGGGGCCGACCCTAAGGCCGTCCCTACTTTTTCCATTCCTGTATCATAGTACTAATATGCAAAGTACCAAATTCTTAAAACAATAATAGCGGAAGTTTATCACTACAATAGTCAGCGAAAGTCTTAACATACATCATATGGTTTTACAGTACCGAGTCAAAATTAAACATAACCAGCACCCGTGGGTGGTGAATACATGGGAAAATTAAAACATAGTCTGATACAATTCTTCAAAATATCCTCCTATGCTTCCAGACTCCTATTGGGGTCATGCGGTGTCATTACCTGAAAAGGGGTAAGTAGGGTGGAATGAGCTACAAGAGCCCAGCAAGTAAATACAGATCTCCGACACTGGTATCGAGGATCATAAAAGAATATGAATCCAAGAATAAGAATATGATAGCCAATCATAAAAATAAGATGCTATAATAGCCAATAGAAACAATTGTCATGATGGCAAATGAACCGTGAGATTACAATGTGTAATCAGTAGGAATGGCATAACAATGTCCTGGAATTCTCGACGATAATACAATAACAAAAAAAGTACTGCCATTATAATTGATCACAATAAATCAATAAAGGAATATCTCGCAATACAAGATAATCACAAGAATAATGTAATTCAACAATTATAATTGAGCAATCGTGTAAGAGATGCTTTTATTCTATGTCAGGGCTTAGTACGCCCTCGGTCCTTGGGGGCCTGGTTTACCCCCTTCAGTGCATTCTAGTGTATGGCCACATGTCCGTTCACGGACTCGACCCGAAGGTCTTAGTGTATTTAAAAGCATCGGATGGATATTGTGACTGAGCACAAATCCAGTATACATAAACATTTCATGATCATAAATGATTCCATAAAAGTATATAAAAATGGAATATCATCATTTCAATGGAAATATAACAATAGGCATTTCAAAGCACGGTTCAACATGATAACAATAGTACAACAATAAATCAATGTCCACCAGATAGAACAATATCACATTGTGGAGACAATAACATCAGATACGCTCAGGAGTACAAGTTTGGCAGTAAAAGAATGAACTTGGCTTGATAACACCACATGGAAGAGAAAGGGTATCTACTTACCTCTAATGAAATCTTAGCTTAGAAATTCGTGAGTGGGCCTTTCCCCTTCAAGTTCCCTATATATCAATAAACGTGTTTCAGAATAAATGTTTATTCATCAATCTTACGTCTCATCATCTTAAGTATCTCTAATGCCAATTTAGACTTCACCATTGAGTCCATAGGGTTCGGAATAATAAAAATTCACTAGTTCTTTAATTTAATCGGAGTCCATTTGACTCACCTATGAAGCAGGGGTATTTTGGTCATTTTTACAAGTCGTAACTTTTTGGGACTCCGTCTCGTGAAACGAACCTCACCATTGGACTCAGAGCATCCGAGATAATAAAAATTGACTACTCATTTACCTTATTTGGACCTCGTTTGACTCGTAATTAAGGTAGGGTTATTATTGTAAAATTAACATTTTCTTGTTGGGCCTTAGTAGAATTACCTATAACTTTCAGGGTCAAAGTGTAATTATGAAAAGTTGCGGTCTGAACCAGTTGGTTCATGACCAGAAACCCTAAACCAGTCGGCCTATTTCCTGAACCAACCGGTTCAGTTCAAATCAGAGAACCGGATTGAGATATTCTCTCATCTACCTTATCCACGTTTTAGATAACCCCAAAAACCCAATTTGATTTACTATGTCCGTGTCCAAACAAGCCCAATCCCTTTTAATTTTAAAACAAAACGACACAGTGTTGGTACCCGTATTACAGTCGGTCGGATCTCAACCCGACCCGACCCAGACCCGGTCTCATCCTGACCCGAAGAAGCCCCCGTTAATCCGGTCATCTTCTCCGGTGGGTTTTCCGGCCATTATCGCCGGAATAGCTAAATTCTCTACGGATCTCACTGATTTCACGTCCGTTTTCTACTGTTTTCGTTCCAAATGAAATCTAGGATTTAAAGAAACGTTTGAGGACTAAATTTGGCCTTCCCTGTGATCGGTTTTCCAACACCCATTCCCAGTTTCCGGCGTTGCACCGATGAGGGAATAACCGGCCATAGAATGGCCATTTCTTGACCATTTAAACTGATTCAAAGTGTTTTGAGATCCTGGGGTAATTTCCTATGCATATTATGGTTCAATTTTCCATTTAGGTTCACCTATTTTAAATCACCATTTCAACCGAAACCCAGTTCTTTTTTTTTTCTTTTGTTTTTCCTTCTTTGTTTCAGGTCCTACTGTTCCAGTAATCAATTCTATAATTATACAAAGTAAATTTAAAGAACAAAGGCGCAGTGGTTTACCTGTTCTCAGGCAACTGCTGTACCTCAAATTTCAGCTTTCTCTCTCTATCTCTAAGTCTGATTCTATTTTCTCTCTCTTCAAATTCCTTCTTTATTCCCTTAACCGACCCTCAGTCGGTGGCCCTTGCCACCTGCAGCTGCAGTGGCAGCATACCCGAGCACCCAAGACACCTCACCTATTCCTTATATATATATTTACATATATTATTCAATCTACCATATATATGTTTATATGGCCATATACATATTTATATATATATATATATATATTCATGAGATCACTTTAATACATTATTATGCATTTATACTCATATATACATATCCATTTAATTATGCAACATAAACTTAAAACAGTTCGGGTTTTATTATTGTATCGACTTACCTCGATATTTGTGTTGTATCCCGGGTCGGGGTATTACATTAGAGGCCTAGTCCATTTCAACGAACAGACCCTTGAAAAACCTTGTATCTACTACAGGTGTTAAAGGCTTGGTCCGTCTTTCATTTAAGTAAGCAATGAAACTATCAGAGGCCTCGGCTATTTAACCTACCATGGCCCTCCATTTTTAATGGAATTAAAGTTTGATCTGATTACAAGTTATGAAGACTTGAGCTTAGTCTCAAGTTCTGAAGATCTTTGTTGAAGATCTTAGTTCAATTACCACTCCTGAAGATCAATGCTTGGTTACAAGTGTTGAAGGTTTCAATTCAACTTCAAAATTTTACGCCTAGTTATAAGTCGTTAAGTTTTTAACTTCTGAAGATCACAAGCTACTGTTCAATTACAAGCCCCGAAGATCCATACTTGATTTAATAACAAGGTGAGGAGATCTGAAGCTTAAAGTTTGATTTCATATTCAGGTCTTGAGGATTCTTACTTGAGTTAATTACAAGTTATAAAGGTCAGGAATTTAAAGTTTTACTACAGAGCTTTGAAGGTTTGAAATTAAGATTTGTTTAAAATGCTCAAGTTTATTATGAACACTAAAGCTCGGTACATCATGGCAAGCAACATGTTAGCATCAAAAAATCCTACAAATGTGACTACTCTAGGGAATTGACAAACAACACAAGTTCTTTGAAATAAAAAGCAACACACAAAGTTCTAAAAAAGATACTTTCATTCATAGATAACCCAAATTTGGGAAAATTACAAGAAGGAAATGAAAAGTACAGAAGTTTCCTAGTCTACTACTGGTACGACAATCTCTGGAGTATAAAAAATGAATAAGAACTCACTCTACACCATAGCAAGATCAGTTTCCTCTTCCTCTTCTTCATTTTCTTCAAACTCAGCGCACTGCATCCATATCAATTTGCTCTGGTGCGTCAGATGATGGAAGGTCAGGAGCCGCTACATCATCATCATCGTCCCGCACCCCGATCTCACTAGGAGAGACTTCAATGTCGTCAATCCCATCCAGATCGAGGTCAGGTTATTTCTTGAGGAGTTTGGCTCTTAAAGTGCGGTACCCATGCTCAATCAGCTCTCCACCCATGCCCTCGACCTCAGCCTTCATATTAGCCTCGGTTTGAGCTGTGATAGAATCAGTAGTGTCTTAGACTTTCTTGAGGGACGCAGACTGGAAGTCTTCAAACCTCTTTTGGAGGTCTTCTAACTTCAGAACAGGGGAATCCCGTTCAAACTCCAAGATGGAGTAAGAGTTAGCAGCCTCCTTCAACTTCTCATCGACTGTAGAGGTAGTAGACTAGGCCGTCCCTAGCAGCAGCCTGGCTTCATCCAGCTCAAATTGGAGATTATCAATCAACTCTGAATCTATTAAAAACTCCACAATGGCGACAAGGCCATGCATAGTCTGAAAATACGAAACAAACAAGCAGTTAGAACAGGACGATAGAAAATAAAAAGATAACAAAAAAGGGAAGCAAAAGAGGAAGAGCTCTGAGTTTACCTTCAGCTGGAAGGACAATAAGTCCTTGGCGATCTTCTCTGCCTTCAAACCTTTGTATTTGCTTGGGCCTGAAGCCCAAGACTCTTCAAAAGCCTTCTTCGTTGCTAAATAGCCAGAGTCATCAGGCACGGTAGCAGCAGGGGCCTTTCCCTTCCCTCTCTTCTTCATGAGGACTATAGGGGCAGGGGGAAGGGCAGGCTCAGAAGCAAGAGACTCTCTCATATCCTCAGACACTATTCGGTCTGGGGAATTAGAGAGGAGTCTCCTCCTCTTCACTTGGAGAGGCGGCTAGGCAAGGGAAGAGGTCTTCCCTACCATCTTCTTCTTCTTCTTTGGTGCCTAGTTGGACATCAATGACTTCTTGAAGTTATCAACTCTGCCTTTTATCAACCTAGCCTCCATCAGATGTTGAGAAGAGAGGATGGTGGTGTGCCCGTGGTTGCTGGTCTGAAGAAGCCTCTGGTGCTTGTCTTGGAGGTCAACAATAAAGATAAACCTCTTCTAAGCCTTTTTATTTGCACAGAAGACACAAGAATTCAGACTAGACCATGAAGAAAGAAAAATAAAACAAAACCAGAGGCAAAAGTGATTAAAAAAAAGGGTCTCACCCGTAATCCTGGTACTCTGGGGGAAAGTCGAGGTTTGGCCTTCGTAGTCTACTAGCTCCCACCATTCTCTCACGAAGAAGTACAACTTTTTTCAAGTCTTGTTGGAAGTGGGCACTGAGGATAGGGGTCTAAACCCCTTGTCAAAGGGCATGTAAAACATGCCTTCCAACCTCAAAATCTTAAGATCCATATTACTATGGATTAGCTTAAGATCTACTTCAATGTTATTTATATGACCTAAAACTATGAAACCTAACAAGTGCCTCCAACTATTGATATTAAGGTCGGCATGACAAATGTTGAACCATTTAAAAAAATCTCTAACCAAAAGGGGGAGAGGAAACTTAAGTCCAATCTCAAACCTCGAGATAGATAGAAATCTCACCTTGACCTATATCGGACGGGCGATGCAATGATCCAGGCACCCTACATGTTATATTTTGGGGGAAGTCAAAAACAGCCCTCAGAGCATCTAGCACGCCCTAAGTAATGGCGCTTTCTCCCTCCTCCCTTTGGGATGGCCTACCTAAGGTTTCCCCCACTACATTTCTGGGTTCGATGAAAGCGTCTACAATCCTAAGTTCAGGATTAGGAGAAGGGTACTCAACTATCCTATTTTTAACGTTCCCAAAGGAACTGCTACCTATAACATGGACTTGTGATGGCACAGTCGTCTCAGTAGAGCTTTGTGTGGCATAACCTATGCCTGACTTGGCGTCGAAGGCTGTGTGACAGTAAAGAGAAAAGAGGAGAATAATAACATAAATGAGAAAAACGATCGAAGTAAAGCGAATCTGATCGAAGACTTGGTCGGAGCGAGGGGCCTCGTATGACGGAGATCTTTTTCACTCTATTTCTCTAGAATGTGCGATGGAGCACTTTTTGATGCAATGAAAATGATGTAGGGAAAGGGCGCACGCATACCCCCTTCCCCTTTTATAAAGGGCTGAAGTGATGAGGGCCTATAATTTTGAACCGTCGCGGCGGTTAAGGAAATGATGGCCTCGAAAATCCAATCGACAACTGACGAAATAAATGTCACATCAACGACTGTCTTAGAAGGCGAAGCGACACAATGTGTAGATGTGACACGCTTCAAAAACCCTTAGCCTCAGTTATGCAATTTATTAAACTGAGGCTCGAAGGGGGAGTAGTTGATATACCACAACAAGGACAGACATGTCCCCATATGACACGTGTACATGTAGAGCACCTATGCATACAAACCAAGGAAAGCTCTCCTATCCAGAATAGACAGGCACATGGAGTTTAGAGCTCCTTTGCTCAGAGTTCTACATGATTTCTGGTCTTTTGTCCAGAATAGGAAATGCTGGGCACGCACATAAAGGGGTCCCGAGCTGGGTACAGCCTTACCGACTTTGAAGAAAGGAAACAGAGTCCTACATGGTAACTGCCATCTTCGGATATCATCAAATCCTTATCTTTGCGACTCCAAATCCTATTCAACTTAGAAGATCCACAGTCTATAAATTAAACCCTAAGGTGCACTTTTCAATTATGCTCTTTCAATTATAGTCTTTCTTTTAGTTTTTACTAACTGTATCATCGGAGCGGCTACCATTGGAGCTAACCCGGTAGCCCTCTGATCCTTTTCTTTGAGTGCTTGACCAAAGATGAAGAACGGAGGCCCCACTGATCAAAATGTGCAACATCAATATATATATATATATATATATATTAATCAAAATCTTATGAAATATTAAATATTAGAATTAATAATTTTGTATTGTCTAGCGAAGACTTAGAGAGAGTTTGTCTATTAACGATTTTGGGTGCACTAAGAGTGGCATCTCTTCACAGCCACCTCCACGATAAATATCTTAACACATCCCTATTTAATGTATTCAATTTGGATTTTGAAACTTAGAGAGAGAGGGGGGGTCTTCCAACCTACTAATTTTGTCTTGCTAAGTTCATTGCGGGAGTAAATTAGTCTTTTTCTTTATAGTAACACACACACACACACACATATATATATATATATATTGATAAACCATAAAGTGAGAAACATATTCAAAGTATGACTTGTGTCTATATAGAGCATTTTAGGAAAATATCAAGAAAGATTATTTTATCCAAATCAACCAAGCACAGATAGTTCAGAGGTATTTGGTTTAGAGCATAGCACTACCTTCCATATCCTACCGATCTCAGAATAAGGAAACATAGTTTAATATGGCAACTACTATTTCGGATATTTTCAAATCCTTACTTTATGGCTCCTAATCCTACTGAACTTAGGAGATCTACAACCTATAAATAAGACCATAAGGTACGCTTTTAATTTATGTCCAATTCTTCTTTTAAATTACAATATCTTTTTATTTACTGACTTTATCATCGAAGCGGCTACCACCGTAGTCTTTCCAATGACCCTCTGATCTCAAGTTCTTAACAGGTAGCAAAGGACGGGAGACCCTTTTGATAAAAAATGAGCAACATCAGTTTGGCGCCGTCTGTGGGAACGATAATCATTCTTACTATCTTTTCTTCAAAACAACAAATATTTTGTCTTTTTCTTCCAAAAGGAAATGGCTCCCAACCTTCGTCCTAGAAAGAATTTCCAAAATCTTCAGAATCAACCGCTTGTTGGAAGAGAAAGGGGACAAATACCCATTCTTTTACAACAGCAGCTTAGTCAGATTCAACAGCAGTCTGATCATATGCAGAAACAACTCACTGTCATGTCACAAGCTCAAAACTGTAACACCCTGACTCTGTATAATTAATAATTAAATAATTAATTATTAATTAATACCGGTTCAGGGAATAATTAAGGAAATTAACCTTAATCTCCCGGTGGTCACACTAGACCAATAGAATGACAAAACATGTTCGAGAATAGGGTACAATACCCGAACCTAATTACCAATTAATTAGGTGAAATAATGTCTGTCACATCCCGAACCCCACCCTACGCGGATGTCGAGGACGTGACTGCCAGTCGGTCGCGACGCGACCAACCAAAGGCAAATTCTGAACTTTCCGACGAATTGCACTCCAACTGTAGGGTCAGATGCAGCGGAATTTAAAACTTTTTCTTTGTGTCACGGGAATGCAACTCACTTATCCATCATAAGAATATGTATCACAGAGCAAGACTAAATCCAGTCAGTCAACAATTCTAATCTCAGAGCATATCTAAAATCAAGCATATAACAACATAGCAGATCTAATATCTCTAGAGTACCATTTAGTTCCATGAGCCATGTTCCAATATCTAGTGCGTGTCAATCAAGTCAGTCGTATCATATCACTTACCTGGATATACGGATTCGATTCACAAGAATGTAAGTCTCTACAAATCAGTGCCATCTGATCCTTATTTGCAATGCCACATGGCCTATTCACGTCATGTCATAGTACCTTCTAATCCAATGGAGGTAATTCCTGAAAAATGTCAGAATAATGGGGTGAGCTTAAATAAGCCCAGTGAGTAACACAGATTCCCTATCATGGGTTTCAAAACCAGTCCTTGCTTCCAAGGCACGTGGATAATTTAATCATTTCAAAATAACAATTTTCTAAATCCATTTCATAAGCAGTCTAGTACAATGGAACAAGATTGCACAATCAGTACAAATGAATCGGAACATAACATAACCAATCGGACCAAAACAATAACCATTTCCAATATATCGATCAAGACACAGACATTTCATTAACGGAACGAATCACAGCTGAGACTGAGTGGAACAATAAGTCAATCAAGACAGAGGCCTATCATCGACGGCTAAAACATAGCGGATCTGAACAAGACATCAATCAAGACGAAGGCATACCTTCAATAGCTAGAACATAACGGAACTGAACAAAAACAATATACTAATCAAGACACAAACACATCATGAACGGAACGAAACATAACGGAGCTGAGTAGAAACGATATAACAATCAAGTCGGAGACATATCACTAGCGGAACGAATCATGACCGAACTGAACAACGTTTAAATCAAGACAGAGGCATGTCATTACGGGTAGAACATAACGGAACTGAACAATACATCAATCCAAACAGACCTATTATCGACCGGCGGTACACAATGGAATCGAACGTATCAATCAGGGACATAGACATAGCATTAACGGATAGCACATAACCGAACTGAACGGAATTCCTAATTCAAAGGACACAATCACATCGTGTGAAATGTAGTGCAAAGGGCCTACATTAAGTACGTACATTTAAACAATATAGTATTTAGACAGTATACTATACAAGTAGTACGGTACGACAAAATATCGTTCTTTGCCTATATCACATGGTTAGTTTAATCATTTCGGGAATAATGGTTCAATACATCCATTTATCTCAACAGTTCAAAACAGGCAAAACAGTACGGGATGCTAGCACAGGGATCAGGAATATAGTCAATTATTTAAAAAGACTAAAACCAAGTCATAAGTGATATAGTACGAAAAGGCATGCATTTAAATAATTGCACTTAAATAATTGCATTCAAAACAGATCAATAAATCAAGGGACAGTATCAAAACAGTGTCAGAAGTTACTCACAAACTTTTAGGTTTATCTCCTTGCGCAAATAATCTGACAACCTCCAAACATTGTTTCAGGCACATCCTTGTACATCCTGAATAATCATCATTAATCATAGATAGATCAGAATTCATCCATTCAGGTCTTATTCGTCATCTTAGGTGTCTATCGGATTACCTAAGATAGCCTAGTAGTCTATCGCCCTTCCATTGGGTCTCACCCGAGGCTATTTCATTCTTTAATTAGGCTTAGCAATTATTAGGATTATATCCTAAGTCATTTAGACTTCAATTGTTATCAGTCAGGCACTCATTCAACCTTAGGGGCAAAATGGTAATTTTACCATTCTTGTCCCGGACCCTGTCGTGGTCTTCGAAATAGTCTTTATATCTTAAGTACAAAGTTCTACGTCCTTTGGACTCCAATCGGTATTAGTTAGGTTCTCATTTTAACCATAGGGGCAAAATGGTAATTTTGCCATTCTTATCCCGGACCCTGTTATGGTCCTCAGAATATCCCATATATCGTATATATGAAGTTTTAAGTCTTTTAGACTTTAATCGGTATCAGTTGGGTACTTATTTAGTCTTAGGGGCAAAATGGTAATTTTGTCATTTTTGCCCGGGACCCTATCATGGTCCTCAGAACGTCCCATATATCTCATGTATAAATTTGTAAGTCCCTTGGACTTCATTTGGTATCTGCTTTAGATCATCGGGACACATCGGTCATTTTTCGTTTTACGCGTTGACTGTCTCGGAGTCTTATTTAGCCTTTCAGTGTTCATAATTATCCCTATGATAATTTATCATATCAGTTTGACCTTTATTCGACCTCTACTTTGCACTTACAATGCTCAGGGGTATTTTGGTCATTTTACGTTTTATGTAATTCTGACCCCGATTCGTCATCTAATCAACTATACAGTCTCACCAGTGTCTGGGCTCCTACCGGTATCAGTTTCGTCCCAATCGGACTTTGTTTAGGTCTCGTACGGTATCAGGGGTAATTTGGTAATTTCATGTGTCGTGTTTTTCGGCACGTCAGTTCATAAAATGGACCCCACCATTGGGTCCAGGGCGTCCAACATAGTGAAATTGGACTGTCTGTTATGTTTAATCGGCCCTGGGTATCATTAAGGGCAATTCGGTCATTTATACCTACGTGTCTGTATTTTTCGGGACCTCGGTTCATTAAACGGACCTCACTGTTGAGTTCAGAATGCCCGAGATAGTCAAAATAGGCTATCTGATATTTATATTTGGGTCTGGGTACCATTAGGGGCAGTTCGGTCATTTGTCACTTACGGGTCTGTATTTCCAAAATCGAACTGTACCATTGAGTCCAGAATATTTGAAATAGTGAAAATACACTATTTATTTACTTAATTTGGACTCCGTTTGACATATTTAATGTCTAGGGGTAAAATTGTAATTTTACCTATTTAATAAAATAATAAAATAATTATTTTATTATTTAACTAATTTATTCAGGGCTTAAATGTATAAATTTTCAAAAGTCTGGGCCACTATGCAATTCTGTCAAATAGTAGGGGTCAAAAATATAATTTCGTAATTTAGGGGTTCAAACCCAAGGGTTCAATGCTTCACCAAGTGAACCGGTCCAAAATCATCAAGAACCAACCGGTTCAGTTCCTTCAGGAAAACCGGAATTAAATATTCTAGTTAACCTCAATTTGCCCCCCCTATCCGTGTTCAGGATTAGCCCAATCCCAATTTTAATTTGTTATCGCCGTAACCAAACAGGCCGAATTCGATTTAAAACAATCAGTTTAGCCAAAACGACACCGTCCTATTAATTCGGTGGCACGCTCGTGGACAGACACGTGTCCGAGTCGACTCGGTCGACTCGTCGTCTTCTTCACCAACCAGTGTACTGTTGCCCTAATTTCTGTAACCTATCCCTCCAATTTCGTGAGTTTTAACCCACTGATTTCCTCTGCCATTTCTTCTATAGGGTTTCCAAAGCATCAAAGAGCAGTTTTGCATCGATCTAAGTCCCTGATTTGGACTCACAGTCACGGTTTGGAAAAACGATAATGAGACCTGCAACTCCATGGGAAACACTCATTTTGTCACCATTTTGAACGCGGTTTGTTGCTACAAGATCCCTATGACATGTAGTTTCATCCCCCAATCACGAAAATCAGTTTAACACACTCTAACCAAAAATGGCATTTGAAGACCGAACCTGCAACCGACGTGTTAGAGGGGTTGCATGGGGTTTTAGGGTCGCGGGTTGGTGGTTTTGGGATCCTCTTGAGGTCTAGAACAGGTCTTGAATCACAGAATTAAACAAGATTTACATGCATTCAGGTCTGCACCTAAATTCTCTCTCTACAGAATTTTAGGATTTCTCGATCAGTTTTACATGATTCTCTCTGATTTCTCATGCAATAACCAGCTTATACAATATATATATATATATATATATATATATATATATATTGTGTACATATTTGCTTGCTATAATTTGAAACAAAAATGGGATAAATTTGAGAATTTATACCTTCCCCAAATTCTTGGCCGAAATCAGTTTTCTTTTTCCCTCTTCTGTTTTCCTTCAGTTCCACCTCTATAGTTCGGTCTCTCTCTATCTCCAACACTTCCTTTTGATCCAAGAGAATCCCCAACATTATCTCTCACATGTATAGACACTTATACATATATTTCTATAAGTATGTTCAGCCATGAGGGGACTGGATAATCAGAGAGTGATGTAGGGTGATGTAATTCCATCATGTGGGGTTTGCATGGGTTGCCATTGGTCAATTTGGGTGGCAGCTTGGGGCAATTCAGGGATATATACAATTAAGTTGTATATATAGGCACAAAGGTCTGGGTAGCCCAACTGATAAGTTTTTTGGATAAAATTCTTTCCCTCCATAGGTCAAGGGTTCAATTCCCCTTGGCCACCAATTTAGCCATTTTTCCACATTTTGGGCTAAGGCCCTGTTTGGCTGCGCATTAATTTAGTTTCTGATGTTTGCCTCATAACTTTCATTCCGTAACTCCTTTTTCGATGCGGTTTGTTCCGAGAGTTTCATATTTCAGTTATCTACACTGTCAGAGGTTCCGTGTCATTTATTAGTCATTCGGAATTTCCGTAGTTAATTAATTCGAATTCCGTCAGTGTTAAATTGACACTATTTCACCTAATTAATTGGTAATTAGGTTCGGGTATTGTACCCTATTCCCGAACATGTTTTAATTGTTCTATTGGTCTAGTGTGACCACCAGGAGATTAAGGTTAATTTCCTTAATTATTCCCTAAGCCGGTACTAATCAATAATTGATTATTAATTGCACAAGATCGGGGTGTTACAATGTCAATTTAACACTGATAGAATTCAAATTATTTAACCACGGAAATCCCGAATGACTAATAAATGACACGGAACCTCTGACACTGTAGATAACTAAAATATGAAACTCTCGGAACAAACCGCATCGAAAAAGGAGTTACGGAATGAAAGTTATGAGGCAAACATCAGAAACTGAATTAATGCGCAGCCAAACAGGGCCTTAGCCCAAAATGTGGAAAAATGGCCAAATTGGTGGTCAAGGGGAATTGAACCCTTGACCTATGGTGAGAATGAATTCCATCCAAAAAATTTACCAGTTAGGCTACCCATTACTTTGTGCATATGTATGCAACTTATTTGTATATATCTCTGTATTGCCCCAACTTGCCACCCAAATTGACCAATGGCAACCCATGCAAACCCCACATGATTGACTGAATCAGCTCCCCTCAGCCCACATCATCCCCAATGATCCTACTGATTCTCTGATGTGTATATATATCTATATATATGGAGATGTATAGGTATAAATGTGTATATTAGTATATATACATGGACTCACCTTGAGATCTTCAAAAATGGGAACTGTTGTAGAGTGTAGGCAAGTCTGTTAGAGGCTATGAAAAGAGGAGAAACAGATCTGTTGAGGGTGAGACATCTAAAGAGAGAGGGCTGCATGTGTGTATGTGTTCATGGCTTGAGAGCACATCCAAGGGTGTGCATGCATGTGAGGGATAATGGCATCTCCATTTGTGGTGCACAAGGGAAGAAGGGACTGAAGGCACGACTGAAGGTCTGAATGGCCAAGGAACTAAACCAAGAGAAGGAGGATCTGATTTTAAGGTATAAACACCAAAATTCTGAATTTGTTTCCTCTTAAGTTTTGCTTACTGTTTCAGTCAATTGGGGCCATATAAATTGCATGCATAAGCTACTGTGACACCTAGGGACGGATTTAAATAGTTTGAGAGAGCCTAGAAGGCTCGAAACACACCCTCCATTAAAAATCCACCATGGATGACCTTGAGTTGCAGGTCTGAACCGACCTCAACCAATTGACTTCTTGCATGTACAGAACTGAACTAGACCTTCCTAGGGTGCCAAAACCACCAACCCGCGACCCTAGAACACTGATTTGGACCCTCAAAACCGAACCTGTGAGTCTCGGCCATGGAACCCAAATTCTGTAACGGGCTTTTAAACTGAAATTTTAGAATGGAAAATTGAAGCCCCTATCCTAAGGGTCACAACGAGCCAAGAATCGTGCAATTTGGTTGAGAAACGAGGCCACACGACCGAACTGAAATCCCTCATGATAATCGGCTATACAGAGCTAAATCCGTGGATTCGAAGCATGAAAATGATGCTATGTTGTTGTAATCACTCCCAGAAATGTTTTGGAATCAAAACATGTTGAAAACCGTGCTTGAAATAGCACGAAATTGGAAGAAGAAATCTGCAGAAATTAGGGCAAACTGAGGGGAAAGAGATGAAGAAGACAGAGTTGACTCGGTTGAGTGACCGAGTCATACTGAGTTGGCCCAGTCGACACAACACGTGTCTGTCCACGAGCATGCCACCGCATTAGTGAAGCTACGCCGTTTTGGTTAAAGGTTTTAAATTAAAACCTGAATTCGGCCTGTTTGGTAACATGGTTAACAAATTGAAATTGATTTGGGGCTAAACCTGTATACGGATAAGGACCAATTTAGGATATGAGGGATATGTTATCCCGGTTCTCTGGGGGGACCTGAACCGGCTGATTCAGTTGATAAAGGGACCGGTTTAGGGTTTTGAATTGAAAACCCAATGGTCCACTGTTTGAAATTAAAAAAACTGAACCAGAACTTTTGTAAATTGGTTTTTGACCCCAACAGTTTTGGGGAATTACACAGTGGCCCACATCTTGGAAAAAATTATACAATTAAGCCCCTGAAAAATTAATTAAATAATAAAATAATTATTTAATTATTTTATTAAATAGGTAAAATTACGATTTTACCCCTAGACATTAAATATGTCAAACGGAGTCCAAATAAGTTAAATAAATAGTGTATTTTCACTATTTCAAGCATTCTGGACTCAATGGTACAGTCCAAATTGGGAAATATAGTACCGAAAAATACAGACCAGTAAGTGATAAATTACTGTACTGCCCCTGATGGCACCAGACCCAAATAAAAATAAAAGATAGCCTATTTTGACTATCTCGGGCATTCTGAACTCAACGGTGAGGTCCGTTTAATGAACCGAGGTCCCGAAAAATACAGACACGTAGGTGTAAATGACTGAATTGCCCTTAATGATACCCAGGGCCGATTAAACATAACAGACAGTCCAATTTCACTATGTTGGACGCTCTGGACCCAATGGTGAGGTCCATTTTATGAACTGACGTGCCGAAAAATACGACACATGAAATTACCAAATTACCCCTGATACCGTACGAGACCTAAACAAAGTCCGATTGGGACGAAACTGATACCGGTAGGAGCCCAGACACTGGTGAGACTATATACTTGATTAGATGACGAATCGGGGTCAGAATTACAGAAAACGTAAAATGACCAAAATACCCCTGAGCACTATAAGTGCAAAGTAGAGGTCGAATAAAGGTCAAACTGATCTGATAAATTATCATAGGGATAATTATGAACACTGAAGGGCTAAATAAGACTCCGAGACAGTCAACGCGTAAAACGAGAAATGACCGATGTGTCCCGACGATCTAAAGCAGATATCAAATGAAGTCCAAGGGACTTACAAATTTATATATGAGATATATGGGACGTTCTGAGGACCATGATAGGGTCCGGGGCAAAAATGACAAAATTATCATTTTGCCCCTAAGACTAAATAAGTACCCAGCTGATACCGATTAAAGTCTAAAAGACTTAAAACTTCATATATACGATATATGGGATATTCTGAGGACCATAACAGGGTCCGGGATAAGAATGGCAAAATTACCATTTTACCCCTATGGTTAAAATGTGAACCTAACTGATACCGATTGGAGTCCAAAGGACGTAGAACTTTGTGCTTAAGATATAAAGACTATTCCGAAGACCACGACAGGGTTAGGGACAAGAATGTTAAAATTACCATTTTGCCCCTAAGGTTGAATGAGTGCCTGACTGATAACAATTGAAGTCTAAATGACTTAGGATATAATCCTAATAACTGCTAAGCCTAATTAAAGAATGAAATAGCCTCGGGTGAGACCCAATGGAAGGGCGATAGGCTACTAGGCTATCTTAGGTAATCCGATAGATACCTAAGATGACGAATGAGACCTGAATGGATGAGTTCTGATCTGTCTGTGATTGATGATTATTATTCAGGATATACATGGAGATGCCTGACGTACCTGGAGGTTATCGGATTATTTATGCAAGGAAATAAGCGTAAAGTTTGTGAGTAACTTCTGACACTGTTTTGATACTGTCCCTTGATTTACTGATCTGTTTTGAATGCAATTATTTAAGTGCAATTATTTAAATGCATGCCTTTCCGTACTATATCACTTATGACATGGTTTTAGTCTTTTTAAATAATTGACTATATTCCTGATCCCTGTGCTAGCATTCCGTACTGTTTTGCCCGTTTTGAACTGTTGAGATAAAATGGATATATTGAACCATTATTTCTGAAACGATTAAATAAACCATGTGATATAGGCAAAGAACAACATTTTGTTGTATCGTACAGCTTTGTATAGTATACTGTCTGAATGCTATATTGTTTAAATGTATGTACTTAATGTACGCCTTTTGTACCACATTCCACGTGATGTGCTTGTGTCCTTCGAATTAGGAATTCCGTTCAGTTCGGTTATGTGCTGTCCGTTAATGATATGTCTGCCTCGATTGATACGTTCCGTCCGGTTCTAACATGTTCCGTCCGTTAATGATGTTAAGTCCGCCTTGATTGATATATGGTCCAGTTCCGTTATGATCTGTCCGTTGATGATATGTCTTTGCTTTGACTAATGTTTTGTTCTGTTCGATTCTGTTATGTTCCGTTCATTGATAATGTGTCTGCCTTGATTGATATATGGTCCAGTTCCGTTGTGTATTGTCCGTTGATGATACGTCTGTCTTGATTGAAATATTGTTCAGTCCAGTTATGATTAGTTCCGACAGTGATGTGTCCCTGACTTGATTGTTATATTGTTTCTACCCAGTTTCGTTATGTTGTGTCCTGCTCATGATTTGCCTGTGTCTTGATTAGTGTATTGTTTCCGTTTAGTTCCGTTATAATTTTATCCGTTCACGATATGCCTTTGCTTGACTGATGTATTGTTACCGTCCAATTCCGTTATATTCCGTCCGTTAATGTTATGTCTGCCTCGATTGATATGTTCCGTCCGGTTCTGACATGTTCTGTCCGTTGATGATCTGCCTGTCTTGATTGATATATGGTCCTGTTCCGTTATGATTCGTTCCGTTAATGAAGAGTCTGTGTCTTGACCGATAGATTAGCAATAGTTATTGTTCTAACCGATTGGTTATGTCATGTTCCGATCCGTTTGTATTGTCTGTTCGATTCTGTTTTATTGTACTAGACTGCTTATGAAATGGACTTATAAAAATAGTTATTTTTGAAATGACTAAATTATCCATGTGCCTTGGAAGCACAAAACTGGTTTTGAAACCCATGATAGGGAACCTGTGTTACTCACTGGGCTTATTTAAGCTCACCCCATTATTCTGACATTTTTCAGGAATTACCTCCATTGGATTAGAAGGTACTATGACATGACGTGAATAGGCCAAGTGGCATCTCAAGTAAGGATCTGACGGCACTGAATTGTAGAGACTGGTTTATTGTGGATTGAACCTGGTTATTCCGGTGAGTGGTATGTTATGACTGACTTGACTGATATATACTAGATAGACATGGCTCATGGAACTAATGGTACTCTAGAGATATTAGATCTGCTCTGTTGTTATATGCTTGATTTTAGATATCCTCTGAAATTAGAATTGTTGACTGACTGGATTTAGTCTTGCTCTGTGATACATATACTTATGATGGATAAGTGAGTTGCATTCCCGTGATACAAAGAAAAAGTTTTAAATTCCGCTGCATCTGACCCTACAGTTGGAGTGCAATTCGTCGGAAAGTTCAGAATTTGCCTTTGGTTGGTCGCGTCGCGACCGACTGGCAGTCACGTCCTCGACATCCGCGTAGGGTGGGGTTCGGGATGTGACAAAAACCAACAGAGTAACCCTCCTCCTCCTCCTACTAACGCTGTTCACGAAGGACCTCAGCCTCCAGCCACCACCACGGGCAAAGGATCTCTTGACGAGGGGTTGCCTAACATGCAACCGGTACACCCCCATGGTACCGTTAATATAGAGTCTGATCCCTAGACATCAACAGTTGTGGGGAACGATAAAAAATGAGCAACATCAGTTTGACGCCATCTGTGGGAACGATAATCATTCTTACTATTTTTCTTCAAAACAACAAATATTTTCTCCTTTTCTTCCAAAAGGCAATGGCTCCCAACCTTCGTCCTAGCGAAGGACGGGAGACCCTTTTGATAAAAAAATGAGCAACATCAATTTGGCACCATCTGTGGAAACGATAGTCATTCTTACGATCTTTTTTTCAACACAACAAATATTTTTTTCTTTTTCTTCCAAAAGGAAATGGCTTCCAACCTTCATCCTAGAAAGAATTTCCAAAATCTTCAGAATCAACCGCTTGTTGGAAGAGGAAGGGGACAAATACCCATTCTTTTACAACAATAGCTTAATCAGATTCAATAGCAGTCTGATCAGATGCAGAAACAACTCACTGTTATGTCACAAGCTCTGGCTTCACTAGCTCAAAACCAACAGAGTAACCCTCCTCCTCTTTCTACCAATGCTGTTCACGAAAGACCTCAGCCTCCCGCCACCACCACTGGCAAAGGATCTCCCGACGAGGGGTTGCCTAACATGCAACCGGTACACCCCCATGGTACCACTAATATGGGGTCTGATCACTAGATGTTAACAATTTTGGGGAGAGGAATGCCCACATTTCATCCAGCTATCCATTACCAGAGCAGAACGAGGATACCAACTTCGATGGCCTTTGGAGCCAATCCAGCACCGCAGGAATTCCAACCTCTCGAGACTCTAGTCTCCCCAATGTTAGGAGAGCAGCATCCTCCTACTAACACCGAACAAATTACTCCCTTGAGTCGAGGATCTAGAGGAGCAGGACAAGATCAACAATGGGTACCAATCGCACAACAAGTCCTACCCAAAGCCCCTTAGAGGGTAAAGAAGATAGTAAACTTCCAAGATCAGATGATCTCAACCAGAGGGTTCTGTGCCCCTCTAGATCAAGACGAGCTAAGTAAATTGCTCGGTAGGTTCTCCACGCCATTTACATCTGATATAATGACAGAAGAGTGACCCAAGAAGTTCGTTGTCCTAAAATTCAACCTTTACGATAGGTTTGAGGACCCTAGGGACCACCTATCTCACTATCAACACACAATGGCTCTGCATGGAGCTACTGATGCCTTCATGTGTCAAACTTTAGTGACGAGCCTCAAGGGTACCGCCCTTAAGTGGTTCTACAACCTCCACCAAAAATCAATAAACAATTTTTATGATTTTAGTAGGCTATTTCTTGACCGATTCTTAATAAACAGGAAGTTGAGAAAAAGACCAGAATTCTTGCTAACTATAAAGCAAGCAAAGAGAGAATTACTTCAGGAGTACATAGCTCATTTTAACACCGAGTTCACAAAGATAACCTATTACAGTCCAAGTTTCCTAATGGCCGCCCTCACTTCAAACCTTGGGCTTAGACCTTTCTAATATTCCTTGACCAAAAATCCTCCCATCGATATGATAACACTCATGGAAAGGGCACGAAAGTATATTAATCTTGAAGATACAAAAACTTCATTCCAAAAAGCAAAAGAACAAGCTCAGAATGATGAGCAAGTTCAGAAGAGGTATAATAGTGCTAACAATAAGAGGATTAGGAGTCCCAACAAGAGAACGGTACCTAGAGCCCAAAATAACTCTAACTCTAGGAGGTATGGGACTTACACCCCTCTAAATGCTTCTCTTACCCACACACTCCAATAGATCCAGACTCATGAAAACTTAAGGTGGCCAGAGCCACTAAAAAGTGACCCCGATTCAAGAAATAAGACAAAATAATGTGATTTCCATAAAAAGCAGGGACACACAACTGAGAAATGCAAGGCTTTGAAGTAAGAAATAGAGCATCTCATCAGAAAAGGACGACTTAGAGAGTTTGTTTGCCAAGACGGGAGGCAGAACCCCTATGACAAAAGACCACCTTAAAGAAGGCAAGAGCAAAGGCCTGAACAAAGGAAAATTCGAAATGATTAGCAACGGCAAAATAATCAGGTCATCTTTGTGCTTCACGTTAGCAATACGATGACATGAATGTCTAACCAAGCCAGGAAAAGATCTACTCGGGAGGCATAGGCAGAACCCGGTATCATCTAAATCTTGGCCGTTGAGAAAAAAGTGAAGTCAGAAATTCAGGTCCAGTTCTTTGAATTAGACCTCATCGGGATACATTGTCCCCACAGTGATGCTTTTGTCATCTCACTCAAAATCACTAATTTTGAGATCAGAAGGGTTTTCATGCATATTGGAATTTCTACCAATGTATTATTCTACGAACCCTTCAAACACATGAAGCTCAACTCTAATGACATCAAGGCTACCGCTGCTGTTATGGCAAGATTCAACGGGAATCTCAGCATCCCAATAGGCAAAATTAATCTACCGACTAAGATAGGAGAGGGGGACAGGCAGAGAACACTGATCTCCAAATACATGGTCCTAGACAATAAATCTCCCTATAATGTCATTATTGGGAGGCATTGGATCCACCAGATGGGAACAATTACTTTAACCTTCTATCAATGCTTGAAATATATCCACAACAACAAAGTTCTCACCATTAAGGGCTGTCAGCCCACTACCCGGGAATGTCATGCCCTCACACAAAAAGAAACGCCCTCTAAATAGAAATTATAGTACCCTCATGAAAGGTAAAGCTCCTCGTCTTCTAACCTTTATGAGGTAGAATAATGTCCTTCCGAGATTGACAAGTTGCTAAGTTTTAGAGAATGGGACAGCACAGTCAAACCAATGGATGAGCCCATCAAAGTGCTCATCAGCACTGAATGAGAGGGAAAGTACGTATAAATTGGCTCAGCCCTGTCTCCTTCCGAGCAAGAGAATATTATTAAATTGCTAAAAGACAACCTTTCAATATTTGCTTGGGAAACTAGAGATATGGAGGGAATAGATCCTGATTTCATCTCTCACAAGCTAATGACAGATCCAGACCATCCCCTTGTAAGACAAAAAATGAGAACATTTGCCCCTGAACGCGACAAAATCATTAATGAAGAGGTCGAGAGGTTGCTAAATATTAGAATGATAAGAGAAGTGTTCTACCTAGAATGGCTTGCTAATACCATTCTTGAAAAAAATAAGAACGGCAAGTGAAGGGTCTATGTTGACTATACTGACCTAAATAAATCTTGTCCTAAAGACAACTTTCCTCTTCCCAGAATTGATTAACTTGTTGATGCCACGGCAGGTCACGAACTCATGAGTTTCATGGATGCTTACTTTGGATACAATCAAATTCAAATGTATCCTCCAAACTAGGAGAAAAGATTTTTCATATTAGAACGAGGTCTCTATTGTTATAGAGTGATGCCGTTCGATTTAAAAAATGTTGGAGCTACATACCAGAGGCTTGTAAACAGAATGTTTGGCCCCCAAATTGGGAATGTCACGACCCGAAACCCACCCTGTGCGGATTACCGGATCGCGACCGCCGCCCCGAGACCCGAAGGCCTCGGGACAAGGCTCATACATAAGCAACAATATCAGACAGCGATGCGACCTATGGTTGCGGAAGCGTGAAAAACTTTTTTCTTTTCTTTGAAAATAAAACATCTGCCGCATATCCATCTGATACTGCCGCTCTTCATAGCGGTACACATAAAGATAATACTCAGAGCATAATAATATTAACTAAAGATTCTACATAGTACATATCCATGTGCCCCTTGGGCTTAAGTACATCATTGTCCAAAATTTCCATTACAAAAGTTTGACTGATAATGGGTCCTACTACTACCAAAATATCTCCAAGGACCTATTGGAGTTGCCATTCACTGCTCCCCAAATTGAGCAAGTGTCCAACCTTCATCATCACCTGAAAAATGTTAGGGAGTGGGGTGAGCTTCGAAAAGCCCAATGAGTAATTCCTACATCTGTCATGGGTTTTCAATTGGTAGAGGTTCCGTAAATGAGAGTTTATAAAATACTCAACTACCAATTGGTCGTATACTTGAACATAGAGAACATGCATTCTTAAAATAGGTAGCTTTGAAACATTCAAGTTATTCAAGCTAGAACATATATTTTCATAAATGAGTATGTGTATTTCAGAACATCTAACTTAAAATCATGTAAGCATGCATAGTGAAAATGGGGGTAAAACTTGCTTCCATTTCCAAAATCGTTTGTCATATTTTCTCTCTAATTAGGTGGAATCTGTTTCGAACCAAACTCCCATTTTACGTATACGTGGAGATATCTCATTTGCCTGGGGGATTAGATCCTGCTACCAGACATTACACATGACAGGTCAATTGAGTTCCGTATGATCCAAAATCCTGACTATGTGTTGATGCACATGATAGGCCCATTGAGTTCCGTACAACTCACCACACTACCTATGTGCTTATTATTTATCTTGCAAAACATTTGTCATATGACTTTTATATAAAAGCCTTTTATGAGTATTTAAAACATGTGACGAATAACTTTTACAGTGATGCTTCAATACTTGTAGTAATCAAATTCAGGATGTTTGAAGAAAATCAGACATGCTAACTATTTTGAAAAGAAAACATTTACGGATATAATATGTAAATAATCATGAAGCATGTCATGGCAGAATATTTAAGAAAACAGAAATCATGAATACTGAATTTGACATATCAATGCTGTAAATATTTGAACTAAAAAACATCCGTTGAAATCCGTGGAGTTAAAACCTCCACTTCAAATGCAAGATTACTCACCTCGGTCCTTTAGGGTTAGCTCTACTGAGGCGCCTTCCCTTTACCTTTCTCTTTCCTTAGCCTATCAAGATTTATGAAGATTCCATAAATTTCATATGTACTTAATCAACTTCATAACTCACTAAGTGTAGACTGTGAGAAGCCTAAATTTTTATACCTGTCCGACTTATAGCTGTATTACAGATCTAGTAACTTATGTTCTTAATGATAATAATATTACCTGCGACGTCATTCGGCTAAGGTTTCTGTGTTCTCTCTTTCCTCCTCCAATTTCCTTTTTTCCTCCTTCTTCTTTTTAGCCTCTGCCACCATAGCCTTGGTGGGTGATTTGAAAATGAAGGGGCTTACCGAGACGACTTCTGTCGCCTTGGCTATCCTGACGAACCTGTTGATCACTCTCTGACGATGCAACAGTTCTTGCATGAAGGCCTGTTGCTTTGGGTCCTTGGCCCTTTGGGCCTTGGTCATGATCGTGTACTTGGGTCGTTGTTCTTCCATAATTCACCTAAGATCAATTTATGAGTTAGAAATTTTATTCTAAGGTTGATGTGTTTTCATGTCCTCGTATATGCCGTAGATTAGTACTTTGGCATTACTTTAATTTATAGTCATCTGACAGATGCTATTCATCAAATTTTATGTATTTTTATTTTAGACATTTCTTTTGGTCGAATAGACTCTACCATTGAGTCCGGAGCGTCGAAGAAAGTCAGTTTAGGCTTTCGTAGAATTTAATTCGGCTTAGGACATGTTAGGGGTATTTTGGTAATTTATACCTTAACGTGTCTAAATTTTACAGAGTCCCGCCTCATGAAACGGACCCTACCATTGGCTTCAAAATGTTTGAAATAGTTAGAATCCACTATTTAATTATTTTATTTGGACTTCGTTTGACTTGTTTAGGGGGAAGGGCAATTTGGTCATTTTGACATTTTTAGGGGTCTTAAATTTTTTGGGGCCTCATCTCATGCCACGGACCTCACCAATGGACTCAGAGGGTCCAAGATAGTAAGGTTACATATATAACTTGAAATTTTTGGACAACGGCCTTTTTCGTAGTATTTAATTTGTCATACCCTGACCCAAATTTTAACCGGGTGAACCACGTGAACCGAGCCGTTAAAGCTTTTTGGTTTAATATTGAATAAACGGATGAGTCAGAATCTTAATAGTTGGAAATAAGAGTCATGCCCGAGCGATGCCTGAGCCAATCACGAATGGATACTGGAATATAAAAATAATAATAAGATAATAATAATAAAAATACAAATGAAATAAAAATAAAAAAAAGGAAAAATAAAATAAAATAAAGAAATAAATAAATAAAAATTATGTTGTGCCATATGGATAAAAATATATATATATATGTATATATATGTAGAAGTGTAGATGTATATACATATATATATATATATTAAATACATAAGGGGAGGGGTTACAACCGAAAAAAAAAAAAAAGAAATAAAGAGGAGAAGAGAAACGGATGGGAGAGGAAGAGAAACAGGGCAGGAGAAATAAAGAAGGGCCGGTTTCTCTTGGGTGAATCAACAGCCGTCTCTTGGTTGTATATACAGCCGTAGAAGCAGAGAAAGAAGAGAAGAAAGAACAAAAAAAAAAAACAGAGCAAGGACGGCTGGTCGCTAGAATAGGGAGAAGAAAAGGAAGAAAAAAGAGAGGAGGAAGAAGAAAGAAGCAGGTCAGGGCATTTTGCGTGAGATGTGCAAGAAAAGGAGGAGTAAACGAGCCAAGAAAAATCGGGATTGAGCAGTGTGTTCGGAAGTGAAACCGGGTGGCAGCCTGTACGCGCGTTGGGTGAGTGAGATTCATTCTATGTTTTAAAATTTTTTAAAGCATGAATTACTATGTTGATATAGAATTTTGTTAAGCATAGAACTGAATTGATACATGGAATATAGTTGGTGTTGAAATTGAATCAAGGAAAACAAAAAAAAAAAAAAAAAAAAGAACAGAACTAAACGTGGGGAAACAGTGAAAACAAAGGAGGAAAAAATAAATCGGGTTGTGAGATTTTGTTGGGGTTAATTGGTTTAGATCATGGGAAATTAATTCTCTTGGGTATAGGTAAATTTTAGAAGCAAAACGGGATCGAAACCATAGGAGAAAAAGGGAAAAAACGGAAGGGAAAGGGGCTGCCGGAAAAACCGCACAGCCCAGGTGCGCCACTGTTCCGGCCATTTTGGGAGTGCTCCGGCACTCCGATTTGAAATCCGACGGTAGATTTGAGTTGCCCATAACTCGTAGGTGTTAACCCCGCTGAAAAACGCAAGAAACCCGTCACCGGCGAGTCGCTGTTGACGAAGAAGACAACCTGTACGCTGGAAATGGCTGCTGCGCGGCTGCTGTTTTCCGATTTTATTTTGGCCAAACCGGGTCGGGTCTGACCCGACCCACCCATTCAGATGACTGCCCAACACTTGTACTTCATGGGTAAATTTTTAAATTCGAGTTTAGATAGTGTTTGGTTAGAAAGGAGAGCTATCTAATGGTTGGCTTAAACTTAACAGGAAATGAAAAAAAAAAAATGAAAAATGTATTAACAGAAAATGAAAAAATGGTATGGGCAGCGAATTGAACCTGTGACCAAAGGGGAAAAGGGTGAGAAGCTTAGCCACTGTGCCACCAAGGCACATGTGGTCTGTTTGGGCTCAAATACGATATGTATTATCCGGATTAATTAATTTAAATAAATAATTTAAATTAATAAATTTAAATTTAATTTCGACGCTTAAATTAGTAGAACGAATAATGAAAACTTACTATTTTGGACCCTCTGAATATAATAGTGAGGTCCATTTTACGAGACGGAGTCCCGAAAAAATAAAATACCGTAGAATGCCAAAATGACCAAAATGCCCCTACGTCCAAAGGTGAGTCAAACGGACTCCGATTTAGTTAAGTAAATAGTGAATTTTTATTAATTCAAACCTACTGGACTCAACGGTGGAGTCCAAATTATGAAAACAGAACCCAGAAAGTAGAGACACGTAAATGACCATGTTGCCCTTGGGTAAATTAAGTTTAAAATGGAAATCGTAAAACATAAATTACTAAGGGAGGTATTTAGAGTAACGAGGCATAAATTCGGTAAATGATATGAAGGCTGAAACGTGTTTATTGATTTATAGGCAAGTCAAAAGGAAAGGAGAAAGTCACGGGATATTAAGACGTTGATGAGGTAAGTGGATTCCTATCTTTGATACGTGGTTTCCAAGCCACGATCTTTCCATTACTGCCAATCTTGTACTCATATATGTATTCACTATCATTGTTTCCCACCATGGATATTGTTCTACCTGGTGGATGCCTATTGGTTGATGTTGCATGACTGATTCATTTCATTGATGTCTATTTACTGTATGTTATGTTATGATGTTCCATGTTTTGTACATTCATATGGAATACTATAGAATCTTAATTTATGTTAAGTGCCGGGTTTTGTGCTCAGCCACATTACCTATCTGATGCTATCTGATTGACTGGGACCTACGGGTCAATTTATGGGACCTACGGGTCAAAAAGGACATATGGCAATTATGGCGTTTTTACGCATTAAGGAAAATGGGCATTTTATATGCATTTATGTTAATGGGGGGTATGCCGGGCCCCAAAAGACCGAGGGTTTGCCAAACCCTGAACAGAGTAAAGGCATCATCCATGTTAATTGATATTGTTCTATGTTGATTGGTTTGATTCATTGGACTTGACTGTGACCATTTCATTGTGGCAGTATTTATGTTGATTGTGTTCATCGAGCCTATTCTATATTCATGCTACACTGTTACTCTTGACGGTTATTGTACGTTGTCATTCATTGGTTACTCTTGACTGTTATTGTACCTTGTCACTCATTGGCCATTGTGGCACTTTACAGTTGACTGGAATCGTTATCATGACTGGCTATCATGTTACCTTGACTTGTATTCATTTATGTCATCCCCACCCGTATTGGGGATAGGCTTCTACTTACTGAGTTTGTAGCTCACCCCTTACTAAATTTTTCAGGTGAGAATGTTACAGAATCACAGTAGGAGATCAGGAGCTTAAGGAGACAGTTGAGGAGCATAGTAGTAATGAATGAAGTCTCTCCCATGTACTCACCACCTAAGAGTGGTTTAGGATCAGTTTATTGTTAGTTGAAGTTTAGTCTTTGAACAATAATTGTAATAAAGCTTCCGCACTTTAATGTCATGTTTATATTATTTACTGTTATCATTGGTAAAAGAATGGAAAAAGTAGGGACAGCCATTGGGTCGGCCCCACGATACAAGATCCGCATAGGGTGGGTTTCGGGTCGTGACATAATTTAATTAATTTCATTTAATTAAATTAATCTTGATTAAGCCTAATATATATATATATATTATTTTGTACATAATAGAACAGGTTGAATAGGATGGCACGCTGGCCAGCGTGCCATCTCCCTCCCCATACCACGCACGTTCAAATCCTGTAAGGTGCTGCTGCACCTTTTTAATTTTTCTGATTTTATTAGATATATTATATATATATATATATATTGGTGCCACATAAGACACACGCAAGCGCGTGGCCAAGTGGTAAGGGAGGCTGTGTGGGCGCGTAGGTCAGGGGTTCGAACCCCATTGACCGAGATTTCCCTCTTTCCTTTTAAACTTAAACCGTTATATATATATATATATATATAAGTATCAGGCCCCTAAACGACGTCGTCCCACTAATTCGGTGGCAAGCCCAGAGGCTGCCACGCGTCCGAGTCGACTCGGTCAGAGCTTTTAAAACCGAGTTGACTCACTGTCACCTTCTTCATTCGATCCATACGGTTGCCCTAGTTGCAGGTTTCCATTTTTTTCTATTTCGTGGATTTGGCTCAACGATTCCCACCTGTTTTCGATCCAAAACATTTCTAAGGTACAAAAGACCAGTTTGGCATTCATTTTGGACTTTAAAACCCCTTCATATGTTCGGTTTTAGACTGGATAATCCAAACTGTGCCTCGGTCGTATATGCCCATTTTTGAGCCAAACTCGATGGGGTTTGTTCTGTTGTGATCCTATCATCATGGGAATCCCGTTCCCATTCATAATAGTGGGTTTAGTCACGAGTTTGTGGGGTTTCTTTTGGAAACCCGAAACTGTGACTCCATTTTTAGAGGGTTGTTTTTAGGTTTCTTGATCGCAGTTAAGTGTTTTTAACATTCTCTTAGAGTCTAGTTGAGGTTCCAATAATCCAAACAAAGTTTTGTTCACATGATTTCAGACCTGCTTTTAGCAAGGTCCATCAATGGTGGTTTTCATGGGTTTGGTGTTTTCTAAGTGTTTTCAAGCTTAGATTTCATGCTTCATCACGTTTATCTACCTTAAACATCATATATATAAAATCTAGAAGCTAAAACAGTTCATGCATAGGGAAATTTTCTAGAGAGAGAAAATGAGGGTTTTTGTGTTTTACCTCCAACAATGACTTTCTCTCTCTTTCCTTCTTCCTCCGAGACCTCCCTTCTATCCTTCTGAATGCCTAGAACTCTTTCTCTCTTTCTCTATGGCCGTGTGTGTGTGTGTGTGTACAAGCACCATACATTTTGTATAAGGAGAGTGAATCATGGCAAATCTGATTGCCCTTCCATTTGGGTTAGCCAATTTCAGGCTTCTTCATGAGTGGGTCTGAATTGCCACTGTTGGGCAGGCCATGAGTGGCCGGTTTTGTGTGTGTGTGGTGTTTGACTTACATATATATATGTATATATACATGGTTTAAACCTAATACACTTTGGGTAATACACACACCTCTCTTTGACACACACTCACCTTTGTACACCTTAGACAATAGCATGCCCTCTTATCCCATACATACATTTCATATTTTAACATACATGCATGCATACATACAAATACTCATATATATATATATATATTCATGTATAATTATGTATATATTTAAGGTTATAATCATTTATATAGTATATATATATATATATATATATATTTTTGCATTTAATTATATATATTAGTTGTTATAATAATATTTAAAATAATTAATTACTTTAAAAATTAATTATTTTCTTAAATGTATCATCTTGGTACTAATCTTCGTATCCTCGTAATACATGCCCAATTCTCATACTCGTATCAACAATCGGTAGTTGACGTGAAAATATAATTATCATCAAAATTGACATGTTGGTGATTGCAACGAAAGTGATGTACAGTCGTCTTGACTTTTTAGGACATTTACTTAAAAGTTCGTGCGTCGGGGTTGACACCGACCTCGTTACTAAAGGCGTCGATTTCTAACTTTAACACAACAGCTTAATAGTCCCTAATTCGGTCAGGGTATTACATTCTTTCCTCCTTAAAAGAGTTTTGTCCTCAAAACTCGAGGTGTCTTACTTTCGAGGTTCTCCTCTCTATTTCTTTTTCGTAGTATCTATTTATCATGCTTATATTCAGATAGTTAATCTTAAATGACAAGTGTATATATTTCAAAATTTAAAACTTTCGTAGTGTACCTAATTGTTCATCAGGGGTTTGTGTCGTACCAGCAAACATATTATATACTCGCCCGTACCTCATGGGTTCCTTGTTCCCTCTAGGTTTCCCCGTATTTGTGGCCGGTGTTTGTGGAGTAGCCGATGATGCTACCGCGGTAGGCTCCTTAGCATTTGAATTCAGCATTGGGCAATCCTTAATGCGATGCCCTGCCTGTCCGCATTTATAACAGACTCCTGTCCCTTGTCAGCAAGGTGCGAAATGCTTCTTTTGGCATGTTGGGCAGGTAGGGATGTCCACTGTCTTTTGACCAGTGCTACTACCTTCGTTAACAGAAGTCGCGCTCTTGGCCCCAGTCCTTGTCTTTTTCATTTGTTGAGGGTTGGGGCTAAATTGTTTCTTATCTTTCTTTTGGGATAAGGCAATCCCAGCTCTCTCAAAAATTTTAGCGCGATCCACCACTGCATTATACGTGGGAAGTTCGAAAGGTTCTAGTCGATATCTTATGCCATCCTTCAGGCCACTTTCAAAATTCCTAGCCTTTAGGTCTTCAGTCTGTACCATGTGGGGTGCGAACCGAGCTAACTTCATAAACTTGGTTTCATACTCGGCCACGGTCATTGTCCCCTGAGTTAGGATTGCAAATTCCGCAATCTTTTGATTCTTTAGTGATCTTGGAAAGTACTTATCATAAAACACCTCCAAGAACCTAGTCCAGGTCATCGGTGGTTCTCTCTCTTTTTCCAGAAGCCACCATTCATGAACTGCATCTTTAAAAGTAAAAGCAGCAAAAGAGACCTTTTGTTCTTCAGTGCATGGCATGACCGTGAAAATACGTTCCATTTCCTTAACCCAAGTTTCAGCGTCAATGGTGGTGTCAAGTCCGTCAAACTTGGGAGGTTTGAAACCTTGAAACGTTTTATAATTCGCCGTGTTTATGGTATCCGTAGGTTGTCCTAGATTTTGTGGTGGTTCGGGATTCTGCACCGGTTGTGGTGCTCTATTCTGTGTCTGGATGTCGATCATGTTCCGAGCCATTGCCTCTAAAATATGTTCGACTCGGTCTAATCGGTCACCCGAATTTCCCGTATCCCTTCTCGTGTTCACCATTTAGCTGAAAACATACAATAGTTAGTTTTCTAACACATTTTTATCACATAAGGTTTATATTTACTTACTTCATATTTTCAAGGTTTAATATTTTTTTATTATCCTTGATGTTTGTGGTGGAATTATAGTCCACATTTCTTCTCGTTTTTGCTTCGCTATACTTAATAACCTACGGGTCCCATACCCCGTCTTCTCATCGTATCGTATACTTCTAATAACGTACTTACTCTAGTGCAGGTCCCATACCCTGCCTTTACATTTCACTACATATCACGTATCCTTACATATCTTATTCATAAACTGCGAGTCCCATACCTCGCTTCACATATCTACTTCATATAATACGGGTCCCATACCCCGCCTTCTTATCGTATCGTATACTTCACATAATCTATTTCACACAACGCGAGTCCCATACCTCGCCTTCGTATCGTATCGCGTACATTACATATCTTAGGTAGCCTAAGACCTACCTAGCTTACGGTTTTGTTCTAATCCTTCTACGGTCACTAAGTTTGTTCAAATAACCTAGTGCTCTGATACCACTCTGTCACGACCCGAAACCCACCCTGTGCGGATTACCGGATCGCGACCGCCGCCCCAAGACCCGAAGGCCTCGGGACAAGGCTCTTACATAAGCAACAATATCAGACAGCGATGCGACCTGTGGTTGCGGAAGCGTGAAATTTTTTTTTCTTTTCTTTGAAAATAAAACATCTGCCACATATCCATCTGATACTGCCGCTCTTCATAGCGGTACACATAAAGATAATAATCAGAGCATAATAATATTAACTAAAGGTTCTACATAGTACATATCCATGTGCCCCTCGAGCTTAAGTACATCATTGTCCAAAATTTCCATTACAAAAGTTTGACTGATAATGGGTCCTACTACTACCAAAATATCTCCAAGGACCTATTGGAGTTGCCATTCACTGCTCCCTAAATTGAGCAAGTGTCCAACCTTCATCATCACCTGAAAAATGTTAAGGAGTGGGGTGAGCTTCGAAAAGCCCAATGAGTAATTCCTACATCTGTCATGGGTTTTCAATTGGTAGAGGTTTTGTAAATGAGAGTTTATAAAATACTCAACTACCAATTGGTCGTATACTTGAACATAGAGAACATGCATTCTTAAAATAGGTAGCTTTGAAACATTCAAGGTATTCAAGCTAGAACATATATTTTCATAAATGAGTATGTGTATTTCAGAACATGTAACTTAAAATCATGTAAGCATGCATAGTGAAAATGGGGGTAAAACCTGCTTCCATTTCCAAAATCGTTTGTCATATTTTCTCTCTAATTAGGTGGAATCTGTTTCGAACCAAACTCCCATTTTACGTATACGTGGAGATATCTCATTTGCTTGGGGGATTAGATCCTGCTACCAGACATTACACATGACAGGTCAATTGAGTTCCGTATGACCCAAAATCCTGACTATGTGTTGATGCACATGATAGGCCCATTGCGTTCCGTACAACTCACCACACTACCTATGTGCTTATTATTTATCTTGCAAAACATTTGTCATATGACTTTTATATAAAAGCCTTTTATGAGTATTTAAAACATGTGACGTATAACTTTTGCCGTGATGCTTCAATACTTGCAGTAATCAAATTCAGGATGTTTGAAGAAAATCAGACATGCTAACTATTTTGAAAAGAAAACATTTATGGATATAATATGTAAATAATCATGAAGCATGTCATAGCAGAATATTTAGGAAAACAGAAATCATGAATACTGAATTTGACATATCAATGCTGTAAATATTTGAACTAAAAAACATCCGTTGAAATCCGTGGAGTTAAAACCTCCACTTCAAATGCAAGATTACTCACCTCGGTCCTTTAGGGTTAGCTCTACTGAGGCGCCTTCCCTTTACCTTTCTCTTTCCTTAGCCTATCAAGATTTATGAAGATTCCATAAATTTCATATGTACTTAATCAACTTCATAACTCACTAAGTGTAGACTGTGAGAAGCCTAAATTTTTATACCTGTCTGACTTATAGCTGTATTACATATCTAGTAACTTATGTTCTTAATGATAATAATATTACCTGCGACGCCATTCGACTAAGGTTTCCGTGTTCTCTCTTTCCTCCTCCAATTTCCTTTTTTCCTCCTTCTTCTTTTTAGCCTCTGCCACCATGGCCTTGGTGGGTGATTTGAAAATGAAGGGGCTTACCGAGACGACTTCTGTCGCCTTGGCTATCCTGACGAACCTGTCGATCACTCTCTGACGATGCAACAGTTCTTGCATGAAGGCCTGTTGCTTTGGGTCCTTGGCCCTTTGGGCCTTGGTTATGATCGTGTACTTGGGTCGTTGTTCTTCCATAATTCACGTAAGATCAATTTATGAGTTAGAAATTTTATTCTAAGGTTGATGTGTTTTCATGTCCTCGTATATGCCGTAGATTAGTACTTTGGCATTACTTTAATTTATAGTCATCTGTAATACCCCGACCCAAAAATACCGGGTCATAGGGCACGCATTTCGAGGTTATGAAAATAAGTGTAAAGATGTCTACACTTAAGGAAAACAATTAATTAATTTAAAATAATTAATTAATTAAGTTTATGGAATTGATTATTAATTAAAATAAATACAAAATATACACATAAAAGTGTATTATGTGACCAAGCATGTGTAAGTATTCATATGTGTATAATTATATATATATATTTATACATGTAATCTTTGGATATAGAATAAAATAAAATAAAATAAATATAATATATATATATATATATTGTGTCCATAGTATATAATACATGTATATAGATATATATATATATATATAAATACATGGAGACATGGAGGTAAGGGGATGATGTACTAAATAGGTATATTATATATCCAAGTAGGTGTAGAGGAATGGGAGAAGGTATGGCCAAAATCAGAAAAGTAAGGGAGGTATGGGCTGATTGTGATGGGGTATGGAAGTGAGAGAAATATACATAAACACTTAAACACATTTTTGATACATACCTCATTTGCAACACTATTCGTCCAAGCAAAAGGGAAGGAAAGAGAGAGAGGGAATTCTGAGAGAAATACAGAAGCTAGAGGAGAAAGAAATGGAGAAGAAGAAGGAGAGAGATACAAAACCGAGGAGGGAGAAAGAATTGGGAACAGTCCACTTAAACAGGTAAGTTCCCAACCAAAATTTAATCTGATTTCATTCATATTTGGTCTGAAAACTATAGGGTCTTAATCTATGTAGAATGGGCTTTATTTTGCATGAAAAATGGTTTAAAATCATGGAAAATCGAGGGAGAAAATGGAGGTTGCAGGGGGGAAGAAAATTTTACTGAAATGCAATACCCGAAATGATGAAACTGAATCAAGCTTCCCCAAACCCAATTTGGCCTATCAAGACTTCTAGTAGACCCTACAAACATCCCCAAAACACGTGACCGCGATCAAAATTATAAAGAAATGATCATGAGAAAGCGAGTTGCAGGTACGGGTTCCAAAACCCAAACCCAAAAACTCACTGTTAAACCTACCGTTGTGAATGAAACCTGAATCCCCATACCTTGAGGGTCACGCACAACCAAACCATTCAAAAAATGGTGAAGAAACGAGCATGAACCGACATGCTACAGTTCGGATTATCGTGACTTGAACCGAACACCTGAGCCATATTCGAAGCCCTAAATCAATACTAAAACGTACCCAAAGGTCTTAGGAATTGATTGGAAAAGGAAACAGGAAAAATGGAGTAGTAAAATTGTACGAAATAGAATTGAAAAATTTAGGGTTTTCGGATGAACAGTGTCGACCCTCATGGGGAAGACGACACTGTTCGGGTCGGGTCAGTCTATGGGTCGGTTACGGGTTCGGGTCAAATCCGGTTATGGGTTTATCTAAACGATGACGTTTGGAGATTTAAAATTTTAAATTTTAAAATAGTTAGGGCTGACGTCATCATGACGTCAGCATTACGTTTCAAACCAACCAAACCGGATTGGTTCGATTAAAACCGGACCGGTTCACTTTAAATATGACTGAACCCACTGGTTTTCTTATTTAATTAAAACCAAATAAACCAAACCTTTTCTTAATTACGGTTTGACCCCAGAAATTCTCCGAATTTACATTATGGCCCAATTTTTGGAAAAATTATGCAATTAAGCCCCTGGAAAAATAATTAAATAATTAAATAATTAATTTAATTATTTAATAAATAAAAGAAAATTTCTATTATGCCCTTGGGTCATTAATAGGGCAAATAAAGTCCAAATCAGACGTATGAATAGTGAATTTTTACTATTTCAAATATTCTGAGACTAATGGTAGGGTCCGTTTTGCGAGACGGGGCCCGAAAAATAAAGACACGTAAAGAGGTAAATGACTAAAATACCCCTTGACCAAAATCAACAAGTTATTAGTATATCCTTACTATCTCGGACCTTCTGAGTCCATTGTTGAGGTCCTCGACATGAGATGGAGTCCCGAAAAATTTGAGACCCTTAATTATGTCAAAAATGACCAAAATGCCCTTCTCCCTAAACAAGTCAAACGAAGTCCAAATTTAATAAATAAATAGTAAATTTCTACTATTTCAAACATTCTAAGACTGATGGTAGGGTCCATTTTTCGAGACTGGGTCCCGAAAAATGAAGACGCATGAAGGGGTAAATGACCAAAATACCCCTTGTCCAAAATTAACAAATTGTTAGTGTACTTTTACTATCTCGGACCCTCTAAGTCCAATGGTGAGGTCCACGACATGAGATGAGGTCCCGAAAAATTGGAGACCTGCAAAGGGGTAAAATGACCAAATTACCCCTGGTACCCTTAAAGCCAAAATGAAACCGGAGGAGGCCTAAATTGACTTTCTTTGACATCCCGGACTCAATAATGGAGTCCAAATTACGAAACGAAGTACGAAAAATGTGACACGCAAAACGATAAATGACCATTCTGCCCTTTTACATATAAAAGTCCGAATTAAATTCTAAGAAAGCCTAAACTGACTTTCTTCGGCGCTCTGGACCCAATGGTAAAGTCCATTCGATCAAAAGAAGTGTCTAAGATAAAAAGACATAAAATTTGATGAATAGCATCAGTCAGAGGACTATAATTAAAACATTGCCGAAGTATTAAACTGAGGCAAATACGAAAAAATAAAGTACGAGAAGACGCGACGCGTTAACATGTGAAGCAAATAACTTTAAATTGAAGTTAATGGAGCTACCAGAAGAGAATAAGTTGAAATAAATTAAGTTTCTAACACATTAAATTGTGTCGTAGGTTAAAGTACGAGTTTAATTAAGTACGTGCGAAGTTATAGGATGTTAGTAAATCGACTAGGATAAAATACGAACTAAGCATAAATTAAGAAGCATCAGTAGGTGATATTGCAGTAATGTGAAGTTAATGAGATTGTTATGGATTGTTCTTAGGAATTACAGAGGAAGTGGGAAAGCGCACTTTAGCACTAACCCTAAAGGACCGAGGTGAGTAACCCTGTATTTGAACTGGAGATTTAACTCCATATATTTGAAGAAGTTTTAAGCACAAGTCATTGCAGCCTTTGAATATCAAATTCAGTCTATATATGATTCCGTTCTTTTAAAATATTCTGTTACGGCATGCTTATTAAATGTTTTAAATTCAGCTCTTTTCTTGAAAATACATCAGCATGTCTAAATCAATTGCAAACCTCTTTAATATTCTGAATTTGATTATCACGTGTATTCGAAGCTTTATTGTAGAATTTATACATTTCATGCTTTAAATGTTCATGAAAAATATCTATTGAAGAAGTCATGTGACAAATGTTTTATAAGATAAACGGTACTAAGTACCACCCTTTATGATGGTTGAAATCCTTTGGGATTCAACAGTACATGCCCGGTAGAAGGATCTAATCCCCCAGGCAAATGAGATATCTCCATCGACAGTATTGGCAGTAAAATGGGAGTCTGGTTCGAAACAGATTCCGCCTAATAAAAGAGAAAAGACGACAAGTGATTTTGAAAATAGAAGTAGGTATTATCCCTATTCTATTTCACGTGTTTATATGCTTTTAAATTGCATATACTCTATTTGAAGAAAATGTGTAATTAGCTTGAATACTTAAAATGTTCAAAGCTATTGTTTTAAGAATGCATATATTCTGTGTTCTAAAATGTACGAGCAATTGGTAGTGAGTATTTCAAAAACCCTCATGTGCTAAAACCACTACCAGTTGAAAACCCCATGACGAATGCAGGAATTACTCACAAGCTTTGATTAGCTTACCCGGATTTTATCCGCCCCCCTTTCAGGTGACTAATGGCAGATCGAATTTTTGAAGACTATAAGGATGAACCTAGCTTTTGGGAAGATTTGCTTGAGGAGTTCTTATGGGGAAAAATCACATGAACTCTGATTAATATGTTTTGTATTAGCTGACATTTTAAGGATATGTATTAAGCCCCACGGGGCAGTTGAATTAAGATTTTAATTATAAAATCGTTTAAGTTTTTAGTTATGCTCTGAATGTATGATTATACATGTATACCGAAATGTGAAGAGCGGCAGTATCGGACGGATGTGCAAATTTTAAAATAAGAAAAGAAAAGAAAAAGTTTTTCACGCTTCCGCAACCACATGGAGCACATCCATTCGGTACCGCTGCAGATGGGAGCCTGGTCTCGAGGCCTTCGGGCCTCGGGGCGGCGGTCGCGATCCGGTAATCCGCACAGGGTGGGTTTCGGGTCGTGACATCATCTGACAGATGCTATTCAACAAATTTTATGTATTTTTATTTTAGACATTTCTTTTGGTCGAATAGACTCTACCATTGAGTCCGGAGCGTCGAAGAAAGTCAGTTTAGGCTTTCGTAGAATTTAATTCGGCTTAGGACATGTTAGGGGTATTTTGGTAATTTATACCTTAACGTGTCTAAATTTTTCAGAGTCCCACCTCGTGAAACGGACCCTACGATTGGCTTCAAAATGTTTGAAATTGTTAGAATCCACTATTTAATTATTTTATTTGGACTTCGTTTGACTTGTTTAGGGGGAAGGGCAATTTGGTCATTTTGACATTTTTAGGGGTCTTAAATTTTTCGGGGCCTCATCTCATGTCACAGACCTCACCAATGGACTCAGAGGGTCCAAGATAGTAAGGTTACATATATAACTTGAAATTTTTGGACAACGGCCCTTTTCGGAGTATTTAATTTAATTAATTTCATTTAATTAAATTAATCTTGATTAAGCATAATATATATATATATATATATATATATATTATTTTGTACATAATTGAACAGGCTGAATAGGATGGCACGCTGCCAGCGTGCCATCTCCCTCCCCATACCACGCACGTTCGAATCCTGTAAGGTGCTGCTGCACCTTTTTAATTTTTCTGATTTTATTAGATATATTATATATATATATTGGTGCCACATAAGACACACGCAAGTGCGTGGCCAAGTGGTAAGGGAGGCTGTGTGGGCGCGTAGGTCAGGGGTTTGAACCCCACTGACCGAGATTTCCCTCTTTCCTTTTAAACTTAAACCGTTATATATATATATATATATATATATATATATAATTATCAGGCCCCTAAACGACGTCGTCCCACTAATTCGGTGGCAAGCCCAGAGGCTGCCACGCGTCCGAGTCGACTAGGTCAGAGCTTTTAAAACCGAGTTGACTCACTGTCACCTTATTCATTCGATCCATACGGTTGCCCTAGTTGCAGGTTTCCATTTTTTTCTATTTCGTGGATTTGGCTCAACGATTCCCACCTGTTTTCGATCCAAAACATTTCTAAGGTATAAAAGACCAGTTTGGCATTCATTTTGGACTTTAAAACCCCTTCATATGTTCGGTTTTAGACTGGATAATCCAAACAGTGCCTCGGTCGTATATGCCCATTTTTTAGCCAAACTCGATGGGGTTTGTTCTGTTGTGATCCTATCTTCATGGGAATCCCGTTCCCATTCATAATAGTGGGTTTAGTCGCGAGTTTGTGGGGTTTGTTTTGGAAACCCGAAACTGTGACTCCATTTTTGGAGGGTTGTTTTTAGGTTTCTTGATCGCGGTTAAGTGTTTTTAACATTCTCTTAGAGTTTAGTTGAGGTTCCAATAATCCAAACAAAGTTTTGTTCACATGATTTCAGACCTGCTTTTAGCAAGGTCCATCAATGGTGGTTTTCATGGGTTTGGTGTTTTCTAAGTGTTTTCAAGCTTAGATTTCATGCTTAATCACGTTTATCTACCTTAAACATCATATATATAAAATCTAGAAGCTAAAACAGTTCATGCATAGGGAAATTTTCTAGAGAGAGAAAATGAGGGTTTTTGTGTTTTACCTCCAACAGTGACTTTCTCTCTCTTTCCTTCTTCCTCCGAGACCTCCCTTCTATCCTTCTGAATGCCCAGAACTCTCTCTCTCTTTCTCTATGGCCGTGTGTGTGTGTGTGTGTACAAGCACCATACATTTTGTATAAGGAGAGTGAATCATGGCAAATCTGATTGCCCTTCCATTTGGGTTAGCCAATTTCAGGCTTCTTCATGAGTGGGTCTGAATTGCCACTGTTGGGCAGGCCATGAGTGGCCGGTTGTGTGTGTGTGTGGTGTTTGACTTACATATATATATGTATATATACATGGTTTAAACCTAATACACTTTGGGTAATACACACACCTCTCTTTGACACACACTCACCTTTGTACACCTTGGACAATAGCATGCCCTCTTATCCCATACATACATTTCATATTTTAACATACATGCATGCATGCATACACATACTCATATATATATATATATTCATGTATAATTATGTATATATTTAAGGTTATAATCATTTATATAGTATATATATATATTTTTGCATTTAATTATATATATTAGTTGTTATAATAATAATATTTAAAATAATTAATTACTTTAAAAATTAATTATTTTCTTAAATGTATCATCTTGGTACTAATCTTCGTATCTTCGTAATACGTGCCCAATTCTCATACTCGTATCAACAATCAGTAGTTGACGTGAAAATATAATTATCATCAAAATCGACATGTTGGTGATTGCAACGAAAGTGATGTACAGTCGTCCTGACTTTTCAGGACATTTACTTAAAAGTTCGTGCGTCGGGGTTGACACCGACCTCGTTACTAAAGGCGTCGATTTCTAACTTTAACACAACAGCTTAATAGTCCCTAATTCGGGTCGGGGTATTACAGGGAATACAATGAAAGTCTACATAGACGATATGCTTGTCAAAAGTGTTCGGAAGGGTGACCACATTTTTCACTTGAGCCAAACATTCAACATCTTGAAGAAACACATAATGAAGCTTAACCCATCAAAATGTACCTTTGGGATCACAGAAGGAAAATTTTTGGGTTTTCTAGTTTCCCAAAGAGGAATTGAGGCATATCCCTCATAGATTAAAGCTCTGACTAAACTAGAATCACCTAAAACCAAAAAAAAAATATCCAAGGGTTGAATGGAAGGATAGCAGCACTGAATAGGTTTATATCTAAATTTATGGATCGGTGTCTCCCGTTATTTAAAGCCTTAAAGGGGGAGTAAGGCCCTAGAATGGACCTCTGAATGTGAATAATCCTTTTAACAACTCAAGCAATACCTAACCTCCCCCGAACTACTTTTAAAATCAATGCCAGGGGGAAAACTACTCCTGTAAGTAGCTGTGTCATAAAATGCCATCAGCTCTGCGTTAGATAGGAAAGATAAAGGAATTCAGAGGCCTATTTTTCTACGTCAGTAAAGCATTTCTGGACACCGAGATGAGGTATTCTGACAATGAAAAGCTGGCCCTAGCCTTGGTAATATTCGCTCAGAAGCTCAGACCGTATTTTCATGCCCATCTTATCATAATCCCTACATCCTATCCTTTAAAATCAGTCTTACATAAACCCGAAGTTTGGGAACAACTGGTCAAATGGTCAATAGAACGAGGAGAATTCGACATATCCTATGTACCATGGACTATTATCAAAGGCCAAGTATTAGTAGACTTTATAGCAGAATTCACTAGAACACAGCATTCGAAAGCTCAAACCACTACAGACACTTCGGTATGGCTCCTTTATACCGATGGTTCATCTACGGGCAAAGGCTCTAGAATAGGTATAATATTTCTGTCCCCTGATGGGATTGTAACCAAAAAAATTGTCAGCTTAGGATTCAAGGCCTCTAATAATAAAGCCAAATATGAAGCACTTATCCTTGAGATAAAATTAGCTATAGAATTCGAAGCTCTGAATCTTGACGCCTTCTCTGACTCTCAGCTTGTGGTAAGCCAAGTTTTGGAAGAATTTTCCACCAAGGATAACAGAATGACCAGATATTCAGAGCTGGTGGAATCGCTAAAGCGGTCTTTTCACAAATTCACTATTTAGAAGATTGGAAGGAACCAAAACTCCAAGGCCGATGCTTTAGCAAAAATGGCCTCACATCTCAAGCTAGAAAAAGACTCAATGGTAAAAATCTCCTACCAGTCAAAACCTAGTTTGAGGTAATACAATCCCTTCAAATTTCAAAAAAACCTTAGAATTGGATGACTCCCATCATCTAGTATCAAAAAAAAGGGTTGCTTCCAAGGGACAAGAATCATCCCAGGAGAATTCGAATTAGGGCAACTCGGTATTTAATTCTTAAAGAAAAGTTTTATTGAAGGTCCTACACACAGCCCCTCCAACGGTGCTTAATTCCAAAAGAGGCCCACTACGTCCTAGCCGAGATACATGAAGGGATTTGTGGTAACCATAATAATAGTAGGACCATAGCTCACCGAGCACTAACTCAGGGCTACTACTGGCCCGGTATGATAAAACAAGCTAAGGAATATGTTTAGAAGTGTGACAAATGTCAATGTTTCTCCTCATACTAACATCAACCTCATCATGAACTCGTACCTATCGCGAGTCCCTAGCCTTTCGCCCAATGGAGGATGGACATTGTAGGGCTATTGCCAAAAGCCCTTTAGAATAGAAGATTCCTGTTAATCGCCATTGACTATTTCTCTAAATGGGAAAGGCTGAACCACTTACCCACATAACAGAGGTAGAAGTAAATAATTTCACTTGGAAAAATGTAGTATGCAGGTTCGGTATACCCCGTGTAACTCCCTAATCCGGTTATCAAGAATTTAGTCGCTAATTAAATATCAAACTTTAAGAAGCAAAATAATGATTATAAAAAATTAAATCAAGACAATAAAGGCTATAATTAATACAAGTACTTGAGGAAGAAATAAAAATAATGCAAAAAAAAGAGAGGATAAAATAGAAAATGCCAAATAAGGCATAAAAAGGAAAAAAGAAGAAAAATAGGCCAAAAGTGTTGGCCCAAGGTCTTGAACCCAAGACCAAAAGTGGGAAAGAACTTATGCCCAAAATTATAGCCAACTTGGCTACAACACTTTTGTGTTATATATCCCACTATATATATATATATAACCCATATACCCCCATTACACCACCTTCACACCCAATCAAATTTCATGCAACACTACATCAATATATATATATGTATATATATGCTATATGTATATTGTGTATAAGGGAAAATTAGAAGTGTGTGTGCGACTAGAGAGAGAGAGAGAGAAGGAAGAAGAAGAAAAGAAGAAAGAGAGAAGAAACTGCATGCATGGCTGTCCAAACTTAAAAGAGATCACCAACCAAGTCTAGAAAACCAAACCTAGAGAAGAGAAGAAGAGGAAGGGAGAGAGAGGGTGACGAAGAGAGAAAATCAAGAGAGGAAGGTAATTTCTCTCTCTACAATTCTTCTATTTTCGGCTACTGTTTGGATGTTTTAATAACTTGCATGCATGTGAAATTGAAAGATGAGGAAAATTAGAAGGAAATGGCACAAAATTGACTTAAGAAACCCCACACCCGAAACTAGGAAAAATTAAGTTTTTAACCCAAATTGATTGAAGCTTAAAACAAAAGGCATAGCTCTAAAGAGCATAAGAATTGGAGTGTTCCGCAACTTGTGGAATGAAAAATGGTTAAGAAACCTTTAAGAACTGTTGGATTACAACCAAGGGAGGAAAAGATGAAAACCTAATTTGGGGCTTGATTTACTATGTTTTGGGAACGAGAATGTGTTCCCCACAGTTACAAAAACACATAGGGAAGAAATGAGACCAAAACAGTAAGTAAAACTCTACGAAATAGGGATTTTAGCACCTTGCTGAAAAAGTGGGTCTCGTCGGAGACCCATAGAAACCCCCTCTTTCATGAATAAAAACTCACAAAATCAAGAAACCCCCACCAGAATTGGAATCCTCATGAGAAAATGGGTCGAACCCCATTGGTCTAGTCGCCGAAAATGGTCGCCGGAGATCGCTAGCGCTGGAGAGGGTGATCGGAACCCTCATCGAAGACTTCGAGAAGAAGAACAGTGTTGGGTCGGGTCAGTTGGTCTCACGACCCGAAACCCACCCTGTGCAGATCTCGCATCGAGACGGCCACCCTCAGGCCCGAGGACCTTAGGGCGAAGGCTCACATAAGCAGCGGTATCGAATAGATGTGCGACATGTGATTGTGGAAGCGTGAAAAACTTTTTCTTTTCTTTTCTTATTTTTAAATTACGCACATCCGTCCGGTACTGCCGCTCTTTACATGGCATACATGATTTAACATTCAGAGTATAACTAGAAACTTAAAGACTTATAAACAGTACATGTTTAGTTGCCCCGTGGGGCTTATACATAACAGGGTACCACTTTACTAATACAAGATTTCATACTTAATGTTCGTAGTGCTAGACAAAAATTACTTGAACATAACTTCCAAAAATAGCAGATTCATCATCGTCGTCCTCAAGTCAAGACGGCTGCTAATTACCTGAAAGGGGGGTCCGAACAAAGTCCGGGTAAGCTAATCTAAGCTTGTGAGCAATTCTAGTATTCGTCATGGGGTTTCAATTAGCAGTGGTTTTTTGTACATAAGAGTTTGTAAAACATTCACTGCCAATTGCTCGTATACTTGAACATAGAACATATGCATTTCTTAAAACAGATAGCTTTGAAACAATTAAAGTATTCAAGCTATACTTATACATATAAACTTCAAAACATATAGCATAACATGTATTTCTTAAATAGAGTATATAAAACTCAAACATATGCATAGTGAAAATGAGGGTAAAAACCTGCTTCCATTTTCAAAACCATTTGTCATCTTATCACTTTCATTAGTGGAATCCGTTTCGAACCAGACTCCCATTTTACGTATAAATGAAGATATCTCATTGCCTGGGGGACTAGGTCTTGTTACCGGGCATTTGACAGTCAATTGAGTTCCGTACAACCCAAAATCCCATCATGTTTTTATAGATTAATTGAGTTCCGTAAAACCCAAAAATCTGTTATTTAAAAATTCGGTTGAGTTCCGTACAACCCAACCAAAAACTCATGGTGCTTAGGCACAGTTTTTCTTACATTCAAATACATTTAATGCATGATTTCTTCAAATAGGTGCTTCTCATGAACATTTAAAACATCATGTACATAATTTCATAACAAATCCTTTAAACATTTGATATAACAAATTTAGAACACTTTACATAATTTGGCATTTAAAAATTTAGACATGTTGAAATATGTTTTAAGAAAACTGTGGTAGAATCCATTCACTAAGCATGTCATAATAGAGTTTATAAAAACAGAACAATTTAAAACTGAATCATGTAAATATTGAATTCAGAATTTCAAACACTTCATATCTTTGCAGTTAAAACCTTTTCAAATCCATGGAGTTAAATCTCCACTTCAAATACAGGGTTACTTACCTTGGTCCTTTCGGGTTAGTGCTAATAATGCACTTTTCCACTTCCTTTGTAGTTCCTAAGAACAATTCATAATAACCTCATTAACTTCACATTCACCATAATAACACCTATTGATGTTGCTTAACTTATGCTTAGTTCGTATTAGATCCTAAAATGATCTCATAATTTCATATGTACTTATTTTAACTCATACTCTTAACCTATGACACAATTTAATGTGTTAGGAATTGAATTTATTCCACTTTATACTCTTCTGGTAGCTCCATTAACTTTAATTTAAATTTATTTACTTCATATATTTACGTGTCGTGTCTTTTCGTAATTCATTTTCTCGTATACGTCTTAGATTAGTACTTTGGCATTATTTTAATTTATAGTCATCTGACAGATGCTATTCATCAAATTTTATGTCTTTTTATTTTAGACATTTCTTTTGGTCGAATAGAATCTACCATTGAGTCCGGAGCGTCGAAGAAAATTAGTTTAGGCTTTCCTAAATTTTAATTTGGACTTTTGTATGTAAAAGGGAAAAATGGTCATTTTACCTATTTACGTGTCATGTTTTTCCTATTCTTGCCAACTGGCTCAAGAGTGTTCTCCCTAATCTTATTGACCCGGCTCAATCCGCCTTTATTCATGGGAGGAAAATTAGTGACAACATCCTTCTTGCTCAAGAGCTCATGCATAATTACCATAAGAATTCAGGTTCTCCGCGTTGTACTATGAAAGTTGATCTTAAGAAGGCCTTTGATTCGGTGCGTTGGGAGTTTCTTATTGATACTATGCGCATCATGGGATTTTCTCAACTCTTTATTGATTGGATTCACTGCTGCATCTCTACTGCCCGTTACTCAGTTGCTATTAATGGCGAGCTTGAAGGTTTCTTCCATGGAGCTAAAGGGTTAAGACAGGGTGATCCTCTCTCCCTCTATCTTTTTGTGCTTGCTATGGATGTGCTCTCTTTAATTCTCCATCAGAAATCAACTGTTCCTCAATTCAAGCATCATTGGAGATGCCATAAAACCAAGCTCACTCATCTGTGCTTTGCTAATGATATTATGCTCTTCTGTCATGGTGATCTCCTTTCAGCTTCTATTCTCAAGGACAGACTTAACACATTTGCTACCTTTTCTAGCCTCCTCAACAATGCCTCCAAAAGCAACATCTTCCTATCTGGGGTGGATTGCACCCTCAGGCATTGTATCACGGAGCATATTGGTTTCCCCGAAGGATCCCTTCCTATCCATTACCTTGGTGTCCCTTTGATCTCCACCAAGCTGAAAGCCCAGGATTGCAAATCATTGGTTCGTAGTATCATTGGGAAAATTACCCATTGGTCTATCAAATCCCTCTCTTATGCTGGACGACTTCAACTTATCAAATCAGTATTGTTTAGCATTCAAGTTTACTGGTCCTCCCATTTCATTCTTCCCAAGAAAGTGGTTAATCAAATTGAGCAAGCAATGAGGTCGTTCCTTTGGAGTGGTAACCATCTCATCTCATCCGGTTCGAAAGTTGCATGGGATGATATAACGTGTCCCAGAAATGAAGGGGGTCTTTGGATAAAGAAACTCTCTGATTGGAATAAAGCAGCTTTAGGGAAGCTTATATGGGCCATGTTCCAAAATCCTTCTCATTCACCTTGGGTTACTTGGATTCGTAGTAATTTGCTGAAAGGCAAGAGCTTCTGGGAGGTCAAGTGTCCCCAATCTTACTCTTGGACTTGGAGGAAAATGCTTCAATTCTGATCTTTGTTCAAATCTAGCATCAAAATGTCCATTGGTAATGGCCTCTTTGCATCTCTTTGGTTTGATTACTGGCTCCCCAATGGCTCCATTTTTGACAATATGGGGGATAGAGTTATCTATGATTCGGGTCTGGGGAGACAGGCTAAAGTTAGCTCCATCATCTTAGATCATCATTGGAACTGGCCTATAGCTAACTCTCCTCATTTACTTGATCTCAAAAATGGTATGCCCATCAACCTTCATCCATCCCCCCAACGGGAAGACAAGGCTATTTGGTTACCCTCCCCAGATGAGGACTTCTCCATCACCTCAGCTTGGGATCTTCTGCGCTGCCGTAAACCCCTGGTCCATTGGTGGAAGCTAGTTTGGCACCCTAAAGCCTTACCCAGGGCTGGGTTTATTCTTTGGATGGCCATCCGGAATAGCCTTAATACCAAGGACCGTCTCTTCTATTCCCAGCTTGGCATTGATTCCAAATGCCTTATTTGTATGCGCGAGGCCGAGAGTCACAATCATTTGTTCTTTTCTTGCTCCTTCTTCTCCATCATATGGTCTCATTTGCTATCTTTATGTGGGTTCCGATGCCCTTCAGGAGATTGGCAGCAGGTTGTTCTCTGGGCTAGCAACACCTTTAAGGGCAAGGTATTCTCTTCCACTATAGGCAAGCTTACCCTCGCATGCACAGTTTATACCATTTGGAGAGAAAGGAATAGTAGATTGTTCACCACTTTAAAGAGAACTCCCCAGGCTATCATTGCTCAAGCTCAGGATATGATCCGTGGCAGGCTTGCTACCTCAAAAGGGATTGCAAACACTATCTCCAACAGACATCTTCAAAGCAATTGTCTCTCCCAAGTAGCATTTTTAATATGTAATGCTCTTATTATTGTATGTCTTTGAGGGTATGCCCTCTTGCTCTTGTATTTCTCTGGTTTAGTCCTTGTTGCTTTGGGGTGGGAGTTCTTCTGCCTGTAGTAGTTCTTCCCTCCCTTTAGCTTGTTCGAGGGTATGCCCTCTTGATATTGTTCCTTTTTCTCCTTTTCTTTTATAAATTTATTTATTTACCAAAAAAAGTGTCATGTTTTTCCGTACTTCGTTTCATAATTTGGACCTCACCATTGAGTCTGGAATGTCGGAGAAAGTCAATTTAAACCTTTCCTGGTTTCAATTTGGCTTTAGGGGTACTAGGGGTATTTTGGTCATTTTACCCCCTTATGCGTCTTTATTTTTGGGACCTTGTCTCGTGTCGTGAACCTCACCATTGGACTCAGAAGGTCCGAGATAGTAAGAATACACTAATAACTTGTTAATTTTGGACAAGGGGTATTTTGGTCATTGACCCCTTTACGTGTCTTTATTTTTTGCGCCCCGTCTTGTAAAATGGGCCCTACCGTTGGCTTCAGAATATCCAAAATAGTAAGGATACACTACTCATATGTTTAATTTGGACTTCATTTGCTTCGCATATGACCTAGGGGCAAAATAGTAATTTTACTTTATTTATTAAATAATTAAATTAATTATTTAATTATTTTTCCAGGGGCTTAATTGCATAAAATTCTCATCAGCTGGGCCACAGTAGGATTTTCTAGAAGTTCTGGGGTCAATCCGTAAATAGAGGAAATCTTGGTTTATTTAATTGAATTAAAAGCAAAAACTAGTGGGTTTAGTTCTAGGTTAAGTGAACCGGTCCGGTCTCCCATTAAACCAACCGGTTTGGCCGGTTTGCCACGTGATGCTGACGTTATGATGACGTCAGCCCTAACGTTTTAAAAATTAAAAAACATATATGAAACGCCGTCGTTCCACTAATGCGGTGGACTTAATCTTGTTCCGACACGTGTCCGAGTCAACTCGATAAATTTTAAAATGAGTTAACTCACTGTCTTCTTCCCCACTTTGACCCCTATGTTGCCCTAGTTGCAGGTTTCCATGTTTTTCAATTTCGTGAATTTTGGCTAACTTAAACCCTACTGTTTTCATGGGAAATCATTTGTGGGTCATCAAGGAATATTTTAGCATTCGTTTGAGGCATCATAGAGGTTCTATTTGCTCGTTCGAAGGTTTGATAATCAAACTTGTACATGTGTCGTAAATGCTCATTTTTGAGCCAAATTCAATGGGAATTGTTCTGTTGTGATGCTCTTGTCCTAAGGTCTCATATCTCATTCTTTAAAGTGGGATTTAAGTCACGGTTGAAAGGTTGGGTCTTCAACCCAGAACCTGCAACTTATATTTTGAAGGGCTTTTCTTGAGCTTTTTGATTGCGGCCATGTGTTTTTGGGATGCTTTTAGGGTCTACTTGAAGTCTCTATACACCAAAAATAGTTTAGAAGAAGTTGGTTCAGACCTGCTATGAGCAAGGTCTTCAATGGCAGTTTCTGTTGGGTTTGATGTTTTTGATGGTTTTCATGGCAAATCTTCATGCTTATTGTCGTTTAAACATGTTCTAAATATCATATATACATAAACAACTCAAAAACAATTCATATTGATGCTTAAATCTTAGAGAGAGAAAATGATAAATTTTCACATTTCTCACCTTTTTGTTGCGATTTCAATCTCCTTCACTTTCTGATTTCTTCACTTCTCCTTCCTTAAGCTTCTTGGTTCCTCAATAGTTCTCTTTCTTAAGAAGCAAGCATGTTTTGCATGCTTTGCTTTTAAAAGGTTTCCACCGACCCTTCTCTCTCCTCAACTTTCTCTCTCTCTCTCTCTCTATGACCTCACTGCCTACTTCTAGCCCTCACTTCTCATAAATTTCTCTTACACTTCATTTAATTCTGTTTTTTCTCTGTTTGCTTTCCATTAAATGCTTGTGTGATATTTTTAATATATGTATATTATATATATATATATATATTCACACACCAATACACATGGAGATACACGCACACCAGCCGACCTTTTCACACACACACTGATTTTACTCTTCCACACACCAAGATATTTTATATCATTCATTTATATATATATATATAATTATTTTTAATCATCTTTATATACATGTACATACATATATATATACATACATGTATACATACTTGGCCATATATACATACAATACACCTTTAATTCATAACAATTTATCTTCCTATATTATTAATTTAAATAACTATTTTCGTATAAATTTAGAATTTATACATTATTTTTCATGACCTCGTACTTCGTGTCATATGACCCGGTATCCCAAGTCGGGATATTACAGTTGGGTCAGGTTTCGGGTTTGGGTCGAAACTTGCCCAAGCACAGAGATGGGTAATTGAAACTACATCATTTTGGGGTTTTAATTAAAAAGGAGTTGGGGTGTTTCGTAATAGAGGCAAGGCCCTGATCTAATACACTTGTTCAGGCCTGGGATATCCTATCCCTATTTAGTGTCTTATCCGTTGTTTGGCAGCCTAAAAATTAGAAAATATAAAGGGAGCCGCTGCCCTCTAGTTTTGAAACCCCGACCTTGCACGTGTGAGAAACCCAAACCCAAGCACGTGGCCACTGTGCCAACTTCACATTTGTGTTATAAAATTAACTGAATATATATATATATATATAAAAAATATTAAATAAAATAATTAATTTAATTTTGATAAAATATTTTCGTTGCCCAAATAAAATACAAGGGTAGGGTAACCCAATTTTTTGGGCATTCCGAACTCAACGACGGAGCTCAATTTGTGAAATTAAATCTCAAAAATTAAGACACGTAAAATATAAAAATTACTATTTTTGTAATACTCTAAAAATTTGAAATAAATGAAATGTCCCATTTTGCTTGAAAATGACGTGTACAAAATTTACTAAAGTCAAAAATGACATAAAAAAAAAGAAAGCTGCAGCCGTTTCTTTTAGGGGAAATATGATAAAACTAGTATGTATAAATATATGTGTGTGGAATTTGGTCACGTGTGAAGGGTTGTCAAGAAGAGCGTAGAACATTCTAGCGACAACCACGTGAAGCCACCGACATACCTTGTTCCAGATCCTTCCATCAGTTATGAATCCTACTGAACAGTGCCAAGAGGGATTTTGATTTTCAGACCTTCACAATCTGATACGCACCTTCTATTCTTCATCCATCTTTTGATTTTTGCTGCGCTCCTTTTCTCTGCTACATCAATAACATTGATTTAGCTCAGCTGCTACTCTCTGATAAACCTTCCTATAGTTGTTGAGGATTGACCAAATTTAGTAGACTGGAGTAGTATAAAACAATAGATTATACAGCAGCACAAATCTTAGTTGGGGGCGCAAGAATCAGCCGGCTGTTGGTGTTTTGAAACAGGACGGAAGTGGAGCGGCTGTAGCCCCAGTTTTTGGAATTTTCCCTCTCCAACGATCCACACAATCTGACGCAGGTATATATATATCTGATGCTCTAATTTTTAATCTCTAATAGAGAGTTTAATTTAGTCATAATATGTCACATCCTGAACCCCACCTTATGCGGATGTCGAGGACGTGATGCCAGTCAGCCGCCACGCGACCAACCGAAGGCAATTTCTGAACTTTCCAGTGAATTGCACTCCGACTGTAGGGTCAGATGCAGCGGAATTTAAAACCTTTTTTTTTTTTTGTCAAGGGAATGCAACTCATGTATTCACTATAAGGTTATGTACCACAAAGCCAGTCTAAAATCCAACAGCTAACAATTCTAACCTCAGAGCATATCTATAATCCGACATATAACAACAGAACAGAACTATAATCTTTAGAGTACCGTTTAAATCCATCAGCCATGTCTATATCAGTCAAGTCAGTCGTATTACATCACTCACCTGATTAAACAGATTCAATCCTCAGTAATCCAGTCTCCACAGATCAGTGCCATCAGATCCAACAGATATCATTCCTGAAAAATGTTAGGGAATGGGGTGAGCTTCGAAAAGCCCAATGAGTAACACAGGTTCCCTGTCAAGGGTTTCAAAACCATTTCTTGTTTACAAAGCACAAGGGTAGTTCAGTTATTTCTGAAATAGCAGTTTTATAAATCTACTTTAAATGCAGTTTTAGTAGAAGAAAGCAGGACTGAACTAAACGGAACAACAAATCAGAACAGACGGAACAGTGCATGATGCCAATATATCAACGAGAGTATAGGCAATTAATTCAAATATTAGAACAGATCAGTACTGGGCGGAACATAACAGAGCATAACAATAATATATCAGTTAGGCGCGTAATCAAGCCTACTTATGCCAGACCGCTCATAATCAGAATGGTACCCAGAGTCAGACACATCATAGCAGAACAAAATCAGATAGACCATAAAACGGAACAAGACAGACCGAACAAAACAATAGTAGGACGGGACAAAATCATGCCGCGTACAATACAATATAAAAGTTTGCATTTAAAAACATGCATTCAGACAGTATAACTTTTAAAACCGTACAGTGCATCAAAATATAGTATCTATGCAGTAACTTATATACCAAGTCAAGAATTCGGACAGATCATAACGGAACTGGACCATAAATCAATCAAGACAGACAGATTATTAAGGGACGGTACATAACGGGATTAGATGGAACAAAATGAAACAATATCAATCAGGACGAGTCATATCGGAACTGAACATGACGGAACAAAATGAAACAATACATCAATCAGAACAAGTCATATCGGAACTGAACATGACGGAACAAAATGAAACAATATCAATCAGGACAAGTCATATCGGAACTGTACATGACGGAACAAAACAAAACAATACATCAATCAGATCAAGACATATCGGAACTGAACAGGACGGAACAAAACGAAACGATATCATTCAAGACAAGTCATATCAGAACTGAACATGATGGAACAAAACAAAACAATACATCAATCAGATCAAGACATATCGGAACTGAACAGGACGAAACAAAATGGTACAATATCAATCCGGACAAATCACATCGAAACTGAACATGACGGAACAAAACGAAACAATATCAATCAGGACAAGTCATATCGGAACTGAACATGACGGAACAAAACAAAACAATACATCAATCAGATCAAGACATATCAGAACTGAACAGGACGGAACAAAACGAAACGCTATCAATCAGGACAAGTCATACCGGAACTGAACATGACGGAACAAAACCAAAAGATATCAATCAGGACAAGTCATATCGGAACTGAACATGACGGAACAAAATGAAACAATATATCAATCAAATCAAGACATATCGGAACTGAACATATCGGAACAAAACGGAATAATACATTATAAAAGAGTATGCATTTAAAAACATGCATTTAAACAGTATGGCAGATAAAACAGTACAGTGAATCAAAATACAGTAACTAGACGGTGTACTTATACACCAAGCCAGAAGTTCCAAGTTACTCACAAACTGTTACGGTTATCTCCTTGCGCAAACAATCCGATAACCTCCAGATACGTCAGGCATCTCCATGTATATCCTGAACAATAATCATCAATCATATACAGATCAGAACTCATCCATTCAGGTCTCATTTGTCATCTTAGGTATCTATCGGTTTACCTAAGATAGCCTAGTAGCCTATCGCCCTCTCATCGGGTTTCATCTGGGGCTATTTTATTCTTAAATTAGGCTCAACAGTCATCAGGATTATAACCCAAGTCATTTAGACTTCAATCGTTATCAGTCAGTTACTTCTTCAGCCTTAGGGGCAAAACGGTCATTTTATCACTCTTGCCCCGGGCCCTGTCAAGGCCCTCCGAATAGTCTTTATATCTTAAATATAAAGTTCTACGTCTTTTAGACTCCAATCGGTATCAGTTAGGTTCTTATTTTAACCATAGGGGCAAAATGATAATTTTGTCATTCTTGCCCCGGACCCAGTCGTGGTTCTTAGAATATCCCATATATCGTATACATGAAGTTCTAAGTCTTTTAGACTTGAATCACTATCAGTTAAGGGCTTACTTAGCCTTAGGGGCAAAATGGTAATTTGCCATTCTTACCCCGGACCCTGTCGTGGTCCTCAGAATGTCCCATATATCTCATATGTAAATTCTTAAGTCCTTTGGACTTCGTTTGGTATCTGCTTTTGATCATCGGGACACATTGGTCATTTCCCGTTTTACGCATTACTGTCCCGGAGTCTTATTTAGCCCTTCAGTGTTCATAATTATCCCTATGATAATTTATCAGATCAGTTTGACCTTTATTTGACCTCTACTTTGCACTTACTGTGCTCAGGGGTATGTTGGTCATTTTATGTTTTGTGTAATTCTGACCCCGATTCGTCATCTAATCAAGTATACAGTCTCACCAGTGTCTGGGCTCCTACCGGTATCAGTTTCGTCCCAATCGAACTTTGTTTAGGTCTCGTACGGTATCAGGGGTAATTTGGTAATTTCATGTGTCATATTTTCCGGCACGTCAGTTCATAAAATGGACCTCACCATTGGGTCCAGAGCATCCAACATAGTGAAATTGGACAGTCTGTTATGTTTAATCGGCCTTGGGTATCATTAAGGGCAATTCAGTCATTTACACTTTATGTGTCTGTATTTTTCGGGACTCCAGTTCGTTAAACGGACCTCACCGTTGAGTTCAGAACGCCCGACATAGTCAGAATAGACTGTCTTTTATTTTTATTTGGGTCTGGTGCCATCAGGGGCAGTACAGTAATTTATCACTTACAAGTCTGTATTTTTCGGTACTGTATTTCCAAAATCGGACTGTACCATTGAGTCCGGAATGTTTGAAATAGTGAAAATATACTATTTATTTAATTTATTTGGACTCCGTTTGACATATTAAATGTCCAGGGGTAAAATCGTAATTTTACCTAATTAATAAAATAATAAAATAATTATTTTATTATTTAATTAATTTGTCAGGGGCTTAATTGAACAGTTTCTCAGAAATTTGGGCCACTGTATAATTCTTTAAAACAATTGGGGACAAATCCGTAATTTTCAGAAAGTTTCAAGGTCAGAATGCAATTACATAAAATTGGGGTTCAAACCATAGGGTTCTAGGGTTGGCTGAACCGGTCCAATACACTGTGAACCAACCGGTTCACTAACCCTTCAGAAAACCGGAATATAATAACCAGTCTCATTCCCAATTGGCCCCTTATCCACGTTTTGGTTATCTCCAAATCTGATTTTAATTTATTATCACCGCACCCAAACAGGCCGAATTTAATTTTTTTTTTTAAACCTTTCAAACCCAAAACGGTGTAGTTTCAATTAAGCAGTGGCACGCTCATGCGTTGCCACGTGTATGAGTCGGCTGGGCATGACTCGGCCAACTCGGCCTAGTCGACTCCATCTTCCCCGTTTCTTCCAACAGTGTCGCCCTAGTTGCAGTCACGGTTTTCTCCAATTTCGTGGAGTTTCAAGTACATTCTTCAATCTGTTTTGATCCAAAATGGTTCCTGGTCGTCATGCCAACACTTTGGCATCGGTTTCATGAGTCGAATCAAGCTCAATAGCTTGATATATGGAGGAATAACAGAAAATATATTTCGGCTATTAAATCTTCATTTCTCCACCAAACTTCATGCTTCTTGTCTCTTTGTGACCGTAGTAACAGGGGCTTCATTTTCCCATTCTCACATTTCAGTTTGGAAGCCTATTTTAAAGTTTGGGTTCCAATGGCCGAGACAATAAGTTCGGTTTTGAGGGTCTTCCCATGCGATTTTGGATCGCGGTTTAGTGGTTTTTGAACCATATTCGTGTCTAGATAAGTTCTAGACCATCAGGGGTTAGCTTGGTTGAGGTCGTATCAGACCTGCAACTCATGGTCATTAATGGCGGATTGCTCATGGTTTGGGTGTATTCAGGCTTATCCGACCCTTCTCAATTGTTATATAATAAGTCTAGGCCTCACAGGAACATATATATACGGTTCATATGGATTAAAACCATCAGAAACAGTTCCAGATTTAAACAAAAAATTATGGCAGTTGGTTGGTTTACCTTGGTTCGGTGGCTTCCTTTCCTCATGGCTTGGTTCAGGCAAGACCTCAATGGTTGCCTCAGTTCAGTCAGAATGCTCAGTCCTCCTCCTCCTCCATAGTGCATCTCCATGGGACACACACACCATGCATATACATGCACAACATCTCTCATACAAGTAGCTTTCTCTCTCTTCACCCATGGCTATGGCCCTCACACTTGGAAGATCTCACTCTAACAGGTCAGTCCTCACACACCCACGGCTACACAGTTTCTAGATTTCACACAACTTAATTATTTTCCAGGATTTTCCCCCAATTCATTACATATTAGGTATAGTATATACACCTATACATAGCCATATATGTACATGTTGTAGGATTCAGTATAGGGCAGAGAAATGATAGGGCTAATTCAGGCAATCATGTGGGGTTTGCATGGATTGCCATTGGTCAGTTTGGGTGGCAGCCTATTCAGAATTGTATGTATATACATTTCATTGTATATATGGTCACAAAGATGCCACCAGCCCAGTTGGTTATTTTTTGGATGAGGTTTCTTTTCACTCAAAGGTCAAGGGTTCAATTCCCTTGGCCTCCCATTTGGCCATTTTTCCCATATTTTCGGTTAAGGCCACGTTTGGTTGCGCAGAAATTCAGTTTCAGTATTTCCTTCATAACTTTCATTCCGTAACTCCTTTTTCGACACGGTTTGTTCTGGGAGTTTCATATTTCAGTTATCTTCAGTGTCAGAGGTTCCGTGTCATTTATTAAACATTCGGGATTTTTCGGGTTAGCTAATTCGGATTTCGTTAGTGTTAAGACGGCATTATTTTACCGATTTAACCAGTAATTGGGTTTGGGTATCATACCCTTTTCCCCCAGACACATTTGATTATTTAATCGGTCCATGGCGACCGTCGGGATCATAATTAATTCCCTAATCACCCTATGAGCTGGTTTTTAATTAATAAATAACACTCATTATTAATTACGCAAAGTCGGGGTGTTACATAATAAGCTGTTGGAAAATTTAGAAAAAAAAGTTGGTTTGTGGACTGCTGGAACGGCTGTTGGTGCGGCTGCTTGTGAAGTTACTGGATGTGCAATTTTCTTGAATGAAATTCAGCCATTAAATTGGATATTGAACAGCCTTTAATTTGATATAATGTAGTTATTAAATGTAAGTATAGTCCAGTCAATAAATTAAGAATAGTTCAGATTTTTTTATTTTGAATAAGGTCTCAACTATTGGGTGGAAATCATGTGAGAAATAATTCTGGACAGCAAACTCTGATAGGGACACGCTCAAACAATGAGCTAATCTGAATTAGATCTCATGGAAAATTCCCTGATTACACCCCTGTAGTGGACAGCTTCTATATGGTTTCCAAGGTCCAAATAAACCCAATTTGCTACCCACTGCTACGGCTTAGGAAACCACTTTTTTTGCTTGAATACAACTAATATAAAAAGGTGCTGATGTAATATGGTTGTAGCTGATTATATGCATATAATATATATGAATTTAGTGCAGGTTTTGATTGGAGAAATTGCCCCAATCTGCTGTCCAGCCGTGGCAGAAACTGCTGCGCCATTCCCTCCACCATTTTGTTGATAGGTTCACCAACTGATGTGCAGCAAGTAAAACTTTTAACTATCAATTTTTCCCACGTAGTTGTCTTGAAATTGGCCACCCTCAACAGCAATTTACTACTGTTCCAAGCTGTCCCAAACTGACTACTCCAACAGCAAATTAACTACGGCTATTTTAAATCTCTTTTGGTTGGAGTCTATGCCATTTACATATCAATATCAATCAAATATAAATTCCATTAGTTTAAGCATTACGCCTACTATTTAATGGCTGTAGGGAATTTGTGGAATAGGTGAAAACATTATAATCAATAACTGATATTTGTGATTACTTTTCTAAGACCCTTGAATGTAGAATCGCCTGGAGGGAAATCTGAATTTGTTGCAATGAACTGTGAGTAACTTGGACTCCTGTGCTGGTGTATAAGTGCTATACTGTCTAGAGTTTTATTATGCATTGTTTATATACAGAACTACTATATATATTGTAACACCCCGACTTTGTGTAATTAATAATTAGTTATTAATTATTAATTAATACTGGCTTATAGAATGATCTAGGGAATTAATTATAATCCCGGCGGTCATGATAGACCGATAAAATAATTAAATATGTCTGGAGGAAAAGGGTAAAATACCCGAACCCAATTACTGATTAATTCGGCGAAATAACACCGCTTTAACACTAACGAAATCCGAATTAGCTAACCCGAAAAATCCCGAATGTTTAATAAATGACACGGAACCTCTGACACTGAAGATAACTGAAATATGAAACTCCCGGAACAAACCGTGTCGAAAAAGGAGTTACGGAATGAAAGTTATGAAGGAAATACTGAAACTGAATTTCTGTGCAACCAAACGTGGCCTTAACCGAAAATATGGGAAAAATGGCCAAAGGGGAGGCCAAGGGAATTGAACCCTTGACCTTTGAGTGAAAGGAAACCTCATCCAAAAGATACCAACTAGGCTAGGGGTATCTTTGTGTACAAATATACAAAGATATATATATATATATATATAACTATAAATCTGATTTGGTCACCCCCCAAGTGACCAATAACCAAACATGCAACACCTCATCCATGCATCACCCTATGCCCCTAGGCCATCATGCCTATGCACCCTAGATCATCATGCCTATACACCACATGATGACCTCTCCTCCAACCAAAATACATGCAAATTAATCATGAGGTTGGGAGATGTATTGAACAAGAAAAATCAGATTTGCATTTACACATCTCCATATATGCAATGGAGGGAGAACAGGCCTAAAAATGATCCTGTAAACTGATATTGAAAGAGAGAAATGGTGTGAGAATTTGTATGTCCATGGTGTGTGTGTGCATGTCATCCATTGGAAATGCACAAAGAAGGGGGAGAACTCTGCACTGTGTGACCAAACCGAGGGGCACGACTGCACTGGAGCCGCATGCATGAACACAAACCTGAGATGAGACCACTGTACAAAGGTAAACCATCAAAAATTTTGAGAATTTCCCTTTGTAAATTTCAGCTACTGTTTTGATGTTCTTGAGAGTATCATTGCATGTATCATAGTTAGACAATGAAATCTGGATTGATTGTGCACATTTGGACCAATAGAACTGCCCCAAAAACACAGAACCGTAGTAAAACTGCCATTAATGACCATGAGTTGCAGGTCTGATACGATCTCAACCAAGCTAACCCCTGATGGTCTAGAACTGATCTAGACACGAAAATGGTTCAAAAACCACTAAACCGCGATCCAAAATCGCGTGGGAAGACCCTCAAAACCGAACCTATTGTCTCGGCCATTGGAACCCAAACTTTAAAATAGGCTTCCAAACTGAAACGTGAGAATGGGAAAATGAAGCCCCTGTTACTACGGTCACAAAGAGACAAGAAGCATGAAGTTTGGTGGCGAAATGAGGATTTAATAGCCGAAATATCTTTTCTGTTATTCCTCCATATATCAAGCTATTGAGCTTGATTCGACTCATGAAACCGATGCCAAAGTGTTGGCATGACGACCAGGAACCATTTGGGATCAAAACAGATTGAAGAATGTACCTGAAACTTCACGAATTGAAGAAATCGTGAAACTGTGAATTAGGGCAACACTGAGTTGTTTCGTTGGGGACGACAGAGTTGACTCGGCCGAGTTGACCGAGTCGAACCGAGTTGGTGAGATGACTCTGGACACGTGTCGGCCTGTGAGGATGCCACCGAAATAATGAAACTGCGCCGTTTTAGTGTTACTGTTTTGTGTTAAATTGAATTCCGGCTGTTTGGTTACGGTGATAACAAATTAAAATTCGGAATTGGGCTAATCCTGAACATGGACAAGGGCCAATTAGGGGATAACAGGAATATTTAATTCCGGTTTTCTGAGGGCCAGTGAACCGGTTGGTTCACTGGAGTTCTGGACCGGTTCAGTCCACTGAACCCTTGAACCCTCTGGTCTGAACCCTAATTTTCTAGATTTATATTTAACCCCCCAAATGTTTCTGAAAATTTCGAATTAACCCCACTAATTTGGGAAATTGTACTGTGGCCCAGAACATTGAGAAATTATTCATTTAAGCCCCTGGAAAATTAATTAAATAATAAAATAATTATTTAATTAATTTATTAAATTGGTAAAATTACGATTTTACCCTTGGACATTAAATATGTCAAACGGAGTCCAAATAAATTAAATAAATAGTGTATTTTCACTATTTCAAACATTCCGGACTCAATGGTACAGTCCAAATTAGGAAATTATGTACAGAAAAATACAGACCTGTAAGTGACAAATGACTGCACTACCCCTGATGGAACCCAGGCCAACTAAAAATAAAAGACAGCCTATTTTGATTATGTCGGACGCTCTGGACCCAATGGTGAGGTCTATTCTGTGAACTGAGGCACCGAAAAATATGACGTATGAAATTACCAAAATACCCCTGATACTGTACGAAGCCCAAATGAAGTCCGATTGGGACGAAATTGATACCGATAGAAGCCCAGATACTAGCGAAACTGTAAACATTATTAAATGATGATTCAGAGTCAGAATCTTACAAAACGTAAAATGACCAAAATACCCCTGAGCACAGTAAGTGCAAAGTAGAGGTCAAATAAAGGTCAAACTGATCTGGTAAATTATCATAGGGATAATTATGAACACTGAAGGGCTAAATAAGACTCCGAGACAGTCAATGCGTAAAACGAGAAATGACCGATGTGTCCCGATGACCAAAAGCGGATACCAAACGAAGTCCAAAGGACTTAGAAAATTAGGTACAAGATATTTGGGACATTCTGAGGACCATGATAAGGTTCGGGATAAGAATGGCAAAATTACCATTTTACCCCTAAGGCTAAATAAGCACCTAACTGATAGCAATTTAAGTCTAAAAGACTTAGAACTTCATATATAGAATATATGGGATATTCCGAGGACCACGACTGGGTCCGGGACAAGAATGGCAAAATTACCATTTTGCCCCTATCGTTAAAATAAGAACCTAACTGATACTGATTGGAGTCTAAAAGATGTATGACTTTATATTTAAGATATAAAGACCATTCTGAAGACCTTGATAGGGGTCCGGGGCAAAAGTGACAAATGACCGTTTTGCCCCTAAGACTGAATAAGTAACTGACTGATAACGATTGAAGTCCAATGACTTAGGTTATAATCCTGATGACTGCTAAGCCTAATTTAAGAATAAAATAGCCCCGGATGAAACCCGATGAGAGGGCGATAGGCTACTAGGTTATCTTAGGTAATCCGATAGACACCTAAGATGACGAATAAGACCTAAATGAATAAATTCTGATCTGTCTGTGATTGATGATGATTGTTCAGGATATACATGGTGATGCCTGATGTACTTGGAGGTTATCAGATTGTTTATGCAAGGAGATGACTATAACAGTTGTGAGTAACCTTGACTCCTGACTTGGTGTATAAGTACACTGCCTAGTTACTGTATTTTAAAAATTACTGTACTGTACTGTTCTGTCCGATTCACTGATTTCATGCTTTTACTTAATGCATGATTTTTACTCTGTCTGGTTTCTCTGCTCTGTACTGAAAGAAACCGCTGTTTTTTTAACTGGTTCTGAAAAGAACAACTGATTCTTGGTACCATCTCAGTCTTGAGCACTATATGAGCACACTGCACTGTTTAATCTGTGCATACTGTACTGTTTATTCTGTTATACTGTTCTGCTCTGCTCATCACTGATCTGTTCTGTTACTCTGATGTTTTAACTGATCTGTTCTGTTACTCTGATGTTTTAACTGATCTGTTCTGTTACTCTGATGTTTTAACTGATCTGTTCTGTCACTCTGATGTTTTAACTGTACTCCTGTTTTTAAATACCGTTTCAAATGAACGTGTTTAACTAACTGTTATGTCTAATCTGTTCTGATCTGTTCTGTTGATCTGTCTGACCCGTTCTGTTTGATCTGTCTGACCTGTTCTGTTGATCTGTCTGACCCGTTCTGTTTGATCTCTCCTGACCTGTTCTGTTTGATCTGTCTGACCTGTTCTGTTTGATCTGTTTGTCCTGACCTGTTCTGTTGATCTGTCTAACCCGTTCTGTTTGATCTGTCTGACCTGTTCTGTTGATCTGTCTAACCCGTTTTGTTTGATCTGTCTGACCTGTTCTGTTGATCTGTCTGACCCGTTCTGTTTGATCTCTCCTGACCTGTTCTGTTTGATCTGTCTGACCTGTTCTGTCTGATCTGTCCTGACCTGTTCTGTTGATCTGTCTGACCCGTTCTGTTTGATCTGTCTGACCTGTTCTGTTGATCTGTCTGACCCGTTCTGTTTGATCTCTCCTGACCTGTTCTGTTTGATCTGTCTGACCTGTTCTGTTTGATCTGTTTGTCCTGACCTGTTCTGTTTGATCTGTCTGATCTGTTCCGTCCTGATCCGTCTTGATTTGATCTGTCTGATCTGTTCCGTCCTGATCCGTCCTGATTTGATCTGTCTGATCTGTTCCGTCCTGATCCGTCCTGATTTGATCTGTCTGATCTGTTCCGTCCTGATCCGTCCTGATTTGTTATGTCTGATCTGTTCCGTCCTGATCCGTCCTGATTTGTTCTGTCTGATCTGTTCCGTCCTGATCCGTCCTGATTTGTTATGTCTGATCTGTTCCGTCCTGATCCGTCCTGATTTGTTATCTCTGATCTGTTCCGTCCTGTTCAGTTTCGATATGTCTTAATCTGATTGATGTATTGTTTCATTTTGTTCCGTCATGTTCAGTTCTGATATGACTCGTCCTGATTGATATTGATTCGTTTCGTTCCGTTGATGATATACTTGTATCCTTGATTGATATACTGTTTCCACCCAGTTCTGTCTTGTTTTGTTCCGTTGATGATATACCTGTATCTCTGGTTGACATATTGTTTCCGCTCCGTTCTGTTATGTTCCGTTTTGTTTTATTCTGATTTGTCAAGTTTTATTCCGTTCTGTTTGGTTATGACTTGTTATGTTCTGTTCCGTTCCGTTCTATTATGTTTTATTGTGATCCGTTCTGACCTTTTCTATTTCGACCCGTTTTATTCTGACCCGTTCTATTCTGTCCTGTTTGTCTCTGATTGATATATTGGCATCATTTACTATTCTGTTCTGATTTGTTGTGCTTTGTTTCGTCCTGTTCTGATTTGTTATGTCCTGCTCTGCTCGGTTCTGCTTCGTCCTGACCTGTTGTGTTCTGCTCTGTACAGTTATACTTGATATGGTCTGTTATGTTCTGTCTGTCCCGATCTGTTGTTTTATTTTGTTCAGTTCTGCTTTATTCTACTGAAACTGCATTTAAAGTAGATTCATAAAACTGCTATTTTAGAAACAACTGAACTACCCTTGTGCTTTGTAAACAACAATGGTTTAAAACCCATGACAGGGAACCTGTGTTACTCATTGGGCTTTTCGAAGCTCACCCCATTCCCTAACATTTTTCAGGAATGATATCTGTTGGATCTGATGGCACTGATCTGTGGAGACTGGATTACTGAGGATTGAATCTGTTTAATCAGGTGAGTGATGTAATACGACTGACTTGACTGATATGTACTGAATATAGATATGGCTCATGGATTTAAACGGTACTCTAGAGATTATAGTTCTGCTCTGTTGTTATATGTCGAATTATAGATATGCTCTGAGGTTGAGTTATTAGTTGTTGGATTTTAGACTTGCTCTGTGTGATACATATCCTACGGTGGATACATGAGTTGCATTCCCGTGATAAAAAGAAAAGTTTTAAATTCCGCTGCATCTGACCCTACAGTCGGAGTGCAATTCACTAGAAAGTTCAGAAATTGCCTTCGGTTGGTCGCGTGGCGGCTAACTGGCATCACGTCCTCGACATCCGCGTAGGGTGGGGTTCGGGATGTGACATCTATTGTACTGTTTCAGTGCATTGTTTCATGCATACTCTTTGCATTGCAATTACATGTGGCATGTTTTCATATTGTCTTGCTTCTGATATATCTTGTTGTGATTCCATTCATTTAAAGTCTGTCCGATTTTATTGTTGCGATGTGTCTACTCTGGGCCCACCACAGGATTGAGCGGTTTTATGCCAGAGTCTGACCCAGAGGGTAGAGGCCCCACGAGTCGTCCGCTTATGGGCAGCTGGGAAAGACTTATCTGTATGATTGGCATTCTGTTCTGTTTCTGTCCCGCTCAATTCTGTTATGTTCCGCTCTGATACTGACCCCAGAGGGTAGAGGCCCCACGAGTCGTCCGCTTATGGGCAGCTGGGGAAGGTTCAGGCATTTGATACTATGCCTTTGATTGATTGATATTTTGTTCCGTTCAGTTCTGTTCTGATCCGTTTTGTCCATTTCGTTCTGTTCTGCTTGATATGATTTGTTTGTTCTACTTGGGCTACATATGAGCATGCATTTTATATAACGTCGTGTATATATAAACTGGTTTGAAACCCATGGCAGGAACCTATGTTACTCACTGAGCTTGTTAAGCTCATTCCATTATTTTAACATTTTTTTCAAGTGAAAGCGTCGATGACAAGGATTAAGAAGGATTTAGAAGATGGATAGGCAAACATAGTGATGATAAACCCATTTTTGTATTCTATGTCATTTTTGGACATTTTGTGAACATGTGTAAAGATGTACTTCTTTTACTGACTTGTGTATATAAATACAGAAATTAGTTCGATGCTTTGCCAAGTTAAATTACATTCTTCGTTTTAATTTCCGCTGCTTATATTTAAGAAATGAATGCGTTATACTTGGGAATCTTAAGTGAATGGCCTGGGGTTAGGTTACCTATTGGTATTTTCAATAAGTGTAAACCACGAGGGGTGCCTAACTGGCCGGTCGCATACCGTAATCCGCATAGGGTGGGTTATGGGATGTGACAATTTTACCCTTAATAATGCCCGAAGCCAATTTAATATAAAAAAGTAGTCTATCTTGACTATTTTGGACGTTCCAGACTCAATGGTGAGGTCCGTTAAGCCCAAATAAATTCTAAAAAATATAAAACAACAATGAGATAATATCCATTACATCCCAAGTATTAATTTAGTTATAAAATGAATTCAAAAAAAAGGGGCGAGACCTAATTTCAAGTCTTAAGGCTACTAGACCAACGGATAGAATTCGTTAAGAAAAAGTTAGTTACAAAAATTAATAAGTGACCGATAGTAATGCCTCAGTTACGTTCTAATACGAAGTTATATGCATTTGACTTATGGATCTAGGAACTAAAGACAAGGGAAATGAGATAAAGGAAACGGACTGAAAATTTGAGGTGAGTAATCCCGTACCCTAGATCAGTGCTATTTATCTCTTATTTGAAAAAAATTCTTCATTTGTTTTTTGAGTAATCTTGTATCCCGAATCAGTGGTATTTTATCTCTAGTTTGAAAAATGGTTAAGTATTTTACCTCCTATTTGAAAAATTCATAATCTATTTTGTGAGAAATCATGTACTCAGAATCAGTGAATTTTTATATTTGCTCAAATGTCTATATGCACTTTATGAAATATCCAAGAACTAAGCTCTTCATGTCTATATTTTGAAATGATGTTCACATGTACTGATTTGAAAAATGTTTATAAACCATGGTACCCTTTTAATGAGAAAAATAATTTGTGTGAACTAATTTTGACTATGCAACCTAAATCATACTTATTTTGATTTGATTATGTGTCTTTTCTGAGGCCTACCCATGTGGCGCTCCGACTCTTAATGAGACTTACCCACATGGTGCACTAACTTGATTCTTGTGCCTATACGAAGTTTACCATGTGGCACTCTGACTCTTGATGAGACTTACCCACATGGCGCTCCGACTCGTTGTGAAATTCATGTTTGAGACTTACTTATGTGGCACTCCGACTCTTGATGAGACTTACTGTAATATCCCAACCCAGGATACCGGGTCATATGACACGTATTACGAGATTAAAGAAAATTGTGTAAAAACATTTACACTCAAAGAGAATAATTAATTAAATAAACAATTAATTAATTATTTATATAAAATAATTAATTTTAATTATAATTAAATAAACTAAGCACATAATTATGATTACATGGAAGATGAATTATATGTATGTATGCGTAAATCAAGTATGTATGCATGTATGTATATGAATAAAGTAAAAATAAATAAATAAATATTATATGCTTAAAGTGGGAAAAGTGTGTGTGTGTGTGTGTGTCGGTGGAGGTGTGTGTGAGTGTCTCCAAGTGTATTAGTGTGTGTTATATTATATATATATATATATATATAATATACAAAATATCAAGGATCCATTTAATGTAAGTTGCCAAAATGAAAAAAAAAAAAGCAGAATTAATGGAGTGTAAGATGGGCTGATAAGGTCAAGAATAAAGGCTAAGAAATCAGAAAGAGAGAGAGAGAAAATGAGGAGAGAAAGAGAGGTCGGTTTCTTCCTTTATAAGACAAACCAAAAGCATGCAAATCATGCTTGTATCTCGTGAAAGAAATCCAAAGAGGGAGAAACTGAGAAGCTAAGGAATGATTTAAAGCAAGAAAAAGGAAGGAAACCGAGGGAAAGAAGGTGAGAAAACTCAAATTTCCATTTTTCTCTCTCTAGAATATTGCATTATTAAGAACTGTTTTAGAGTTATTCTTTTAAGTATGATGTTTAATATATGTTTAGAAGTGTTTTAAACATGAAAGGAAGCCTTGAAAACACCTAAAACCATAAGACCCAGAAGAAACCGCCATTGAAGACCATGCTATAGCAGGTCTGAAACAAGGGGAGCCAAACTCTTTTTGGTGTATATGGACTTCAAGAAGAAGTCATGAGGGTTATAAAAACGTGTGACCGCGACCAAAAATCACAAACAATGGCCTCCAAATATTCACTTGCAGGTACGGGTTCAAAACCCCAACCTCACGAACTTTCATTTAAATCCATTTTCTTGAATGGGAAATGAAGCCCCATGAAGAGGGGATCAAAACAAGCTGAATCTCATTGAAAACCACTAAGAAATGAGCATGAACAACCCATGTACAGTTCGGATTATCAAACCTTTAAACCGAGCATATGAACTAGTTTTAACTCCCAAATGAATGCCAAGCTAATCGTTCTTACCTTAGGAGTGTTTTGGAACCAAAACAGTGGTGAATAGCTAAGTAGAAAGTCACGAAATAGAAAGAAAAGGAATTCTGAATTTAGGGCAACAGTTGGGTTCGAAGTGGGGAAGAAGAAGACGGGTTAACTCGGTTTTAAAATTAAGGCTGAGTCAACTCGGACAGGTGGCAGCCTCTGGGCTTGCCACCGAATTAATGAGACGACGATGTTTTGGAATGTCGGTAAAATTAAATTGAACGCTAGGGCTGATGTCATCATGACATCAGCCACATGTAAATAAACCGACCGAACCGGTTGGTTTATGACTAGACCGGACCGGTTCACTTCCAATTTAACTGAACCCTTTGGTTTTTCTAATTTAATTGAAACTAAATAAACCAAGACTTTTGGTTATTACGGATTGACCCCTGAGCTTCAGAAAAATTATACTGTGGCCCAACTGAGGGAGAAGTTATGCAATAAAGCCCCTGAAAAATAATTAAATAATTAAATAATTTATTTAATTATTTAATAAATAAAGCAAAATTACTATTTTGCCCCTAAGTCATATATGAAGTAAATGAAGTCCAAATCAAACATATGAATAGTGTATTTTTACTATTTCAAACATTCTGAGATCAATGGTAGGGTCCGTTTTATGAGACAGGGCCCGAAAAATAAAGACACGTAAAGGGGTAAATGACCAAAATACCCCTTGTCCAAAATTAACAAGTTATTGGTGTATTTTTACTATCTCAGACCTTCTGAGTCCAATGGTGAGGTCCACGACTCGAGATGAGGTCCCGAACATAAAAACACATAAGGGGATAAAATGACCAAATTACCCCTAGTGTCACGCCCCGAATTCTCGACCGAACCCGGGGACGCGGCTGAAGGAAACAAAAGAAGAAAATAAATAAACGAGTCAATAAATAAATAAATACTTAACGAATGTTAACTAAGTTTACTAATTTAGATACAAGCCTATTCCACTAACATAACTATACATCCATCAATACACATACATTTCTGTTTTAAAAAAATTTCGGCAGAACCTCCTTTGTTTTTCGAGCCTTTTTCTCCCTGATAAACACAATACATCATATATATACAAACAGTCACAATCCATCCTCACTCGATGGCCACAACTTTATCAAAGTTAAAGATACATCGCCTACTTATACAATCCATCACGTCTACTCCTACACTTAAACTAAAAGATCACAAATTCCATATTTATTACAATATACAATACCATTTCCATTTTTTTCAGAAATACACCAATCTTTGATAATATCAAAATACGCCCCAAGGGCCCAAATATTTTTCCAAATTTATTTCCTCTCCTTTCTCCAAGACTTCATCAAGTCCCGCGTACCAGGAGCTTTATCTGAAACCTGTGCCCACGAATGGGTCAGCGCCAACATGCTGGTATGGTACAATACTAATGCAAGGAATAAAATTAAGTCGTGGCATGTGCAAGTGTACATGTATATCTACATGCCTCCCTAATCATTCATACAATATAATGGCAATATACAAACTACACATCTGTATAAAACCCTATATCACGTTCACAAATTCATCAACACAATGCACAGGCAACATGCGTGACACACCCATGCATCTCAATGTCACACCCATGTCTCGCTTCACGGTTCTTCCCCGTTGGCATGCAAGTACCAATATATGTCTCGCTTTACGGTCCGGACCCCGTAGGCCTGCGATGTAATACCCCGACCCGGGATACCGGGCCACATGGCACATATTACGAGGCAATGAAAAAGTTGTGTAAAGGTATTTACACTAAAGAGGAAAATTGATTAATTAAATAATTAATTAATGTATGATATTGGAATATATTTAATTATTAAAATTAAATATAAATAAGCACACATATACACACATTATGGTGTATTGTGTGTGTATATTATGAAATGTGTATAAAAATATATATATATATATAAATACATGTATACAAGGAAGAATATCTATATATATAATGTATATATATATGAACAGTAGGTGAACAGTGTAGTGTGTGTTTCTTCACATGTAAGTGTGTGTGTTATATTATATGTATATATATATGTGAAATATCTCACAAAAATTTAATGTAAAGTGGAAAAGAGAAAAAGCAAAATTGATGAGAAGTGAGGGGCTAGTGTAGGGCTACAATTCAGAATGTAGAGAGAGAGAGAGATAGCTGTAGAGAGAGAGAGAACATGAAGAGAGAGAGAGAGAGGTCGGCTACCTTGCTTTAAAAGCCAAAATTGCAATGCATGTTGATCTCTCACGAAAGAAACCAAAAGAAGGGAACTGAAGGAGAAGAAGAGGAAAGAAATTAGACCAAGAAAGAGGAGGAAACCGAGAGAAGGAAAGTGAGAAAGCTAAATCTTCCATTTTTCTCTCTCTAAAATTTCTCCATATATAACTAATTTAAAGCTTTCATTTTATGTGTATGATATATAGAACATATTTAGACTTGTTTAGCTATGGATTTTGAGCTTCAAACCACCTTAAAACACCTAACCCAAGAACGACAGCCATTGAAGACCTTGCCCATGGCAGGTCTGAACCGAGTTCCTTTAAACTTGTCTTGGCTTATCAAGACTTCAAGAAGAAGTTATGAGGGTTATAAAAATCATTAGCCGCGGTCAAAAGGCTCAAGAAATCGACCCCATGTAGTGAGTTGCAGGCTACGGGTTTGGAACCCAAGCCTCTAAACTCTGTATTAAATTCACTTTTACAAATGGGGAATGGAACCCCATGAATAGAGGATCAAAACAAGACAAATTTTATGAAAAACCATCGAGAAATATGCATGAACCATAGAAATAACAGATCGGGTTATCCACCTCAAAACCGAACACATGCGAGAGTTTAAACTCCAAAACGAATGCCAATCTACTCGTTTGTATCTTAGGGTTAAATTGGGACCAAAACAGTGTAGATTGGCTGTGTATAAAGCACGAAATAGAAGAAAAAGGGGGACTGAAACTAGGGTTTCTTAGTCGGTGGAGTGGGGAAGATGAAGACGAGTCAACTCGTTCTTAATATGGGGCTGAGTTGACTCGGACAGGTGGCAGCCTCTGGGCTTGCCACCGATTTATTGAAACGCCACCGTTTTGATTGTCGGTTAAATTACAAAAGACCTAGGGCTGACGTCATGATGACGTTAGCCACACGTAATAAACCGGATAGACCGGTTGGGTAGCCACTGAACCAGACCGGTTCACTTATATGTTAATTGAACCCTTTGGTTTATTTAATTAATTAAAAATAAAATAAACCAACACTTTCTATAATTACGCATTGGCCCCAACTGTTTTGGGGAATTCTACTGTGGCCCAGATTTTGGGAATTTTGTACAAATACACCCCTGGGAAAATATTTAAATAATTAAATAATTAATTTAATTATTTAATAAATGAGGTTAAATTACTATTTTGCCCTTGTGGCATAAATAGAGCAAACGAAGTCCAAATTAGACATATGAATAGTGTAATTTTACTATTTTGGACATTCTGAGATCAATGGTAGGGTCCGTTTTACGAGACGGAGCCCAAAAAAATAAATACACGTAAGGGGTAAATGACCAAAATACCCCTGGCCCAAACTTTACAAGTTATTAGTGTATTCTTACTATCTTGGACCTTTTGAGTCCAATGGTGAGGTCCACAACACGAAATTGAGTCCCGAAAAAAATAAAGACACGTAAAGGGGTAAAAAGACCAAAATACCCCTGGTATCCCTAGAGCCGAAATGAGATCAGAAAAGGTCTAAATTGACTTTCTCTGACATCCCGGACTCAAAAATGGAGTCCAAATTACGAAACAGAGTACAGAAAAATGTGACACGTAAAACGATAAAATGACCATTTTGCCCTTTTACATATAACAGTCCGAATTAAATATTAGGAAAGCCTAAACCGACTTTCTTCGACACTCCGGACTCAATGGTAGAGTCTATTTGACCAAAAGAAATGTCTAAAATAAAAAGACATAAAATTTGATGAATAGCATCTGTTAGATGACTATGAACTGAAATGATGCCAAAGTACTAATACTAAGGCAAGTACGAGAAACGAAATACGAAAAGACACGACACGTAAACATGTCAAATAAATAACTTTAAATTAAAATTAATGGAACTCCCAGAAGAGTATAAATTGAAATAAATTCAATTTCTAACACGTTAAATTATGTCATAGGTTACAAGTACGAGTTAAATTAAGTACCTATGAAATTGTGAAATCGTTTTAGGATCTACTACGGTTTAAGCATAAGTTAAGGAATATCGAGATGATATTTCAATGAATGTGAAGTTGATGAGATGTTTGTAAATTGTTCTTAGGAACTACAAGGAAGTGGGAAAGCGCATTTCAGCCCTAACCCTAAAGAATCAAGGTGAGTAACCCTGTGTTTGAATTGGAGATTAACTCCATGGATTTGAAAAAGTTTTAAGTTCAAAGATGTGAAGTATTTGAAGTTTCAAATTCAGTATTTACATGATGCAACTTTTAATATTACTGTTTTATAACTTTATATGACATGCTCAGTGATCGGTATTTATCATAGTTTTCTTAAAACATATTTCTGCATGTCTAAAGTTTTAAATGCCAAATTATGTTAAATATCCTGAATTTGATAGTTACAAGTATTTGAAGTCCTATTGTAGAAATTATACATTTCATGTTTTTAATTATTCATGAAAGTATCTATTGAAGAAGTTATGTGATAAATGTTTTACAAGATAAATGGTACTAAGTACCACCCTATGTGATGTTGAAATCCTTCGGGATTCAACAGTAAATGCCCGGTAGCAGGATTTAATCCCCCAGGCAAATGAGATCGACAGTATTGGCAGTAAAATGGGAGTCTGGTTCGAAACAGATTCCACCTAATTAAAGAGAAAAGATGACAAGTGATTTTGGAAATGAAGCAGGTTTTACCCTCATTTTCAAATACGTATTTATGTGATTTAAGTTTATATACTCTATCTGATGAAGTATGAGTTTTGCTTGGATATTTTAAATGTTTCCAAGTTATTTGAAATGCATATGTTTGAGTTATATACTCTATTTGACGAAGTACGTGTTTAGCTTGAATACTTAAAATGTTTCAAAGCTATCTGTTTTAAGAATGCATATACTCTGTATTCTGATTTGTATAAGCAATTGGCAGTGAATGTTTTACAACTTTTATGTACTAAAAACCACTGCTAATTGAAAAACCCCATGACGAACACTGGAATTGCTCACAAGCTTAGATTAGCTTACCCGGACTTTGTTCGGACCCCCCTTTCAGGTGATGCAGCAGACAGGGTTTTAAAGAACTACAACGATGAGTCTAGCTGTTTTTGGAAGGATCTGTTAAATAGTTTCTTTTGATAAGTCTATGAACTTTAATAGTACTTTTGTATTATCAGACATAGTAAGGATGTGTAATAAGCCCTCAGGGCAATCAGATATGTACTGTATTAGTGTATGAAGTTTTTAAGTTTTAGTTATACTCTGAATGTGTAACCATGTATGCTATGTATGGAAACAACAGTAGCGGACGGATGTGCCTAATTTAAAAATGAGAAAAGAAAAGAAAAAGTTTTTCACGCTTCCGCAACCATGTGTAGCACATCTATTCGATACCGCTGCAGATGCGAGCCTTGTCTCGGGGCCTTCGGGTCTCGGGGCGGCAATCGCGATCTGATAATCCGCAGAGGGTGGGTTTCGGGTCGTGACATGCGAGTACCTAATGGCCAATTTTGGGTTTTTCACCACAAGATCTGCACCCTCATAATGCACCAGCACCTCGTGCTGACCCACACTATGCTTTCAAGGAATCACGCAATGCCAAGATGCCATGCTTTCATCATGCAATAATACAGTCCAAATGAAACGTCACTTTCATAAGCATATGCAACATACTTTAAATAATTCATCACAATGAAGATCAAATCACAAGACTTCATTCACAATGCTACGTGTCATACTCAATCAATCTCAACACTTACGCAAACCCACGTATCACAATATCAATAAACCGTTTAGAACATAAATCACATATGATAATAACTCAAGAAGTAAATCATAACTCCCCAATAATCATAAAGAGCACGGAAACATGTAAACAATCAACTCAAGGAAGCAATTAAGTCCTACGTGATCTTCTATCCACAGATAAGCACAAAAGCATTCAATCAATATGCACATCAATCCTAAGTTAATTCTATTCCTTACTTAGTAAAGTACCATACCTGATCGGGTTATCTCAACCCCACTCAGCTGTGTCCACTATGCAATCCAATCAACCAGGTTGATCTTTCGTCCACGGTTCATAAGTTGAAGAAACACACCGGCATGTTGATCGAGTCGGCCAACCATTTTAAATCCAGTTTCATCAGCTTCTTCAACCTTTTTCCCCCAAGCAGATGATGATCCTGACAGATTATGTCCCTTTATCATCCCATCCATCTTATCATCCCATCCATCAGATATTGAAGAACTTTCCCTTCCTCAAGTTGCTCCTTACCCGAGTCCCCCAATGGTAATTTACAATTACTTGCAAATTGCATTTCAACTATGCCTATCTTAGATATAACCGGCACTAACAAATGATCAACAAACAACACATCAACTTGTAGCTACTCAACAAGAAACTCAAAAGCCTTCAATGAAACAAAATCCATAAGTTTATCTTCTAAATTCTCTAAATAAACTTTAGAAATTGGCCTGCTGTTCTCAAATCAATCAGCTACACCCTTTTTCCTCCATAGGAGACTTTACAACATTAAAGTCTCCACCCAAACACCATGGCAAATTCCACCTTGATCCAATCCCTCTCAATTCTTCCCAGAACCTGCTCCTTTCTAAAATTAAAGGGGCTCATAAGCTCCTGTAAAAATCCACATAAAACTTCCATCCAAATTATTGAACTTAAAAGGTATTGAGAAATTGCCATTCCACCAATCCTCACAAGAAACTAGTCTAGAGTCCCATTGTAATATCCCGACCCGGGATACCGGGTCACATGGCACGTATTACGAGGGAAAGAAATTATATATAGATATATAATTAATTAATTATTAAATTAATTAATTAATTATGGAAAAAGGATATATATGTGCATTAATTAAATATATAAATATATACATATATATTAAAGGAATGAAATATGAAAATGTTAAAAAGTAAAAAGTGAAAAGGTATGAGTGTGTGAGTGTGTGTCGGCAACATAGTGTGTGTGTTCTCATGTGTGAGTGTGTGTATTGTATTATATGTATATATGTATACAAAATATCTTACAAGAAATTAATGTAAAGTAGAAAAGAGAAAAAGCAAAAATTGATGAGAAGTGAGGGCTAGTGTAGGGCTACAATCAGAAAGAAGAGAGAGAGAACAGTAGAGAGAGAAAGTGAGGAGAGAGAGAGGTCGGTTTCTTCTTTTATAAGACAAACCAAAACATGCAAAGCATGTTATTCTCTTGCAAAAGAAACCAAAAGAAGAAGAATTGAGGAGATAGAAGAAGGGTTTTAGAGCAAGAAAGAGGAGGAAACCGAGAGAAAGAAGGTGAGAAAGCTAAATTTTCCATTTTTCTCTCTTTAAAATTTCTCCATATATAACTAATTTAAAGCTTTCATTTTATGTATATGATATATAGAACATATTTAGACTTGTTTAGCTATGGATTTTGAGCTTCAAAACACCCAAAAACACCTAACCCAAGAACGACAGCCATTGAAGACCTTGCCCATGGCAGGTCTGAACCGAGTTTCTTTAAGCTTGATTTGGCTTATCAAGGCTTCAAGAAGAAGTTATGAGGGTTATAAAAACTCATGACCGCGATCAAAAAGCTTAAAAACTAACCCTCAAATAACCAGTTGCAGGATACGGGTGTAGAGACCAACCTTTCGAAACCCCATCTAAACGAGTATATGAAGATGGAAATTTAAACTACATGAAAAATAGATCATAAAGAAACAAACCCCAAGGGTTTTGGCCCAGAAATAAGCATGTATGACCGACTTACAGTTCGGGTTATCATGGCTTAAACCCAACGATTTAGCCATATTCGAAGCCTCAAATGAATGCCAAGATGGTTGGTTGTGTCTTAGGAATAAATTGGGATCAAAACAGTAGAGAATGGTTGAGTAGAAATGCACGAAATAGGAAGAAATGGATTCGGAAATTAGGGTTTTCAGAGGGGGTCATCGTGGGGAAGAAGAAGACGGGTCAACTCGGTGTTAAAAAGAGACTGAGTCGAGTCGGACAGGTGGCAGCCTCTGGGCTTGCCACCGATTAATTGCAACGACGCCGTTTTGAGTGTCGGTTTGAATTAATTGAGATCTAGGGCAGACGTCATCAGCCACATGTAATAAACCGGATAGACCGGTTGGGTTACCACTGAACCAGACCGGTTCACTTATATTTTAACTGAACCCTTTGGTTTTTCTAAATTAATTAAAATGAAATAAACCAATACTTTTGGTTATTACGGATTGACCCCTGGGCTTCAGAAAAATTATACTGAGGCCCAACTGAGGGAAAAATTATGCATTTAGACCCCTGAAAAAATAATTAAATAATTAAATAATAAATTTAATTATTTAATAAATAAGGTTAAATTACTATTTTACCCTTGTGGCATAAATAGAGCAAACGAAGTCCAAATTAAACATATGAATAGTGTAATTTTACTATTTTGGACATTCTGAGATCAATGGTAGGGCCCGTTTTACGAGACGGGGCCCGAAAAAATAAATACACGTAAGGGGTAAATGACCAAAATACCCCTGACCCAAAATTTACAAGTTATTAATGTATTCTTACTATCTTGGATCTTCTGAGTCCAATGGTGAGGTCCATGACATGAAACGGGGTCCCGAAAAATAAAGACACGTAAAGGGATAAAAAGACCAAAATACCCCTGGTACCCCTAGAGCCAAAATGAAATCAGAGAAGGTCTAAATTGACTTTCTTTGACGTCCCGGACTCAATAATGGAGTCCGAATTACGAAACGAAGTACAGAAAAATATGACACGTAAAACGATAAAATGACCATTTTGCCCTTTTACATATAACAGTCCGAATTTAATGTTAGGGAAGCCTAAACTGACTTTCTTCGACACTCCGGACTCAATGGTAGAGTCTATTCGACCAAAAGAAATGTCTAAAATAAAAAGACATAAAATTTGATGAATAGCATCTGTTAGATGACTATGAACTGAAATGATGCCAAAGTACTAATACTAAGGCAAGTACGAGAAACGAAATACGAAAAGACACGACACGTAAACATGTCAAATAAATAACTTTAAATTAAAGTTAATGGAACTCCCAGAAGAGTATAAATTGAAATAAATTCAATTTCTAACACTTTAAATTATGTCATAGGTTACAAGTACGAGTTAAATTAAGTACCTATGAAATTGTGAAATCGTTTAGGATCTAATATGGTTTAAGCATAAGTTAAGGAATATCGAGATGATATTACAATGTATATGAAGTTGATGAGGTATTTATGAATTGTTCTTAGGAACTACAAGGAAAGTGGGAAAGCGCATTTTAGCACTAACCCTAAAGAATCAAGGTGAGTAACCCTGTGTTTGAATTGGAGATTTAACTCCATGGATTTGAAAAAGTTTTAAGTTCAAAGATGTGAAGTATTTGAAGTTTCAAATTCAGTATTTACATGATTCAGCTTTTAATAGTACTGTTTATAACTCTATTATGACATGCTCAGTGATTGGTATTTATCATAGTTTTCTTAAAACACATTTCAGCATGTCTAAAGTTTTAAATGCCAAATTATGTTAAATATCCTGAATTTGATAGTTACAAGTATTTGAAGTCCTATTGTAGAAATTATACATTTCATGTTTTAATATTCATGAAAGTATCTATTGAAGAAGTTATGCGATAAATGTTTTACAAGATAAACGGTACTAAGTACCACCCTATGTGATGTTGAAATCCTTCGGGATTCAACAGTAAATGCCCGGTAGCAGGATCTAATCCCCCAGGCAAATGAGATCGACAGTATTGGCAGTAAAATGGGAGTCTGGTTCGAAACAGATTCCAACTAATTAAAGAGAAAAGATGACAAGTGATTTTGGAAATGAAAGCAGGTTTTACCCTCATTTTCAAATACATATTATGTGATTAAGTTATATATTTATCTGATGAAGTATGAGTTCTGCTTGGATATCTTAAATGTTTCCAAGGTATTTGAAATGCATATGTTTGAGTTATATACTCTATTTATCGAAGTACGAGTTTAGCTTGAATACTTTAAATGTTTCAAAGCTATCTGTTTTAAGGATGCATGTACTTTGTATTCTAAATTGTATAAGCAATTGGCAGTGAATGTTTTACAACTCTTATCCACTAAAAACCACTGCTAATTGAAAACCCCATGACGAACACTGGAATTGCTCACAAGCTTAGATTAGCTTACCCGGACTTTGTTCGGACCCCCCTTTCAGGTGATGTAGCAGACAGGGCCTTAAGGACATTGACGATGAGTCTGACTGTTTTTGGAAAGATATGTTTAAGTGGTTTTTCTTGAAGAACCTATAAACATTAGCAGTACGTTTTGTATTAATAGACAAGTAAGAATATGTAATAAGCCCTCAGGGCAGCTGAATATGTATTATCTCGATGTATGAAGTCTTTAAGTTTTAGTTATACTCTGAATGTGTAACCATGTATGTTAAGTATGGAATAGCAGTATCGGACGGATGTGCATAATTTAAAAATGAGAAAAGAAAAGAAAAAGTTTTTCACGCTTCCACAACCATGTGTAGCACATCTATTCGATACCGCTGTAGATGCGAGCCTTGTCTCGGGGCCTTCGGGTCTCAGGGCGGCGATCGCGATCCGGTAATCCGCAGAGGGTGGGTTTCGGGTCGTGACACCCATAATAGCATAACACCACCACCAGCCCCTGTTCTCAACTGAACACGGCAAAAACAGAGGAATCCATCACCCATCTAGATCTAACGAGAAACCCATGAAGTTGCATACTTACACAATTCAGAACCATCCCATGACCACTCAAATCCAATCCAACCGACATCCATCGAAAAATACAAATCATCAAAATACCCTATGAGACCATGCCTCGATCTGTGCTCTGTAATGATTTCCTATAAACTATTTGGCTGCAGCCTCACTTGTAGTGCCATCAAAACAGGGCAAATTTCCATCACCAACTGAGAATCAAGCTTCTCTTTGATACCTCTTCTCAGTTTACAGCTGACTCCACAACAACGTCTATCCAACCACTGAATAGCATCAAAATGCTTTAGACCTGCAGTAACTTTGTAATTGCATTTCCTGAGAAGTGCGACTATAATTTGCTGAGTGGAATTGTCTACTGCTCTTTCTATCCATCAAGGTCAGCCCGTAACTGCTGCATCATCAAACTGAATCACTTGACAATCGGTAGTGCCAAGATAGCTGAAGAAGCACGCATCAAACTCATTTCTTGCACCAGTGTTGGCCTTCCTCCTTGCCGCAAGTGCCTCTACTCAATTTCAAACTCCCCCAACTCAACGCCCCTGACCTACAAAATCCCCTGTTCCAACGTTACACCAATACACACATATATCTACATGTTATCACGCCCCTAAAAATTTGCAGCAACCAACCCATTCAAATCAATCAACCACTGTGCTTCCGTCTCTCCTCCATCTCCACAAAATCCCAGCATCAACAACTCCAATTCATCACAGCAACCAAAACGGAAAAGAAAAAGATGGAGATAAAACCTGTCCCCCCTTTCCGATTCAATCAAGTCGTCACCGTAGCCACCGACAAAACCGCAACAACACACACACAATTCAGCCGCATCAAAACCCCCTCTGATCTGCAGCTCACCCACTGCTTCGCCGCCTCTGGAAATCCCAAAACCCATCGCCACTCTGTCACGACCCGAAACCCACCCTATGCGGATCTCGTGTCGCAGAGCCGACCCGAAGGCCGTCCCTACTTTTTTCGTTCCTGTATCATAGTACTAATATGCAATGTACTAAAAATTTAAAACAATAAACAGCGGAAGTCATTTATCAGTTACAGTAATCCAGCGGAAGTCTTTTTAAATACATTAAACAGCGGAAGTCTTATTAATACATTACATAGTTCTACAAAATTCAAAATGAGAACTAAACCGTAACCAGCACCCGGGGGTGGTGAATACATGGGAGAACTAACATAGACTGACACAATGCTTCAAAATATCCCCCTACGCTCTCAGACTCCTACTGGGGTCTCGCAGCGTCATCACCTGAAATGGGGGTAAATGGGGTGGAATGAGCTACAAAGCTCAGTAAGTAAAACAGATCTCCAACACTGGTATCGATGATCAATGTGTATCCATGAATAGATAATGATAGCCAATCATAAGGAAGGAGATGCTGTGATAGCCAATGAAACATAATTGCCACTAGGGCCAGTGAAAGGTAATCACAATACACGATCAGAAGTAATAGTGTAAAATGAAAGTATAACAACAATGAAGTACTGCCACAATGAACCGATCACGATCAAATCAATCAATGCAAGTCTTTCGAGACTTGAAGAATTATAAGGAAACAGTGCCATTCAACAATCAATTCTGTTAATCATAAGAGATGCTGTTATTCTGTTTCAGGGCTTGGCAGACCCTCGATCTTTTGGGGCCCGGCATACCCCCCAGTCAATTCCAATAATTTGCCATTTGTCCGTTCACGGACTTGACCCGTAAGTCTCATTAAATCAGATAGCATCAGATGGTTGTTGTGACTGAGCACAACTCCCGTGTCCATAAACATGTCATGATCATAGTAATTCCATAGAATATAAAAATGGAATATCATTCATTCAATGAGGATACAGTAGTAGGCCTTTCAAGGCATGGTTCAACATGATAACAATGATATAACAATCAATCAAGGTCCACTAGATAGAACAATATCACAAAGTGGATAGCAATAACATATGTGCTTTCAAAGCACAGTGAAACATGATACAGTGATACATCAGTCAATAATATGTCCACAAGATAGAAAATATCGAAAAGTGGAACACAAGGATATCAATACTTTCAAGAGTACGAGTTTGGCAGTAAAAGAATAAACTTGGCTTGTGGGAACACCACATGTAAGAGAAAGTGATCCACTTACCTCTATCGTGCCTTTATCTTAGAAATCCGTGAGTATACCCTTGCCTTTTGAGTTCCCTATATATCAGTGAATACGTTTCAGAATAAATGCTATTCATCAAATTTTATGCTTTTCTATCATAAGTATTTCAAATACTATTTTAGACTTTACCATTGAGTCCGGAATGCCGAAGAAAGTCGGTTTAGGCTTTCGCGGAATTCCATTTGGACTTTTGTACTAAAAGGGCAAAATAGTCATTTTGCACTTTTACGGTATTTTATCCTTCGGGGTTCCGTCTAGTAAAACGGACCCCACCATTGGACTCAGAACGTCCGAGATAATAGGTTTTGACTATTTATTTGTGTCGTTTGGACTTCGTTTGACCTCTTTTTGGAATAGGGGCATTATTGTAAAATTAACATTTAATTAATTTTTTATACTTGGGCAACAGTGAAATTTTCCCAAACTATTGGGGCCGGTTTATAATTCCCATAAGCTGCGGTCTGAACCAGTTGGTTCAGACCTAAAAACCCTAGACCGGTCCACTCTTGCCCTGAACCAAACGGTTCACCTTCATTCAAGAACCGGATTTCAATAACCCAATTCCCTAGCCTTATCCCTGTTTCGGTTAACCCCAAAACCCAATTTCTATTTATTATTCCTGCAACCAAACATGCCCAAATCCATTTAATTAGAAACCCAAAACGACACAGCTTCGGTCCGTTTCATATCCGGTCGGGTACCGACCCGATCCGAACCCGGATCCATCCCAGTTTTGACCCGATAGCCCCCACGCTTTTCCGATCGTCTTCCCCACGTCTCCGGTAGGGTTCCGGCGTGCACAGTCACCTTCTCCGGCGACGGTGACCCATTTTCCGGTGAGATTTCGGCCCTTTTTAAATGTCATTTTCTTCCCCTTCTCCTAAGGATTTCAAATCCATTTTCCATTTCCTTTAAAACCCTTCATAACTTCACGAAATAGAGCCTAAGGATCTCCGGCCGACTTTCCGGTGACCCATATCCTTCCTATTTCGTGACTATTTGTACACTGTTTTGACCCTAATCCATTAGAAATGGTTTCCTGCACCTCTAAGGACTATTTTCATAAACAAACATCAAGCTTTTAAGCATGAATTCATGGAACCCGAAATTATCCATGAAACCTGCAACTTGGAATATCTCCATGGTTTCTCAACCGTTTTCCATGATTCTTTTTGCATTAAAACCTATATTTCATGCTTGTTTAGACTATATAATTACATACAAGCTTCATGCTTTAAATTGTAAAAACAGAATTAAAACCACTCACCTGGGTGTTCGGATTTAGCCCACTGTGACCTTCCAACTTTCCTATTTAAGCTCCTGAATTCTTTGCCAAGATGTTCTCTCAACTTTGGTCTTGTTTGTGCCTTTAAACCCACACCCGTAGGCTTATATTTGTAGAGAGAGTTTCCACCGCCTCTCTCTCTTTTCTCTCTCTCTCTCTCGGTTCCTCCCCCTTCTATGGCCTCTTTCCTTGACCTAGAACCTGTGCTCTCTCTGCCAAATGCAACCTTTGCATTAAATGGCTTGGAGACTTGTGGGGCACTTATGTATATATATATATATATATCATATTATATATATATATAACACACCCATTTCTCATATAGCCGACACATACTCTCCCTTGGGTGCTTGCATACTGCCCAAGGCAGTTCCCCTTTTTCCTTTTTCCTTTCTTTTTGTTTCTTATGTAAATATACATATATACATAATTACATCATACATGTATAATACATTATATATTATACATATATACACATGAAATACACTTTTTTTTTATACATGTATATACATGCATATGTGGAGGTCTAATTCTATTTTAAATCATATTTGCATACACTGATTTAAATCAAGCTACGTATCTACGTTCACGTATGCATGCATGGGAATGCGTGCATGCACACATTTCGATGCAATGCCCTGTGATGCTCGGGTGTTACCCAGCCTTGGTCATTCATTTCCGTGATTACAGTTTCCAGTCTTTCATTTCCATGAGAATACTATGACATTCATATCTTATCGTTTAAATTACATGTTCTAACCGACCTACCTCGGTATACGTGACGTATCCCGGGTCAGGATATTACATTCTTACCTCCTTAAAAATAAGTTTGTCCTCAAACTTAGCATATACTACTATGAAAATAAATGCGGGTACTTGGCGCGCATATCATCTTCTCGCTCCCAAGTAGCCTCTTCCATTCGGTGATTCCTCCACAGAACTTTGACTAATGAAATAGTCTTGTTCCGTAGCACCTGATCTCGACGATCCAAAATCTGAACTGGATGCTCTATGTAACTCAGATTTTCCTGGACGTCTAGCGGTTCGTGCTCGATCACCTGATCTGCACTCTTTATACACTTCCTTAGCATCGAGACATGAAACACATTGTGAACATGTGCTAACTCCGATGGTAAGGCAAGCTCGTAAGCTACGGGTCCAACCCTCTTCGTGATCCTGAATGGCCCAATGTACCTGGGGCCAAGCTTTCCCCTCTTGCCAAACCTGACCACCCCTTTCATGGGTGACACTTTCAAGTACACATAATCGTCTTTCGCAAACTCTAAGTCTCGTCGATGAACATTTGCATAGCTTTTCTGTCGACTTTGAGTTGCTAATAAACGCTGTCGGATCAGTTGTATCTTTTGTGCGGTCTGTTCCACTATCTCCGGCCCATAGAGTCTCCTTTCTCCCACCTCTGTCCAACATAGTGGTGATCGGCACTTCCTGCCGTATAATGCCTCATATGGTGCCATACCAATACTAGCTTGATAGCTATTATTGTACGTGAACTCGACCAATGGCAACTGATCTTCCCAACTTCCTTCAAAGTCTATGACACAAAAACGCAGTAAGTCTTCTAAAGTCTGTATCGTCCTCTCCGACTGGCCGTCGGTCTCGGGATGATACGCAGTGCTAAGACTCAGTTCCGTGCCCATAGCTTGTTGTAGTCCTTTCCAGAATCGTGATACGAACCGGGGGTCCCTATCAGAAACAATCGATACTGGAACTCCGTGAAGTCTAACTATTTCTCTGATGTATAGCTCAGCTAGTCGCTGAAGAGATTGTGTCGTCTTGGTTGCCAGGAAGTGAGCTGTCTTTGTTAATCTGTCCACGATAACCCAGATAGAGTCACTCCCCCTGACTGTCTTTGGCAATCCTGACACAAAGTCCATCGTGATGTGTTCCCACTTCCATTCAGGAATGGGCAGTGACTGCAGAAGTCCTCCAGGCTTCTGATGTTCCACCTTAATTTGCTGGCACTTGGCACATCGTGCTATGTACTCAGCTATATGACGTTTCATCCCGGACCACCAATAAGTATCCTTAACATTGTGATACATTTTGGTGCCTCCTGGATGTAAGGCAAATTTCGAACTGTGTGCTTCATCGAGAATCTCTTTCTTGATCTCAGGCACATCGGGTACGCAGATCCTATCCTGATAATACAATATCCCATCTCTCACTGTGTACTCGGAATCTATGCCTGTCTTGATTCCTTGAAGAAGCTTAGCCAACTTCTCATCCTGAGTCTGCTGTCCCCTGATCTTGTCCAAAATCGACAACCCGACTGTGACGTTGGCACATAGTGCCTTGGAACTGGGCAGAACTATTTCTATTTCCATGTCGTCCAATTCCTTCAGTAATTCCGTCTGTGTTGTCAACAGGAAAGCTAAACTTCCTGATGACTTCCGACTCAGAGCGTCAGCTATCACATTCGCCTTTCCTGGGTGGTACTGTATGTTGACCTCATAGTCTTTTAATAACTCCAACCAACGGCGTTGTCTCATATTGAGCTCCTTCTGTGTAAACAGATACTTGAGGCTCTTATGATCGGTGAAGATTTCGCACGTGGTTCCATATAGATAGTGCCTCCATATCTTCAAAGCGAAGACAATGGCTGCTAGCTCAAGGTCATGTGTCGGATAATTCCCCTCGTGGGGTCTCAACTGTCGGGAAGCATAAGCTACCACTTTTCCGTTCTGCATTAACACACACCCTAAGCCCTTGTATGAAGCATCACTATAAATCACAAAACCATTTGTTCCTTCTGGCACTGTCAATATAGGAGCCGTAACCAGACGCTTCTTCAGCTCTCGGAAACTCTTTTCTTGCTCCTCTGTCCATACAAAAGGAACACCTTTCCGGGTCAGTTTGGTAATAGGCGTAGCTATCTTGGAGAAGTCCTGGACAAATCTCCTATAGTAGCCTGCTAACCCCATGAAACTTCGCACCTCCGTGACACTCGTAGGTTGAGGCCAATTCATGATTGCCTCGATCTTCTGGGAATCAACAGAGATTCCCTCTTTACTGATCACGTGTCCCAGAAATGCTATACTAGGAAGCCAGAATTCGCATTTCTTCAGCTTAGCATACAACTTCTGCTCCCCTAACTTCCGTAGCACTTTCCTCAGATGTACCTCGTGTTCTTCCTGGTTCTTAGAGTAAACCAAGATGTCGTCTATAAACACAATCACGAAGTCATCCAAGTACGGCTTGAACACACGGTTCATCATATCCATGAATGCAGCTGGGGCATTGGTCACCCCAAATGGCATAACAAGGAACTCGTAGTGTCCATACCGTGTCCTAAATGCTGTCTTCTGAATGTCAGTGGGCCTGACCTTCAGCTGATGATAACCGGACCTCAGATCGATCTTCGAGAACACCTGGGCCCCCTTCAACTGGTCGAATAAATCATCCACTCTGGGCAGTGGATATCTGTTCCGGATGGTAACTTTGTTCAACTCACGATAGTCGATACACAGTCTCATAGTTCCATCCTTTTTCTTTACGAACAATACAGGTGCACCCCATGGTGACGAGCTGGGTCGTATGAAACCCTTGTCCAATAATTCCTGCAACTGGAGCTTCAGCTCCTTCAGCTCTGTCGGTGCCATCCTATATGGAGTCTTGGATATCGGAGTAGTGCCCGGCAATATGTCGATACAAAACTCGATCTCTCTGTCTATGGGCATTCCTGGAAGATCATCCAAGAACACTCCGGAAAATTCCCTAGCAATGGGAATATTTTCTAACTCAGGCTGCTGAGAGTTAGTGTCTTGAACACTACATAAGAATCCGTGACATCCCTTTCGAAGCAGACGCCTCGCTTGGATAGAGGAAACAAAGTAGGGTGGGGAAGCCACTCCTGTCCCCTCAAAGTCAACTGTTGGGAACTGTGGATTCCGTATGAGAACTCGTTTGGCCATACAGTCTATCGTAGCATAATTGGCAACCAGCCAATCCATTCCAAGGATAACATCGAATCCACAAATTTCCAAAGGTATAAGGTCAGCCAATAAGTGTGTATCCCCAATCTGTATCCCACAATTCCTATACATGGTATCCCCCAACAATGATTTCCCCGATGGTATAGAAACATTCAGTAAATACCCTAAGGGTTCTGTTACTAGGTTCAGTCTAGCAGCATATGTAGGGGATATAAATGAATGTGTAGATCCAGTGTCAAATAAAACATGAGTAGGCTGTGAGCATACTAAAAGAGTACCTGCGACTACAGAGGTTGTAGCCTGCACGTCTCCTGGTAAAAGGGAGAAAACCCGTCCTGCCTGCTGCTGGACGTTCCCCTGTCCACTCCTTTGGGCTGGAGGTCTAGGTGGTGCTGTTCCAGTGGTTGGTGCCTTTACTGAAGCAATACTGGGCATGACCTGTTCCTTCTGAGGACATTCTCTTGCAAAATGTCCCTCCTGACCACAGTAGTAACAAGCGTTGCTGTCCTTGAGACACTGGCCTTTATGGATCTTATTGCAACGAGAGCACTTGGCTGCCCCCTTTTTGTTGCCTTGTTTCTTCTGACCCGATCCCGTCGCCTGTGATGTGGCTCCAGGTCTGGTAAATGTAGATCCATGTTCTGAAGTAGAAGGCCCTTGCCTCTTTTTCTGATTGCCGCTCTGCTTCAATTTTCCTTTTCTCTTGGCGAATTCCTCGCCGCTCCTTTCTATGACTCGAGCCATCTCCACTACATCATCATAAGTAGTCAGTCGATGGGACACCAGTCTATCTTTAATAGGCCACCTCAGTCCTTCCTCAAATTTGCGAGCCTTCATGTCCTCGGTACTGATAGCACCAGGGGCAAATCTGGCCAACTCAGTAAATTTGGCCTCATATTGCTCTACTGTCATTCCCCCCTGTTGCAGTACCATGAACTCTGCAACCCTTCGGTTTCTTACTTCTTGGGAGAAGTACTTCTTGTTGAAGATATCAGTAAATCGTTGCCAGTTCATGTCTGGCTCTTTATCTTCCTCTATCATCCACCATTTGTGTGCCATTCCTTTGAGCATATATGTGGCATAGGCCACTTTTTGAACTTCAGTGCATATCAGGATTTTAAAGATCCTGTTCATTTCTAGTAACCACTCCTCAGCTACAGTGGCTCCTCCTGTACCGTCGAAAGTCGGGGGTTTCATTTTCTGAAACCGCTCATATAAGTATGCAGCATCTCGCTCGTTTCCTTGGCGATTTCCTGCATTGTCGCCTGCATTGACAGGCTGCTCCTGTTGTACTGGCTGTGCTGGTTGGTTAGCACCAGCCTGAATCTGTGGTAGACTTTCAATGATAGTCCGCATCATTCTTTCTAGCTGTTCTAAACGATCCATAGGCAACGGACCTTGCCTCGTGTTTACCATGACTGTGAATAGAATCAATGAAGCCAACCAATGAGATAACCAGTGAGATAACCAATGAAATAACCAGTGAAAGAATCAATGAAGTAACCAGTCAATGTGTAAGACAAAAATAAATGTCAGTCATATCTAGCAGTCTTAACTCTAGTCCTATCTCCCATGACTCACAATCGAACCTATAGCTCTGATACCAAGCTGTCACGACCCGAAACCCACCCTATGCGGATCTCGTGTCGCAGAGCCGACCCGAAGGCCGTCCCTACTTTTTTCGTTCCTGTATCATAGTACTAATATGCAATGTACTAAAAATTTAAAACAATAAACAGCGGAAGTCATTTATCAGTTACAGTAATCCAGCGGAAGTCTTTTTAAATACATTAAACAGCGGAAGTCTTATTAATACATTACATAGTTCTACAAAATTCAAAATGAGAACTAAACCGTAACCAGCACCCGGGGGTGGTGAATACATGGGAGAACTAACATAGACTGACACAATGCTTCAAAATATCCCCCTACGCTCTCAGACTCCTACTGGGGTCTCGCAGCGTCATCACCTGAAATGGGGGTAAATGGGGTGGAATGAGCTACAAAGCTCAGTAAGTAAAACAGATCTCCAACACTGGTATCGATGATCAATGTGTATCCATGAATAGATAATGATAGCCAATCATAAGGAAGGAGATGCTGTGATAGCCAATGAAACATAATTGCCACTAGGGCCAGTGAAAGGTAATCACAATACACGATCAGAAGTAATAGTGTAAAATGAAAGTATAACAACAATGAAGTACTGCCACAATGAACCGATCACGATCAAATCAATCAATGCAAGTCTTTCGAGACTTGAAGAATTATAAGGAAACAGTGCCATTCAACAATCAATTCTGTTAATCATAAGAGATGCTGTTATTCTGTTTCAGGGCTTGGCAGACCCTCGATCTTTTGGGGCCCGGCATACCCCCCAGTCAATTCCAATAATTTGCCATTTGTCCGTTCACGGACTTGACCCGTAAGTCTCATTAAATCAGATAGCATCAGATGGTTGTTGTGACTGAGCACAACTCCCGTGTCCATAAACATGTCATGATCATAGTAATTCCATAGAATATAAAAATGGAATATCATTCATTCAATGAGGATACAGTAGTAGGCCTTTCAAGGCATGGTTCAACATGATAACAATGATATAACAATCAATCAAGGTCCACTAGATAGAACAATATCACAAAGTGGATAGCAATAACATATGTGCTTTCAAAGCACAGTGAAACATGATACAGTGATACATCAGTCAATAATATGTCCACAAGATAGAAAATATCGAAAAGTGGAACACAAGGATATCAATACTTTCAAGAGTACGAGTTTGGCAGTAAAAGAATAAACTTGGCTTGTGGGAACACCACATGTAAGAGAAAGTGATCCACTTACCTCTATCGTGCCTTTATCTTAGAAATCCGTGAGTATACCCTTGCCTTTTGAGTTCCCTATATATCAGTGAATACGTTTCAGAATAAATGCTATTCATCAAATTTTATGCTTTTCTATCATAAGTATTTCAAATACTATTTTAGACTTTACCATTGAGTCCGGAATGCCGAAGAAAGTCGGTTTAGGCTTTCGCGGAATTCCATTTGGACTTTTGTACTAAAAGGGCAAAATAGTCATTTTGCACTTTTACGGTATTTTATCCTTCGGGGTTCCGTCTAGTAAAACGGACCCCACCATTGGACTCAGAACGTCCGAGATAATAGGTTTTGACTATTTATTTGTGTCGTTTGGACTTCGTTTGACCTCTTTTTGGAATAGGGGCATTATTGTAAAATTAACATTTAATTAATTTTTTATACTTGGGCAACAGTGAAATTTTCCCAAACTATTGGGGCCGGTTTATAATTCCCATAAGCTGCGGTCTGAACCAGTTGGTTCAGACCTAAAAACCCTAGACCGGTCCACTCTTGCCCTGAACCAAACGGTTCACCTTCATTCAAGAACCGGATTTCAATAACCCAATTCCCTAGCCTTATCCCTGTTTCGGTTAACCCCAAAACCCAATTTCTATTTATTATTCCTGCAACCAAACATGCCCAAATCCATTTAATTAGAAACCCAAAACGACACAGCTTCGGTCCGTTTCATATCCGGTCGGGTACCGACCCGATCCGAACCCGGATCCATCCCAGTTTTGACCCGATAGCCCCCACGCTTTTCCGATCGTCTTCCCCACGTCTCCGGTAGGGTTCCGGCGTGCACAGTCACCTTCTCCGGCGACGGTGACCCATTTTCCGGTGAGATTTCGGCCCTTTTTAAATGTCATTTTCTTCCCCTTCTCCTAAGGATTTCAAATCCATTTTCCATTTCCTTTAAAACCCTTCATAACTTCACGAAATAGAGCCTAAGGATCTCCGGCCGACTTTCCGGTGACCCATATCCTTCCTATTTCGTGACTATTTGTACACTGTTTTGACCCTAATCCATTAGAAATGGTTTCCTGCACCTCTAAGGACTATTTTCATAAACAAACATCAAGCTTTTAAGCATGAATTCATGGAACCCGAAATTATCCATGAAACCTGCAACTTGGAATATCTCCATGGTTTCTCAACCGTTTTCCATGATTCTTTTTGCATTAAAACCTATATTTCATGCTTGTTTAGACTATATAATTACATACAAGCTTCATGCTTTAAATTGTAAAAACAGAATTAAAACCACTCACCTGGGTGTTCGGATTTAGCCCACTGTGACCTTCCAACTTTCCTATTTAAGCTCCTGAATTCTTTGCCAAGATGTTCTCTCAACTTTGGTCTTGTTTGTGCCTTTAAACCCACACCCGTAGGCTTATATTTGTAGAGAGAGTTTCCACCGCCTCTCTCTCTTTTCTCTCTCTCTCTCTCGGTTCCTCCCCCTTCTATGGCCTCTTTCCTTGACCTAGAACCTGTGCTCTCTCTGCCAAATGCAACCTTTGCATTAAATGGCTTGGAGACTTGTGGGGCACTTATGTATATATATATATATATATCATATTATATATATATATAACACACCCATTTCTCATATAGCCGACACATACTCTCCCTTGGGTGCTTGCATACTGCCCAAGGCAGTTCCCCTTTTTCCTTTTTCCTTTCTTTTTGTTTCTTATGTAAATATACATATATACATAATTACATCATACATGTATAATACATTATATATTATACATATATACACATGAAATACACTTTTTTTTATACATGTATATACATGCATATGTGGAGGTCTAATTCTATTTTAAATCATATTTGCATACACTGATTTAAATCAAGCTACGTATCTACGTTCACGTATGCATGCATGGGAATGCGTGCATGCACGCATTTCGATGCAATGCCCTGTGATGCTCGGGTGTTACCCAGCCTTGGTCATTCATTTCCGTGATTACAGTTTCCAGTCTTTCATTTCCATGAGAATACTATGACATTCATATCTTATCGTTTAAATTACATGTTCTAACCGACCTACCTCGGTATACGTGACGTATCCCGGGTCGGGATATTACACACTCCGTCGACGACAACCCCGGTGGCATACGAAACTCGGCACGCCGTTAGGTGCCATCCCCACCTCCATCGCCGCCCTTGCGCGAACTCCCCCCTTTCTTTCTCTCTTTCTCTGTTTCCCTCTCTCTTTTTCCTCTTTCTCTTTTTCTCTTTCTCTCTTTTCTTTTCCTGTTCTTACGCGACTTCTCCTCCCCTGTTTTTCTATCTCTTCTCGGTTTTTCCTTTTTTTTTTTTTTTTTTTCAGCATAATTAATTATTGATATTGGCTTCATTTATTCGTCCCGGTACTCAAATGACTGGCTTAATTATTTTCCGAGCCCATTTTATTTCATTTTATTTTATTTTATTTATTTATTTTTTTTTCCAAGTCTCTACACCTAGGACCCCGAAAGCCAAAACAAAACCAGAGAAGGTCTAAATTAACTTTCTTTGACATCTCGGACTCAAAAATGGAGTCCAAATTACGAAACAAAGTACAGAAAAATATGACACGTAAAACGGTAAATGACCATTTTGCCCTTTTACATATAAAAGCCCGAATTAAATTCTAAGAAAGCCTAAACCAACTTTCTTCGACGCTCTGGACTCAATAATAGAGTCTATACGACCAAAAGAAGTGTCTAAAAGAAAAAGACATAAAATTTGATGAATAGCATCTGTCAGATGACTATGGACTGAAATATTGTCGAAGTATTAAACTGAGGCAAGTACGAGAAATGAAATACGAAAAGACACGACACGTAAACATGTCAAATAAATAAATTTAAATTAAAGTTAATGGAGCTACCAGAAGAGTATAAATTGAAATAAATTCAATTCCTAACACATTAATTGTGTCATAGGTTAAAGTACGAGTTAAGTTAAGTGTATACGAAATTATGAAATCGTTTTAGGATCTAATACGATTTAAGCATAAGTTAAGGAATATCGAAATGATATTACAATGAATGTGAAGTTGATGAGATGTTTATGAATTGTTCTTAGGAACTACAAGGAAAGTGGGAAAGCGCATTTTAGCACTAACCCTAAAGGACCAAGGTGAGTAACCCTGTGTTTGAATTGGAGATTAAACTCCATGAATTTGAAAAGGTTTTAAGTTCAAAGATATGAAGTATTTGAAGTTTCAAGTTTAGTATTTACATGATTCAGTTTTTAATTGTTCTGGTTTATATTGTGACATGCTCAGTGATTGGTTTTTCCCACACAGTTTTTCCTTCAAATATATTTCGGCATGTCTAGTTAAAATGCAATTATTGTTAAATATCCTGAATTTGCTTATTTCAAGTATATGAAGATTTTACGAAGTTATGAAAAGTATCTATGAGAAAAGTTACATGATAAATGTTTTATAAGATAATGGTGCATAAGCACATAGACAGGATTTTGGGTTACATATGAACTCAATTGCCCTGTGACAAGATTTTGGGTTACATACGAACACAATTGACTGTCAAATGCCCGGTAGCAGGATCTAATCCCCCAGGCAAATGAGATATCTCCATTTATAAGTAAGATGGGAGTCCGGTTCGAAACGGATTCCCCTAATGAAAGAGAAAAGATGACAAAGTGATTTTGGAAATGGAAGCAGGTTTTACCCTCATTTTCAAATACATATTTATGTGATTTAAAGTTAACATACTTTATCTGATAAGTACGAGTTTCGCTTGGATACCTTAAATGTTTTCAAGCTTTATAAAATGCATATGTTTTGAGTTTTACATACTCTATCTAAGAAATACATGTTATGTTATATGATTTGAAGTTCATGAATATAAGTATAGCTTGAATACTTTAAATGTTGCAAAGCTATTTGTTTTATGAAATGCATATGTTTTGAGTTATATACTCTATTTGACGAAGTATGAGTTTAGCTTGAATACTTTAAATGTTTCAAAGCTACATGTTTTAAGGAATGCATATATTTTGTATTCAAAGTATACGAACAATTGGCGGTGATTATTTTACAAACTCTTATGTACTAAAAACCACTGCTAATTGAAAACCCCATGACGAATACTGGAATTGCTCACAAGCTTAGATTAGCTTACCCGGACTTTGTTCGGACCCCCCTTTCAGGTGATGCACAGCAGACAGAGTCTTAAGGACGACGACGATGAGTCTAGCTGTTTTTGGAAGGATATGTTTAAGTAGTTTTCTTTTGAAGAACCTATGAACACTAGTAGTACGTTTTGTATTAATAGACAAAGTAAGAATATGTAATAAGCCTCAGGGCAATCGAATATGTATTGTATTAATGTATGAAGTCTTTAAGTTTCGTTATACTTTGAATGTGTAACCATGTATGCTATGTATGGAGCAGCAGTATCGGACGGATGTGCATAATTTAAATTGAGAAAAGAAAAGAAAAAGTTTTTCACGCTTCCGCAAAATGTATGTTGCACACCTATTCGATACCGCTGCCTATGTGAGCCTTCGCCCAAGGGTCCCCGGACCTGAGGGTGGCGGTCACGATGCGAGATCCGCACAGGGTGGGTTTCGGGTCGTGACACTTACCTACGTAGTGCTTCGACTCAATATGTAATTCTTCGATGTGTATAATATTTGTCTGTTATCCATCTCGTGTTATCCGCTATTCGAAATTAGATTTCAAAAGTACCCTCTAGTGTGTATTTGATATTCGTTATTATGTTATCCAATCTGCAATTAATTATCTGAACCATATTTTAAGAAATGTATATGTTATTATACATTTTGTGAACAACTCTTCATTATCTGCTTTGTGGCTTAATATTCGAACTGTGTTATTGAAAATAACGTGTTTTAGAAATGTATTTGTTATATCTGCTTGAACCTTCAGTATGCTTTATACGTGATCCATTTTGAAAGCATGTTTTAAGATATTCTTGTGTACATGTTATTTATTTGAAGAAACTTGGTGCCGATGGTATTTTATGCAAAACTCTATCTTTACAAAACCTGTGACAGGATGCAGGAATTACTCACGAGCTTAGTGAAGCTCACATGGATTCATCTAACATATTTCAGGTAATTAAATTAGCACAGATGTAGAAAAGTCCATACAGAATAGCTGAGAGCATGAATGCAATGGATCTTTTGTACAGGGATCTTGGTTGGATATGATGTGGAACCTTTTTGGTAATCATACGATGTATTTTTGGGCTTGATGACAACCTGGACTTTGGGAATTAACATTTTTTACCTTTTGTTGATATATATATATATATATATATGATGTGTATATAAATGATGACGAATTATGATGGTGATGCTGATCACGATGATTTTACCTTGAGTATCCTTTATAAATGATTGGTGCTGAATTGGTTATTAGATGAGTTGCATATGTGTAGCTTTCGTATTTAACATCAAAAAAAAAAAATTTCACTCTTATGCAATTTATTTGATTTTGTATAACCTGTCTGAGTGACAGTGTCGATCACCGACCCCTAATCCGCATAGGGTGGGTTTTGGGTCGTGACACCTCGCGTCATTATTTTAGACAATGGGACGTAGTTTTCTAGAAAGGTATTTGGGAAGTTCTATAAAGACCTACATATTAGTCACCACTTTTTTCTCCTCTCCAAGGTATCCTCAAGCTAATTGGCAAGCCGAAGTTACCAACCACATTATTCTCGAGGCAATTAAGAGAAGATTGGAGGAAGCCAAGGGAAGATAAGTCAAAGAAATCCCCGAAGTACTATGGGCCACTGAACTACTAAAAGAACCCTAACTGCGGAAACACCATTTTCACTTGCATATAGCACCAAGGCAATCATTCCTGTCGAAATTGGCATGCCAACCCTTAAGACAGACTACTTTGAACAAGGGGCCAATAACCAACAACTTGTAGAGAATCTGGACTTACTGGAAGAAAGACGTGAGCAAGCTTGGATTAGGACTGAAGCCTACCAACAGAGAATGGCTAAATGTTTCAATCAGGGGTTAAAACCAATCAATTTCCAGCTCGAAGATCTCGTCCTAGGAACGGTGTTTCCAAACACTAAAGATCTTACCATGAGAAAGCTCTCTCCTAACTGGGAAGGACCTTAGAAAGTAACCAAGATCATCAGACCTACGACTTATTGATTAGAAGATTCAATTGAGAAGCCTGTACCTAGACCTTGGAACATCGAACATTTACCCAAGTATTATCAATAAAAAAGTTACTTTTGATTCTTTTCAAAGTTTGTTATCAATGCACAGACCCCTAAAAGCCTTGTATCCATTACAAGTGCTACAGGTCTAATCTATTTTATCAATGCACAGACCTCTAAAAGCCTTGTATCTATTACAAGTGTTACAGGTCTGGTCCATTTCACTCAATGCACAGACCCTTAAAAGCCTTGTATCCATTACAAATGTTACAGGTTTGGTCCATTAAATCAATGTATAGATCCCTAAAGGTCTTGCGTTTAATACAAGTACTATAGGCCTGGTCCATTTTATCAATGTACAAACCCCTCAGGACCTTGTATTCGTTACGAGTGTTATGGGTCTAGTCCATTTTTCTCATTCTACAGATCTCTAGAAAGCCTTGTCTTACTTACAAGTGTTATAGGTCTGTATATCATGAATTATCAATATACAGACACTAGAGAAACCTTATTTATTTATAAGTGTTATGGTTCTGTATGTCCTGATATTTAGGCCTATGAAATTCCTTGTGAGTGCTTTGGAGTCTCTAAGAGAACTTATATTTTCTACTACTTTGGATATTAAAAAAAATTATCTCGAGGTCAGACATACCACAAAAACATCAAATAAACACAAGTTTTGGAATAATTGAAATTTCATATATTAGCCCAAAAAAGGGAAAAATTACAAGATTAAAAAAAAAAAAAGGGAGTTTACAAAAACATCCCAATTCTACTCTACTGCTTGTTCAACAGTCTATGAAGCAGCAACTTGAGGGAGTTCTCAATCCACCTCTTCTTCTTCATCGTCAACATCTGGCGTATCGATCTCAACTTGGGAGACTTCAATATCATTTACTCCAGTGAGATCCAAGTCGGGATACTTCTTACGGAACTTTGCTCTGAAAGTTCGATAGCCATACTTAATCAGCTCACCACCCAGATCCTGGACTTTGGGCTTCAGATCCACCTCAGTTTGGGCTCTGACGACTTCAACAGTATCTTGAACCTTTTGGACAGAAACAGCTTGGAAATCTGCAAACATCTTTTTGAGGTTCTCTAGTTCGGTAGTGAGGGCATCCCTCTAAGACTTCAGGATGGAGTGGGAATTGGCAGCCTCCTTCAGTTTTTCTTCAACTGTCGTCACCGAAGACTGCGCAGTTCCTAACTAGAATTTGACCACGTCGAGCTCAGATTAGAGGGCGTCAATCTGCTCAGGGTTCTCAGGACAATCCATAATGGCTGCCAAGCCATGCATGGCCTACAAAACACAAACAACACAATCCATTCAGAATGGATTATGTGTAAAATACAGAACCAGAAAACTAAAGATTAGGAAAAGTAATACAAAACTCACCCTCATGTAAAAGGCTATCAGATCCTTGGCTATCCTTTAAGGCTTTAGCCTTGTGAACTTGCTTGGGCCCTTTGCCCAAGAGTCCTCATAAGCCTTTTTCAAGACTGTCGCGCCGAAGTTAATAGACCCTGAGGAGGTAGCAACTGATTTGCGCATCCCCCTTCTCTTCTTCAGAGTAGCAAGCCCTAGGGGTAGAAGAGCCTCCCGAAGAGGAGAAATCCCCAAATCCTCCGAGACAGTTCTCTCAGAGGAGTTGGAGATTAACCTCATTCTCTTCACTAAAAAGGGAGGCTTAGTATGGGAAGAACTTTCCCCAACTTTCTTCTTCCTCTTCTTACCTAGCACCCATCCAGTCACTAGGGATTTTTTCAAACTCTTGGTCTAATCTCGTACCAAACCAGCCTCCATCAAGTTTTGGGGGCAAATGATGGCTTCGTGAGAGTGGTTGTTGGTCTGAAGGAGCCTCTTATACTTCTGTTAAAGATCGGTGGTAAAGATCAATCTCTTCCAAGCTCTCTTATCTGCACAGAGGCACAGGATTAGGCTCAAAAAGAAAAAAAAAAACCAGAACATGAAAACTCAAAAGGAAAAAAGTACAAAACAAAAAGGGGCCTCACCCTTGATGTCTTTCGTGGGAAGGTTGAAACCTGGCTCTCGAAATCCTCGAACTCCCAGCCTCCTCCTATGAAAAAGTACCATTACTTCTAAGTCTTGTTAGAAATGGGTACAGATGAGAGAGGTCTAAACCCTTTGTCAAAAGACATATAAAACATACCCCCCCGACTTCAGGTATTTCATGTCTATATTACTCCTAATCAGAGGGAGGTCTACCTCAACATTGTTCAAGTGCCCTAAAACTATGAACCCGAGTAAATGCCTCTATTTATTTATATTCATATCAACGGGACAGATATTGAACCAATTAAAAAATTCTCTTATAAGAGGGTGGAAGGGGAACCTAACCCCTATCTCAAACCACTCAAGGTAAGCACATATCTCACCTTGTTGAATACTGGAGAGGCAATCTAATGGTCTTGGTACCCTACAAGACTTGTTTGCAGGGAGGTCAAAAGTAGCCCTCAGAGCATCTGTCATGCTCTGAGTCATGGCGCTTTCTCCTTCCTCCCTTTTGTGGGATTTACCCAAGGTCTCCCCACCGATGTTCCTAGGCTCTTTGAAAGCCTTTACTATCCTAACTTCAGAACTAGGGGTTGGGTCACCGACAATCCTATTTTTTACATTTTCTAATAGATTACTAGTTACAAGGTTGACTTCTATCTGGTCACATATTTCTAAAGACTCTTTTGTTTCATGACCAATGCTTGACTAAGTATAAGAGGCCAACATGATCTAAATAAGAAAATAAAGAAGAATGGTAGAAGATACAAAGAATTTGGAAAAGGTATTTGAAACCGAACCTGACCTGTAATAACCTCAAAATTTTTTTTTTTAAAATAAATTTTGTTGGTTATTATTATTATCATTTGTTGTTATTATTATTATTATTATTAATTAAAATGTGTATAAGTATGCATGTATGTGTGATGTAATGTATGTGTATGTGTATGTGTATGAGTATTTAAATAATTATATATATATATAGAAATATGTGAGAATGCTTGCCAGTTGTGTGGGTTTATACAAGTGACAATATATATATATATATATATATATATTAGCAAAGTCAACTTTGCATTTAATGCAAAGCTGATTGTGGAGGAGGATGATGGCTGGAGTAGAGGGGCAGGTCAGGGACTGGGAGAACCGAGAGAGAAATAGGGGAGGCTATAGCCCTCCGTTGGGATTTGACTGGGGATGGAGTTGGTCTGTGAGAGTGTATGAGGGTTCGTTTTGGTTAGAGAGAAAAGAGAAACAGAAGTGAGTTCGGGTAGAGAGAGAAAGAGCAGTGTAGAGAGAGAGAGAGTGAAGAAAAGGAGGAGAAGGAAGAAGAAGAGGGGTTATAGACAGCCCTTACTCGCCTTGGAATCATTGGGAAGAAGCTAGAAGCAGAAGGGAGAGAGAGAGAGAGAGAGGAGCAGCAACCAGAGAGGGAAAACCCAGCAAGTTGGTAAGCTTTCTCTCTCTAGAATTTCTTTAAATATACAATCTGTTTTAAAGCATGGTAGTTAGATTTAATGGCAGGAACTTATAGCATATGAAATATGGAACACACTGCAAGAAAAATGAAAGAAAATGGTTGAGGGGAGAGAGAGAACTTCCCAGTTGCAGGTCATGGCTATGGGAGGTGGGTTCGATATTTTATGTGTCAACTTGTTTTGAATGGTAGGAAACAAACCCTATTAGGTGCAGAAAACACTTAGGGTCAAAATGGAGTGAAAACAATGGGGTTTGGGGCATGGAATAGAGAGGAAACCAGTTGGCCGGAGCCACTGTTTTCCCTCTATTCGTGACGTTCGACTGGCCTAGACCCAAAACCGAGCTTAGAAATGGAGTCTAAGAGGAAAAGAGGAGAAAACTGCATTCGAAAAACATTAAAAATTGACCGAAAAATAGTCGCCGGTGCTGGAACCCTATCGGAGGCTCACCGGGAAAACGGGGAAGAAGGGGCACTGTTCGGGTCCTGGTTGGGTCGGGTCCGGGTTCGGATCGGGCCAAGGCCGACCCGCCCCTGCCACGTGTCAGCCGCAGGTTTTAAATTAAATGGGGATAGGGGTTGTTTGGCTACGGGGTTGTGAGATTGAAATTGGGATTAAATTGAAAAGAGGGATATCCTATCCCTGTTTCGGAATTAGCCACTGTTTGGCTGTCCGGATTAAGAATAAGAGAATTAGAAATTACAAACTAATCCCTGTATTTTTTGAAATTTAATTTTGAACCCTAGACTTTCAGAAAGTCAACTTTGACCCCAAGACTTTTAGTAAATTGTGGTCTGACCCCTCCTGAATAAAATATTAAATTAAATTAAATTAATTAATTTAATTAATTTAATTATTTAAATATCCCAAATTAGTCCGAAGTCCAAACTGGACAAGTCATTAGTGTATTTTGACTATCTCGGACATTCTGAGACCAATGGTGGGGTCCGTTTTACAAGATGGGATCCCAAAAATTTAAAGACCCGTAGAACCCTTAAAAATTACCGAAATGCCCCTGAGTCAAAACACAGTCAAACGAACTCCGAATTAAGTAAACGAATAGTGAAATCTTATTATCTCGAACACTCCGGACTCAACTGTGAAGTCCGATTTACGAGAAAAGGCCTCGGGAAATGGGAACCCATGAAAGTGCAAAATGACCATTTTGCCCTTTTTAAACCGAACGTCCAAATTAATTTCTACAAAGGCCTAGACCTATTTTCTTCGACATTTCAGATCCAATTGTAGAATTTATTTTAGCAAAATAGAAATTAATAAAATAAAGACATAAAATTTGATTAATGGCATCATTCATGTGACAGACCGACTGAGTAACATTTTATGGTTTTAGGGACACCGAAAGGCAAGGAGAAGGTCATCTGACTTCTACATTTCCATTGATAGCCACCACCTTGCGAGCACAGTTTACTAGTGTTGAGACCAACCCGACAGGTATGGTGTTTTGCTAATGTTAGAAATGAAGTTAAGTTAGGAATATTTTGTGAATGACTAGAATGATTTATGTGTTTATTTGGAATGTGTTTACTTGATAATTTGAAGTTGGTTGTTCACATGTTTATGTGTTACTTGCGTTCTTTGAGAGTTTAGTAAAGTGAAGAACATGAACTATGATATATGAACACATGGGATATGCATACATATGGAACTGACTGATGATTTATATGTTATTGTCCGAGCATGCTATATTATTGAAAACCATGTTCATTGAGATTACATTAGCATATTGGCATATGGTGAATCCTTGAGAACATGGCGTGAGTTGAGCACGTGGTGCTATGCATTATGAGGGTGTAGATCCTGTGGTGAAAAACCCAAAATTGGCCATTGCATTGGTACTTCGATGCCATCGAGGAGTACCCGTAAATGAGACATGGGTGTGGCATAGAGTTGTGCATGGGTGCGTCATGCATACCACTCACATATTACTGCGATGCTTTGAATGACATTTAGATATAAATGTACACTTTGCACATGCCACGCCTTAGCCTTATTTCTTGCATTAGCACTACATTATACCAGCAGTTGAGCTGACCCATTCGTGGGACCAACATTACAGATGAGGACGCCCCAGCTACATGAGTTTCAGTAATGCTTTATAGAGGAGAGCGCTGGGAGATGTTTGGCCCTTGGGGCATATTTTGCGATGTAAGGGCTTAAGCCCGAATGACCATGCAAATGATGTATTCATGGGATGTACTTTATGTTATTTTATGTATTGATGGGAATGGATGCATGTTTAGTGAATTTATTTACATTTGTCCTTTCATTTATTTTATTTTCTGTCTCGTCAGTCGCGTCTCGGGTTTACAGAAATTCGGGGTGTGACATGACCATAAATTTGATTGGAGTTGATTTTCTTAGGACGTCGGAATTCGTCTCACTCAAAGATCTCTTTTGTGGTATGAAAGTTCTTAGAATGCTAAAGTGGTTGAAAGGAGAGGCATCAATGTGTTTGCCCCCTTTTTATAAATATCTAACAGGTGTCACGTGGGAGGCCCTCACTTTTGAACCGTTTTGATGGTTGGAGCAATAATGACATCATAATTCTAACAGGCAACTGAAGTAATAAATGTCGCATCAACGACTGTCTCCTCGGAATATAGAGTGGTGCATTTATAACCACTACGCGTATAACGCCTCAAAAACTCTAACCTCAGCTTTGATCATGCCCTAGAACAGAGGCTGGGGGGGGGAGGAGTAGCTGATATACCATAAAGTGATAAATATATTCAAAGCATGACAGGTGTTTGTACAGAGCTGTTCAGGGAACAGATCAAGATAGATTATTTTATCCGGATCAACCAAGCACGGATGGTTCAAAGGTATTTGGTTCAGAACATAACACCGCCTTCCATATTCTACCGATCTCAAAATAAGGAAACAGAGTTCAATATGGCAACTACTATCTTCAGATATCTTCAAATCCCTACTTTTATGGCTCGTAATCATACTCAACTTAAGAGATCTACAACCTATAAATAAGACCATAAGGTACGCTTTCAATTTATATCCAATTCTTCTTTTAAATTACAATTTCTTTTTATTTACTGAATTTATCATCGAGCGGTTAACACCAGAGCCTTCCCGGTGACCCTCTAATCTCAAGTTCTTGACAGATAATGAAGGACAGGAGGCCCTTCTAATAAAAAAGAAGCAACATCATATATACTAACATTAACCCATGCTATGCACGGGTTATTACCAAAAACTAATTATAATTTTGTATTAATATTTTTATTTATTCTCACTAGAAAACTACAAATCCATCTTTTCTAATGTAAACTAAAAATTATATCTGTACTTAGGCAAAATTGAAATAGAAAATTCATGAAATCTAATGTAAACTAATAATTACATCTGTACTTCGGTGAAATTGTAACATAAAAGCTTGCATCTTATGTCTTGCTACTTGGGTGAGTAGTCAAGTGCATTAATAATTTGTGTTATTCATGGGTATTAAAAAATATATAAATATTATTATATATATAAAATTGCTGCTTAGTGTAACACCCCGACCCCGTGAAATTAATAATTAATTAATTATTATTAATTAATACCGACTTACAGAATGATTTAGGGAATTAATCAAAATCCCAACGGTCGCCATAGATCGATTAAATAAAGAAAATGTCTGGGGGGAAGGGTACTTTACCCGAACCCAAATTACTGATTAAATCGATAAAATAATGCCGTTTTAACACCAACGGAACCCGAATTAGCTAACCCGAAAAATCCCGAATGTTTAATAAATGACACGGAACCTCTGACACTGAAGATAACTGAAATATGAAACTCCCTGAACAAACCGTGTCGAAAAAGGAGTTACGGAATGAAAGTTATGAAGGAAATACTGAAACTAAATTTCTGTGCAACCAAACGTGGCCTTAACCGAAAATATGGGAAAAATGGCCAAATGGGAGGCCAAGGGAATTGAACCCTTGACCTTTGAGTGAAAAGAAACCTCATCCAAAAATTACCAACTAGGCTACTATTATCTTTGTGTCCATATATACAACAGAAATGTATATAACACTGAATTATCCTAATCTGCCACCAAAACTGGCCAATGGCCAAGCATGCAACACCTCAGCATGCATCACCCTATGCCCCTAGATCATCATGCCTATGTACCCATGATTACATCTCCTCCCAACCAAATTGCATGCAAATCCATCATGCACTTGGGGAGATGAAACACCCAAGACAAATCTGATTTTTGATAATCTCCATATATGCATGGAAGAAAATTAGATCTGTATAGAGAGCTGTGTGCACTGATCTATAGAGAGTTTGGGTGAGACCATGGAAATACAAGCATGGTGTGCATGATGTCTTCATTAGAAATGAACATAGGAGAGGAAGAACTGGGCCCTGTGTGACCGATCTGAGGCATGGCTGGATCTGAACAAGCACAACCAAGGCACTGAACTGAGCTGAGAGGGAGGAACAGTGGCCGTTTATGAGGTAAACACCTCAACTGCAAAATTTTCTGTTTTGATTTATTGGTACTGCTCTGATTATTTTTAATCCATATGAATCATATATACATGCCCCTGAGAGACCCTAGAACTGATCTGGAACAACTGGGAGGTTCGGATAGGCCTAGAAACCCAAACCGTGACCAAACCGCCATGGATGACACCTCCAAAACTGGGTCTGATTCGACCTCCCAAAAACCAAGTTTTGATGGTCTAGAAATGATCTAGACACGGAGAGGGTCCCAAATACACCAACCCGCAACCCAAAATCGCATGGTAAGGCCCTCGAATCTGAAATTATTCCTTTCGGCCAAGAAACCCAAAATCTAAAACGAACACCTAAACTGAAATTTGTAAATGGGGAATTGAAGCCCCTGTTCTAAGAGTCACAAAGAACCAAACCGTGTGCGATTTGGTTGAGGAACAAGGCCACACGGCCGAACTGAAATTCTGCGCAATAATCGGTTCTACCGAGTTTAATCTTTGGATTCGAGGCACCAAATCGATGCAAAGTTGTTAGAATCACTCCTAGGGACAAATTGGAACCAAAAACAGTCGGAAACCGTGCTTGGAATGGCACGAAATAGAGAAAAACCGGGGCTGGTATTAGGGCAACAGCGCCCTGCGCGTTGGAGAAGACGGAGTTGACTCGCCAACTCGTTCGAGTTGGGCCGAGTCGACTCATACACGTGGCAACGCAAGATTGTGCCACCCCATTAATGAAACTACATCGTTTTGGGCTACCTGATTTGTTTTAAATCAAATCCTGTCTGTTTGGTCCCTCGGATAAGAAATTAAAATCGGATTTTGGGCATAACCTGAACATGGATAAGGGGCCAATTAGGGGATAACAGGGATATTTAATTCCGGTTTTCTGAAGTGTTAGTGAACCGGTTGGTTCATAGTGTAATTGGACCGGTTCAGTTCTTGAACCTAAAACCCAAGGGGTTTGAACCCCTAATTTGTGTAATTATGTTTTAACCCCCAATTGATTTCTGAAATTACGGATTTGTCCCCAACTGTTTTAAAGAATTATACAGTGGCCCAAATTTCTGAGAAACTGTTCAATTAAGCCCCTGACAAATTAATTAAATAATAAAATAATTATTTTATTATTTTATTAATTAGGTAAAATTACGATTTTACCCCTGGACATTTAATACGTCAAACGGAGTCCAAATAAATTAAATAAATAGTGTATTTTCACTATTTCAAACATTCCGGACTCAATGGTATAGTCCGATTTTAGAAATACAGCACCGAAAAATACAGACCTGTAAGTGATAAATTACTGTACTGCCCCTGATGGCACCAGACCCAAATAAAAATAAAAGACAGTCTATTTTGACTGTGTCGGGCGTTCTGAACTCAACGGTGAGGTCCGTTTAACGAACCGAAGTCCCGAAAAATACAGACACATAAAGTGTAAATGACCGCACTGCCCCTAATAATTCCCAGGGTCAATTAAACATAACAGATAATCCAACTCAACTATGTCGGATGCTCTGGACCCAATGGTGGGGTCTATTTTATGAACTGAGGTGCCGAAAAATATGATGTATAAAATTACCAAACTGCCCCTGATGCTATACAAAACCTAAATGAAGTCCGATTGGGACGAAACTGATATTGATGGAAGCCCGGATACTGGAGAGACTGTATACTTGATTAAATGACGAATCGGAGTCAAAATCTTACAAAACGTAAAATGACCAAAATACCCTTGAGCACTGTAAGTACAAAGTAGGGGTCGAATAAAGGTCAAACTGATCTGATAAATTATCATAGGGATAATTATGAACACTGAAGGGATAAATAAGACTCCGAGATAGTCAACGCGTAAAACGAGAAATGACCGATGTGTCCCGACGATCTAAAACAGATACCAAATGAAGTCCAAGGGACTTACAAATTTATACATGAGATATATGGGACGTTCTGAGGACCATGATAGGGTCCGGGGCAAAAATGACAAAATTACCATTTTGCCCCTAAGACTAAATAAGTACCCAACTGATACCGATTAGAGTCTAAAAGACTTAAAACTTCATATATACGATATATGGGATATTCTGAGGACCATAACAGGGTCCGGGATAAGAATGGCAAAATTACCATTTTGCCCCTATGGTTAAATGAGAACCTAACTGATACCGATTGAAGTCCAAAGGACGTAGAACTTTGTACTTAAGATATAAAGACTATTCCGAAGACCACGACAGGGTCCGGGACAAGAATGATAAAATGACCATTTTGCCCCTAAGGCTGAAGAAGTAACTGACTGATAACGATTGAAGTCCAAATGACTTAAATCATAATCCTGATGACTGCTAAGCCTAATTAAAGAATGAAATAGCCCCGGATTAAACCCGATGAGAGGGCGATAGGCTACTAGGCTATCTTAGGTAAACCGATAGATACCTAAGGTGACAAATGAGACCTGAATGGATGAATTCTGATCTGTTTGTGATTAATGATGATTGTTCAGGATATACATGGTGATGCCTGACGTACTTGGAGGTTATCAGATTGTTTGTGCAAGGAGATAACCATAACAGTTTGTGAGTAACCCTGACTCCTGAAATTGGTGTATAAGCACACCGTCTAGTTACTGTATTTTAAATACTGTACTGTACTGTTTTACCTGATACACTGATTTCATGCCCTTATTCAAATGCATGATTTTTACTGTCTGATTCCTTTGTTCTGTACTGCAATAAACCTATCACCGTTTTTACTGAAAGAACAACTGACTCTTGGTACCACTTCAGTCTTGAGCACTACATGAGCATACCGCACTGTTTAATCTGTGCATACTGTACTGTTTATTCTGTTATACTGTTCTGCTCTGCTCATTACTGATCTGTTCTGTTACTCTGATGTTTTAACTGATCTGTTCTGTTACTCTGATGTTTTAACTGATCTGTTCTGTTACTCTGATGTTTTAACTGTACTCTTGTTTTTAATACTGTTCAAAATGAACGTGTTTAACTATCTGTTATGTTTGATCTGTTCTGTTCTGTTCCGCTCAACACTGACATGTTCTGTTTGATCCGTCCTGACCTGTTCTGTTTGATCTGTCTGACCTGTTTTGTTTGATCTGTTTTGTCCTGACCTATTCCATTTGATCTGTCTGATCTATTCCGTCCTGATCCGTCCTGATTTGTTATGTCTGATCTGTTCCGTCCTGATCCGTCCAGATTTGTTATGTCTGATCTGTTCCGTCCTGATCCGTCCTGATTTGTTATGTCTGATCTGTTCCGTCCTGATCCGTCCTGATTTGTTATGTTTGATCTGTTCCGTCCTGATCCGTCCTGATTTGCTATGTCTGATCTGTTCTGTCCTGATCCGTCCTGATTTGTTATGTCTGATCTGTTCCATCCTGATCCGTCCTGATTGATATTGTACCAGTTGTTCCGTCCTGTTCAATTCTGATATGTCTTGTTCTGATAGATGTATTGTTCCGTTTTGTTCCGACATGTTCAGTTTCGATATGTCTTAATCTGATTGATGTATTGTTTCATTTTGTTCCGTCATGTTCAGTTCCGATATGACTTGTCCTGATTGATATTGTTTCGTTTGTTTCCGTCATGTTCAGTTCCGATATGACTTGTCCTGGTTGATATTGTTTCATTTTGTTCCGTCATGTTCAGCTCTGATATGACTCGTCCTGATTGATATTGATTCGTTTCGTTCCGTTGATGATATACTTGTATCCTTGATTAATATACTGTTTCCACCCAGTTCTGTCTTGTTTCGTTCCGTTGATGATATACATGTATCCTTGATTGATATACTGTTTCCACTCAGTTTTGTCTTGTTCCGTTCCGTTGATGATATACATGTATCCTTGATTGATATACTGTTTCCACTCAGTTTTGTCTTGTTCCGATCCGTTGATGATATACATGTATCCTTGATTGATATACTGTTTCCACTCAGTTTTGTCTTGTTCCGTTCTGTTGATGAGATACCTGTATCTCTGGTTGACATATTGTTTCCGCTCCGTTCTGTTATGTTCTGTTCTATTTTATTCTGATTTGTTATGTTTTATTCCGTTCTGTTCGGTTATGATTTGCTATGACCTATTCCGTTCTGTTCGGTTATGACTTGTTATGTTCTGTTCCATTCCGTTCTATTATGTTTTATTGTGATCCGTTCTGACCTGTTCTATTCCGATCTGTTCTATTCTGACCCGTTCCATTCTGACCTGCTCTGTTCTGATTTGTGTGCTTTGTTTCATCCTGCTCTGATTTGTTATGTCCTGCTCTGCTCGGTTCTGCTCCGTCCTGACCTGTTGTGTTCTGTTCTGTACGATTATGCTTGATATAGTCTGTCATGTTCTGTCTGTCCTGATCTGTTGTTTTATTTTGTGCAGTCCTGCTTTATTCTACTGAAACTGCATTTAAAGTAGATTCATAAAACTGCTATTTTAGAAACAACTGAACTACCCTTGTGCTTTGTAAACAACAATGGTTTGAAACCCATGACAGGGAACCTGTGTTACTCATTGGGCTTTTCGAAGCTCACCCCATTCCCTAACATTTTTCAGGAACGATATCTATTGGATCTGATGGCACTGATCTGTGGAGACTGGATTATTGAGGATTGAATCTATTTAATCGGGTGAGTGATGTACTATGACTGACTTGACTGATATGTACTGAATATTGATATGGCTCATGGATTTAAAAGATACTATAGAGATTATAGTTCTGCTCTGTTGTTATATGTCGAATTATAGATATGCTCTGAGGTTGAGTTGTTAGTTGTTGGATTTTAGACTTGCTCTGTGTGATACATATCCTACGGTGGATACATGAGTTGCATTCCCGTGATAAAAAAGAAAAGTTTTAAATTCCGCTGCATCTGACCCTACAGTCGGAGTGCAATTCACTAGAAAGTTCAGAAATTACCTTCGGTTGGTCGCGTGGCGGCTAACTGGCATCACGTCCTCGACATCCGCGTAGGGTGGGGTTCGGGATGTGACACTCAGGGTGTGTAGGTAAATAATATTTTACCATAAAAAGAAAAGTGGGAGTTTCATAACCCTTCCTAATTAAGGATGGCATGATAATAACTAGAAAAATGGTTGCTAAAGATTGATTGGTGGAGATCATATGATAGCTTTTATGAAAATTTAGACCTTAGTTATCACTTGTCTAGATGGAAATGCTACTTAAAGCAACACAGTATTAAATTGGCCTAACAAATTAATGCGAATTATTTTTAATAAAAGATTTATATCAACATATAATTTTATTTATACATGAATGTGAATTATTAGATAGTACCCCAATTATAAATAAACTTCATAATATATTAGTGATGAAAAAGTCAGTTGCGAGTGGCCAAACTCGTCCCATGATTGATGCATGTCGTTAACTCACGCACGTAATGTTGGAACGTGACTTGGACGCACGAATCAGTGACGAGTATTGGTCAGTCGTGACTAATCCTAGCACTCTTCATTACTGATTCGTAAAGTATTGATGGTAATAGAAAACATAACATTGTCTAGCAGAGTACCTCTTTTGTGGAAGCCACCCCGAGAGCGTAATTTTCTATGAAACTGCGTCAATGAAAAAGATAAAAATATGTATTAATATATTTAATAAATATATGGTACAAAATTTACTACTCAAGCTAGAAAACTCTTCAAATCGTTAAACAAACATTTAGTAGAATTCTAATAAAATTGAGAACTCTTCAAATCTTTAAAAATACATTTAGTAGAATTATAATAAATTTAAAAAAAAACACACTCACTGGTCTAATTGACCTGTATTATGCCTGGGTGTTACAAATAAAAATATTTTGATATTATAAATAATTTTACAATTAAAACAAAAGATTTTTAAATTGAATTGATGTCACGCCCCGGATTTCGACGAACCTGAGGAGCGACTGAACGAAACAAAAGAAAGGAAAAGAAGTGACAATTCGGTAAATTAAATTGAAATCTCCATCATCATTCCTCAAGTTTCTCCCAACAATTTAAGTAAAGATTCGACATTCAATATAACTCAAAATTGTTCCTCAACATAACTCAAGTACTCCTCTCAATTAATGCCCAAAATACTTTAAATCATATTATTAAAAAAAAACAGTTCCCAAAATGTTCTCAAAACCTTTCTCAAATGCCTTGTAACGGTTGCCCAAAAAGGGTCTCAAAATACCTTAAGGTATATTCCAAGAAGTGGTCAAGATTAAACTTAAATGCTCGTTCCAATTAACGCCTCGAACAATTTAAATCATGTTTCAAAATGACCCTTAAAATAGCCTTAAAATATCCCCCAAAATCCCCATTTTGACATTTTTTTCACTTCTTTTAAAAGGTCACTTACACATCTATTTCCCATTTTCATTTTACCAAAATTTCAACATAGTCTCCCCTTCTTTTCCCATTTATTTTCATCACCTAATAATCACAACATGTATGAGTATAATTACATCAAAATCCATTAAGTCTTAAACATGCATCCACTATTTTCTAACACATCCAATTTAATGCACATTTAACCCACAAATGTCCAGTATCCTCTAGAATACATTTAAATAAAACATCATGCATTCATTTGAATTCCAACTCATACATTTTCAAAATGGCCCAAGGCCTAAGGTTTACAATTTACATAAATTTAAATACAACAAGTTGGGCTCATGCCCACACATTCAAAACATGCCCCCCAAGGGCTAAATCTTCCGCAAAATCCATTTCCTTCCTTTTTCTTCAACACTCAAGGAAGTCTCAAGCAACTAGTGCCTCATCTTAAATATATTGCCCACGAATGGGTCAGCTCAACTGCTGGTATGATAACTCACTAATACTAGCAACAAATTTAGGATGTGGCGTGTGCAAGTGTACAATTTCAAGATATAATTTTCCTTCCCGTTGTTTAATGCAATGCAACACGCTACGCATGACTCACACATGCAAACTCTATGCCACACCCATGTCAACTCTATGCCATGTCATGCCACACCCATGTCTCAGTTTTACGGATCGCATCCGATGGTCCATCGAGTACCACACCTGTTTCACGGGCCGCTCCCCGTCGGGTCAATCAAGCACCGATACATGTCTCGCTTAACGGTCCGAACCCCGTTGGCATGCGAGTACCAAATGGCCAATTTTGGGTTTTTCACCACAGGATCTACACCCTTATAATGCATAGCACTTCGTGCTCAACTCACACCATGTGTCTAAAGAATTTCACCATGCCACCATGCCATGATTTCATCATGCAAATTCAATGTGACAAATGATCAAACACATGGTGTGCATTTTCAAGTCATGCCTTTAAACCCCACATGATTCAAAACTTTAAATTTCCATACCATGCTTCACATAACATAGATCATAACCACACAACTTAACATATTTTTCAAGCCACAATGTCACCATTTCACCAACCACAATGAATTTCACAAAGTCGCTAACATCACATAAAAGACTAATACATTACACAACTCATTCCCTTCCAAGATGTCAAGTAAATATCACATAAATACACAACAAATATAGCAATAAAATACAAAGACAAAATACATCATCCTCATGGCAACAAAACATCAAATAAACCAAAGAATACATAAAGCCCCAAATTTCCAACTCTAGGTATTTCAATTCAACACCACCTAGGTAACTTGCTAGCATTAGTTAAACATCTATATAGCTCAATCAACATGTAGCAAAGCAAGAAAAACTAAATCTATTCCTAGCTTAGCGAGAAACCATACCTAAATCAGTTTTTCTTAAACTGAGAAGGATGTAATTTCTGGATGGAAAAACTGTTCTATGAGTATATAGTACTCATTGAGCTGAACATTTTCTCAGAAGGAATCTCGACCAAATTCCCTCTTGAAATGTGTGTTTTGGCAGCTTGAAAATGTGTGATTTTAGGGCTTTTCTTTCCCTCTCTCTATACGGACTAAATATCTAGAGATTCTGATTTCTTAAGTGATAAGAATGAACTAGATGAGCTGTATTTACAGTGGGGAATCAAAGGGGCAAGGCAAATGACCATTTTGCCCTTAATGAGGCCATGAACCCCGTTACTCTACAGCTCATTCCTAAACACCTCAAATTGAAATTCCGTTTTATCCAATGTTCATAAAATTATTTTAAATGAAAATTATTAGAAGTAAACATTTTCATTTGAGGTCGGCTTAGACCCGTTCCACCCGGGTCACCCGAATACCCTTTTTGTCCAATTCCGGAAACCATTTCCGTTTCGGCTAATTTTCGTACAGCAGATACTTCACATTATTCTAATCACTTAACTATTCTATGACACACTCTAAATATGCCTCTAAATAGGTCGTTCAGTGAAAACAGTGTAAAAAGGCACTTTACCGATAAAACCGACAAAATTGAAAAACTATGCATGCAAAGTGTTCTACCTCAACAACGAAAAATTTACTCTCATTTGTTTTTTTTTTTTCAAATCTCTACATCCTTCCCCCCTTAAAGAAATTTTGTCCCAAAATTTAAAATTATACCTCTTTCCACAAAATAATAAAAGATCAATTCAAAATGCATTGTAACATAGAGACATGCGGCCTTACCCATGAATCATTCACCTCTCCCTCAGCCAGGCGATGTGGAATACATTACCATCTCCCATTACCCCTCCCCCCAAAGGAACCTCGTCCACTTGGGCGGGCATGCAGAGGCGTGCAGCCATCCCCACACTCCCTGCTAGGGTCTGGTCATGATCTCATATATAACGGCCCACTCCCTATGGCACAATACATAATGAAATCCTCAAAATATGTTGGCTTCTCAATGCCAATTCTCTAAATCCATCCAAGTACCATGACCCACCTTCATAGTTTAACACAATAATAAAAATAAAGGAAAATTCTCACTGTTTACAAGGATACCTCAAAATCTCTCACACATGTTATGACCATCCAATTTACCTCACATCAAACTAGGAAATCATCTAGCAATCCATTACCATGTTCTCCATACATCACCCACACTTCAGTGTATTTCCATAATCTAATATCCTGCAAGTACTACAATTATCCATACGACATCAATGTCATAATGTTAAAGTAAGACCCTCATCATCCACCCTAGCCTACATACAGTCGAGGCTAAGTGTTATGCATTAATAAAGAGTAGCCTATTTATTTCAAACTCATGGATATTACCTGAATATTCAATTGTAGGACAATGTAGTTTACGTACTCCAATCATGAAACTTAAAGCAATACATCTAAGTTTAGAAGAACAATTCGTCAGAGAAGGGAAAACATTTTCTCAATTTCTTCTAAGGTTATTCTAACTCATCATCGTCCTAGTCAATAATTTCATTAACGTCTCCTAACCATTGAGGGCCTTAGTGAAACTCCTCACCAATTTTAATCATGCATATACATCAATCCTTACCCACATTTATCAAACTCACTTACACATAAACATCTTTAAACATGTTCCTATACATGTATTGATAACCATCAATCTGAATTGAAAAATCATAGTCGCAATACTATAACAGGTACTAAACTAGCATGCGTATATAAAATTGACAAGTAACACTAATACGTAGTCTATAATATCAACACTCAAACATAAGATTCATCCAAGAATGTACATAGACATAAGCTTCAAAGGTAACTAACATCCAACCCTATGGATATCTGTGCTCATAATCTAGCTCACAAGCAACAAGCACCTAGTCTACTTCATAATTCACTCGGTTCACCACATAGACGTAGGCATCTAGTGCCAGTTCATTAATCATCACACATACCACAACTCACTACAAGTCTCTCCTTCTTCATCTCCTTAAGCTTTCAAGCTTTCAAATTTGCATTATCCAAAAACGTGTTCCAAATTACATTCTAACATGCAAGCACGCACGTATCTAATCTGTAGGGGTTTTAAAATAAAATATGTACTATATGTGTTTTACACGTCGAAGAAATTTGCATACCCTACTTATTCCCACATACTTTACACATATAGTAAGGAAAAAAAAAATCTTACACGTAACATATATGACAAACCAAGCAAACATGGCAATTTCTTAAGATGCATTGTATTTCCTTCATGTATGTAATATATTCATGCAAGTTCGCCTTAGGTAATTCATTTTTCCTTGTTGCCTTCAATTGCATGATTAGGTATCTTTTTTTTTTTTTTTTCCTGTATATAACTAGGTGATAACCCTTCATGGATCACAGCTCCTTTCGTTACTGGGTGATGGATTGGCCAGTCCATGCACTTTTAACTCAAAACCTGTTATCAATTCAGGATAGTCATAATACAATTTCAAGTGATCCTCATTATATGGGTTTATAACCTAGTATATACATTTCTACATCATATGGTCATAACAAGCAATATATACATATCATGACTATAATACACGATGCAACCATAAAAAAAATAGATGTTAAGCACACAATCAGTTATACCAACCAAAACAATCCATACGTACACACTGACAAAAACATACTCAATGCACACTTACGATATAGTTCTAAAACACAAGATTCGGTTCAAATCATAAGCATGTTAAGCACATCATGTAAAAAAAACTCGTAAGTGGTTAGTCTAGTATACTAATAGAGACAAGCACATTCCATGCATTATAATTTCACCGAATTACGCCATACTTAATTAGGTAAGTCTTTTAGAAAGATGTTTGAAACTCTTTTCTAACTGGTGGTAGCACTATCAATACCACTCTACTACCCAAGACAACATGGCCTATAAACCGTACTTCTGAAAGCCAAAACTTATACCTCAAAAGCTTAGCAACCAATTGAGGCCCCCTCAACTCAGTTGGAGCCCTATCTTAAAGTAGAACGGCAATAGGCATAGTGCCTGGGATAAGCTCTATCGTAAACGTTTATCTCTCGTCTAGGTGGTAGACTAGTCTAGTCATCCTGAACAAACATCTGAACAATCATCCACTACTGGTGGTAATATGCTCTCCATAGTCTCACTACCACTTGCTACCAAACTAGCCAACATATCCTCCCCTAACTCCTTGAGTCATACAAAAGTGGAACTAAGAAATCTCAGTGATCTCTTGTGAACTAAAAGCTATCTCCGTCAGAAGTGTTCGCAGCCTCTCTCCCATTGTAACAGTTCATTTCCATCCCAAAAGTAAATAACCAATTCATCCTCAACGGAATATAAAAGAATGCAGTCCGCTATCTCTATCGAGCAACCTTTACAGATCCCCGTCAGTATCTCACTACCCCAACTAATGAATCCTACGATGGTGGAACAAAGCAATCATCACGAGTCCCCGAATAAAATAAAAAACAAAAATCTCCCAAGTGTCATATATATTATCTAGATCCTGGCAACATAATCAATTATCAATTTATCCCAACCAATCAGGCTCATTCATAACCTTTTACCCACGTATTTCCAAACAATAAGTGAAAACCACCATTCACTTATAAGATGTATAACAATCTAAGCTTTCAAGTCCCAATGTCCCAACTACAATACTTTCCCTCCAGGTACATTCACACAATTTGCACCTTAAACACAAGATCCATATTCAAGAGATTCGTATCATCTAACTTTTAGCCTGATATACAATTTTTTTTTTTTTCCTCCAAAGAAAAAATCAATGCTTACCTTTTATTCAATTATGATTTTGGAATCAACCTTGTAAATTAAGCTAAAACTAGGTTCATAATTCACATCTTAATTTGGCCCAATTTATACCACTCATTATTTTCACAAGGCCTATATTCACAAGTTCATTTAACCAATTCATCATTCTCATAACAACTAGTATCGATCATCTCGTAAAACTAGGTAAGCCAATAGTATCTAGCATTAGGTTACCTCCATAGACCACCACAAAATAATATATTCCAGTTCAATTAAGAAGTCATTTCAATCCCCAATTTTCTGATTCACATCACTTGAATTTATCAACATTCATCCAAAGCATGAAATCAAAATTCAATTACATCATAGTCAGAATTTATCCACATCAATCTTTGCCAAACCCTTCATCGCTATACAATTCTCTTGAGACGAGATGCCATCAATCATTACTTGATAATCTAACAAATTCTGTAAATACACTTGCTTAATCATAAGCTATAAAATTCACGTCAACCACTTCCACCCATTGTGCACAATAAAATAAATAACAAGCTCTCACCCAACATAAATGTAGTCTTTCGCCAGAAAACCCATTTAAGCAATACAATATACACACGCCCATAACATTCTCCGATAATGCTACATGATATCCTAAGGGCAAACAAGTATCAATCTATAATGTCCGTAAACATGTACTTAGGCACATACCATGTTATCTCCTACCTAGTTATCACATATAGTTATATCAACATACACATTACACATATCATGCACCACACTGCATCCAATCATGTAATCATGCATCATTGTATGACATCCACTAACACATAATCTCAACAAGTCATGTATTCATTAAGAATAATCACATAACACACGAGATTCCACCACCAACCATCGATAGCTTACACTAAGTCAAATCCCCCCTTCAAAGGTCTCATGGCATCCAACAACACCTAACATTGCCAAGCATTCGTAAACTAGAACTCTACACAGTCCACAAAGGTTATACAAATTCCAAACCATACGTCATAGTCACATTTTGTTCAACAACACCCCACGGTCTCTAGGTATTCGAACCTATGCTCTGATACCATGTTGTCGGGGTATGGGACCCGCATTACGAGAAGTAAGTTATGAGAAGTATATGAAGTACGGGAAGGCGGGGTATAGGACCCTCATTACGAGAAATAAAAATATGAAGTATGAGTTTAACGAAAAGGCAGGGTACGGGACCTGCATAAGAGTAACGTAAGTAACTAGAAGTACGAGTTTAATAAGAAGGCAGGGTATGGGACCTGCATTAAAGTGAGTAAGTAATTAGAAGTACGTGTACGATGAGAAGGCAGGGTATGGGACCTGCATTAGAGTAAGTAAGTAATTAGAAGTACGTGTACGATGAGAAGGCAGGGTATGGGACCTACATTAGAGTAAGTAAGTGATTAGAAGTACGTATACGATTAGAAGGCGGGGTATGGGACCCGTGGTAGAATAGAAGAAATAGAATCTGAAGATTGGAAGAAAACGTAAACCATGAAGGTAGATAACTATGATTGTAAAAAGTTAAAAGTGAAAGGGGGGGATTTTGACAGTTACTGATGTGCTATCAGGACTTCTGTTACCAGTGAGGAACGGCCGCCTTATCATGTAACTAAGGTAACTGAGAAACACACAGTGCTGCCTTGTCCAACCTGATCAAGGAAATCCTTAAACCTTTAAAGGACATGAATCCAAAATGTGACTTGAGATATTAGAAATTTTATGTTAATAAGTTGGAAGCGAGTAATGATACGAGTAAACATTGTTAAGATATATGAGTAGTTGAGTTTTGAGGACAAAACTCTTTTAAGTAGGGAAGAATGTAATACCCCGACCCGAGATACCGGGTCATATGGCACATGTTACGAGGCAATGAAAAATTGTGTAAAGATTTTTACACTTAAGAGAAAAGAATTAATTAATTACTTAAAAAATTGATTAATTTAAACTACAAAAATACATTTAATTATGAAAATTTAAATGTAGATAACACACATGTACACACATTTATTGTGTATAGTGTGTGTGTATTGGCAAGTGTATACAAGAGTATATATATATATATATATATATGTATATGTATAAACATATATGCATAAAGGTGTGAATAGTGTGTGCAAGTGGGTGTGTGTGTCGGCAGTGTGTGTGTGTTTCCATGTGCATGTGTGTGTGTGGTGTTATATATATATATATATATACATATATACAAAATATCAAGCAAACAATAAATGTAAAGCAACAAGAGGAAAAGAGAAATTTGTGAGATGGGATGGCAGCCGAAACGGGGGACTGAAATGGGGTGAGTCATGTAGAAAGAGAGAGAGAATGGAGGAGAGAGAGAGGTCAGCTACTTTTTCTTTAAAACCAAAACATGCAAAGCATGTTGTTCTCTTATGAAAGAAATCAAAAGGAGATAAACTAAGGAGAATAGAGGAAGAGTCGGAAGTAGAACAAGAGAGAAATCACTGTAAACAGGTAAAGTTTCAAATTTTTACATTTTTCTCTCTCTAAGATTTTGAGCATGATAGGAACTGTTTTGAGTTTGTTATGCACATATGATGTTTAATATATGTCTAAGACATGATTAGGCACGAAAACAGGTCATGAAAACAATGAAAAACACCTAACCCACGAACAATCGCCATTAAAAGACCTTGCTCAAACAGGTCTAAACCGAGTTCCATCAAACTGGTTTTGGCTTACCAAAACTTCAAACAGAGACTAAGAGGGTTTTAAAAACCCTAATACGCGATCAAAATCCCAACAAAAGCCTATCAATGCTTGAGTTGCAGGTACGGGTTCAAAACCCCAATCTCACAAACTTACTTTTAAACCCATTTTTTCGAATGGGAAAAGAAACTCCATGAAGTAGGGATCACAACAGAACCAACCTTAGTTTATTTGGCTCAAAAATGAGCATTTACGACACATGTACAGGTTTAAATTATCAAACCCAAAACCGAGCACATGAACTAGTTTTAATTCCTCAAACGAATGCCAAATGAATTGTTTATATCCTAGAAACGTTCTTGATTAAAAACAGTCAAAAACTCTCGAGCCAAACTCCACGAAAATGAAGGTTTTTAGTTTCAAAAATTAGGGCAATAGTGGGGCTCGAATGAAGAAGGTGACAGTGAGTCAACTCGGTTTTAAAACAAGGTTGAGTTGACTCGGGACACGTGTTAAAAGACGGAAGGGCCACCGCATTAAGTGGGACGACGCCGTTCTGAGCTATGTTTTAAAATATAAAACATTAGGGCTGACGTCATCATGACTTCAGCATCACGCAATGAACCGTGTAAACCGGACCGGTTCACTTGAAATTGAACTGAACCAACTGGCTCAGACTGGGTCTTTGGATATTTATACTTTGACCCCCAACTATTTTACGGATTTACACTGTGGCCCGATTTTTGGAAAAATTAAACGCAAATGCCCCTGGAAAAATAATAAAATAATAAAATAATTTATTAAATTATTTTATTAAATAAGTAAAATTACTATTTTACCCCTAGGTCATAAATGAGGCAAATAAAGTCCAAATTAAACATATGAACAGTGTATCCTTACTATTTCGGATATTCTGAGACTGATGGTAGGGTCCGTTTTACGAGACGGGACCCAAAAAATAAAGACACGTAAAGGGGTAAATGACCAAAATACCCCTTATCCAAAATTAACAAGTTATTAGTGTATTCTTACTATCTCGGACCTTCTGAGTCCGATGGTGAGGTCCACGACACGAGATGAGGTCCCGAACATAAAGACACGTAAGGGGGTAAAATGACCAAATTACCCTTGTTACCTCAAAAGCCAAAATAAAACCAGGGAAGGTCTAAGTTGACTTTTTTTGACATCCCGGACTCAATAATGGAGTCTAAATTACGAAACGAAGTACAGAAAAATGAGACATGTAAAACAGTAAATGACCATTTTGTCCTTTCACATATAGAAGTCCAAATTGAATTCTTGGAAAGCCTAAACTGACTTTCTTCGACGCTCCGGACTCAATGGTAGAGTCTATTCGACCAAAAGAAATGTCTAAAAGTAAAAAGACATAAAATTTGTTGAATAGCATCTGTTAGATGACTATAAATTAAAGTAATGCCAAAGTACTAAACTGAGGCAAGTACGAGAAATGAAATACGAAAAGACACGACACGTAAACATGTCAAATAAATAACTTTAATTCAAAGTTAAAGGAGCTACCAGAAGAGTATAAATTGAAATAAATTATATTTCTAACACATTAAATTGTGTCATAGGTTAAGAGTACGAGTTATGAGTTAAGTTAAGTACATATGAATTTATAGAATCGTTTTAGGATCTAATACGATTTAAGCATAAGTTAAGGAACATTGAGATGATTTACAATGAATGTGAAGTTGATGAGATATTTATGAATTGTTCTTAGGAACTACAAGGAAAGTGGGAAAGCGCATTATTAGCATTAACCCTAAAGGACCAAGGTGAGTAACCCTGCATTCGAAGTGGAGATTTAACTCCATGGATTTCAAAGAAGTTTTGAGTTCAAGTCATGAGAAGTATTTGAATATCGAATTCAGTTTTCTTACGCTTTCTGTTTTAAATCATTCTGTTCAGAAAACAGATTTATTTACAGTTTCCTTTAAATACTGCCTTAGCATGTTTGAGTTTTTTTTAAATTGCAAAATCTCTGAGATATATTCTGAATTCGTATATTCTGAGTATTGAAAGTTCTATTATGAAGTTATATATATTGTGTTTGAATACTCTTAAAAAGTATTTATTTAAAGAATGTCACGGGAGAAAGTATTTAAATGAAATGTATTTAAATACAAGATGTGCATAAGCACCGCGAGTTTTCGGTTGGGTTGCAATAAACTCAGCCGCATTTTTAAAAGAAACAGGGTTTGGGGTTCGCAAGGGACTCCATTATCCTATGGAGCCGACAAGCTTTTGGGTTCTACGGAATTCAATGGATTTTCAAATGTCTGGTAGCAGGATCTAATCCCACAGGCAAAGAGATATCTCGACAAGAGTAAAACGGGAGTCTGGTTCGAAACAGATTCCAAGAGTAAAAGAAAGAAGAAAAGATATTTGAAAATGGAAGTAGGTTTTACCCTCATTTTCATATTTACATGTTTGAGTTTATATATACTCTATTTAAAGAAGAACATATTTTTAGCTTGAACACTTTACATGTTTCAAAGCTATGAGTTTTATGGAATGCATATATGTGTATTCAAAGTTACAAGTTTTATATGAAAAAACATATGTTAGCTTGAACACTTTACATGTTTCAAAGCTATGAGTTTTATGGAATGCATATATTTGTATTCAAAGTTACAAGTTTTATATGAAAAAGCATATGTTAGCTTGAATACTTTACATGTTTCAAAGCTATGAGTTTTATGAATGCATATATTCTGTGTTCAAAAGATACGAACAATTGACAGTGATTGATTTATAAACCTTTATGAGCTAAAACCACTGTTGATTGAAAACCCCATAACGAATGTTGGAATTGCTCACAAGCTTAGATTAGCTTACCCGGACTTTGTTCGGATCCCCCTTTCAGGTGACTGACAGCAGTCGAGTTTTGAAGACGGTGAATCTGCTGGCTTATGGAGATATAATTAGATGGTTCCTTTTGGAGTTATGTAGAGTTTATTAGCACTTATGTTTAAGATACAGTACGACAATATGTATAAACCCTACGGGGTAATTAATGTTGATGGTTGTATGATTTAAGTCTTTAAAATTTTAGTTATGCTTTGTGTGTGTAACCATGTATGCTATGTAAGAGCGGCAGTATCGGACAGATGTGCGTAAATTTAAATAAGAAAAGAAAAGAAAAAGTTTTTCACGCTTCCGCAAAACGCATGTCGCACATCTATTCGATACCGCTGCTTATGTGAGCCTTTGCCCAAAGGTCCTCAGGCCTGAGGGTGGCGGTCACGATGCGAGATCTACACAGGGTGGGTTTCAGGTCGTGACACAAGATACATCATCCTCATGGCAACAAAACACCAAATAAACCAAAGAATACATAAAGCCCCAAATTTCCAACTCTGGGTATTTCAATTCAACACCACCTAGGTAACTTCCTAGAATTAATTAAACATCTATACAGCTCAATCAACATGTAGCAAAGCAAGAAAAACTAAATCTATTCCTAGCTTAGCGAGAAACCATACCTAAATTAGTTTTTCTTAAACTGAGAAGGATGCACTTTCTGGATGGAAAATTTTTTTTGTGATTATATAGTACTCGTTGAGCTGAACACTTTCTCAGAAGGAAGTTCGACCAAATTCCCTCTTGAAATGTGTGTTTCGATAGCTTAAAAATGTGTGATTTTAGGGCTTTTCTCTCCCTCTCTCTATACGGACGAAATATCTAGAGATTCTGATTACTTAAGTGATAAGAATGAACTAGATGAGCTGTATTTACAGTGTGGAATCAAAGGGGCAAGGAAAATGACCATTTTGCCCTTAATGAGGCCATGAACCCCGTTACTCTACAGCTCATTCCTAAACACCTCAAATTGAAATTATGTTTTATCCAATGTTCATAAAATTATTTTAAATGAAAATTATTAGAAGTAAACATTTTCATTTGAGGTCGGCTTAGATCCGTTCCACCCAGGTCACCCGAATACCCTTTTTGTCCAATTCTGGAAACCATTTCCGTTTTGGCTAATTTTCGTACAGCGGATACTTCACATTATTCTAATCACTTTACTCTTCTATGACATACTCTAAATATGCCTCTAAATAGGTCGTCGGTGAAAACAGTGTAAAAAGGCACTTTACCGATAAAACCGACAAAATTGAGAAACTATGCATGCAATGTGTTCTACCTCAACAAAGAAAAATTTACTCTCATTTGTTTTTTTTTTTTTTTTCAAATCTCTACAATTGATTTTTAATTTGACTTCCAATTTTAAAAATGACATTACTAATTAGGAAACTTTGAAAATTTTAAAAGAAAAAACACAATCTTATTGTTGTTTTTTTTTTTCAGTATAATTTGAGTTGGTAGTTGCAAACTTGCTTAGTATGATTAATATAGTAAGAGTCTCATGCTGGATTGCATGGTACATTAGGATATTAAAAAATGAATTGCACTAATATATTAGGATATCAAAATTGCACCCCATATATTGATAAGCAAAATTTAGTCTACATGCCATTGACTTTTTGTCAATCCATCCAATGTTCCACGACTCTAATTATAATTTGTTGATGCAAATTTCAATTGAAAAAAAGTCATGTCTATTTTTTTTGTAAATTTTTTGTTTGAATTTCACTAATCGAAACTATTAAAAATTGAAGAACTTCAATAATTTGTAAAACCACAAATCAAGTAAAATCACGAATCAATGGAAAACAAATTGAAACAATCAAACCAATTCACAAAGGAATTGGGTTCTTGGAAGGAAAATAAATTATGGCTTCTGAATCATTGTTGCTGACTGTTGATCATTAGACTTGGGTCTCGACGTCCTTCTTGCATTACTCAAAGATTTAAATTTGATCAATTTTGATGAGATTATGCAATAGAATGGGTGTAATTGTAAGCAGAATGATGAGAGGAAAGAGCGCAAGCAATGGGGTGCTTTGACTATCGTGAGGAGATTATCAGTTTACAAACAGTCAGGAAAAATGGATTTTTGAGTATAAATACTTGATTATTTTTTAGTTAAAATTGAAGTGAATCTTACATATTAATTTTGGTGAGTCTACATAAAAATGTGTTCTCTTTCGTGAAAAGATTACGATCATGTATTGGGTTACTCAAAACTATTAAGGAGTGAATGAGAAATTGCCTCCAAATATCACCACTTGAAAATGATAACAAAGTTTGAATCTTGAAAAAATTTGTGATGACGTTCATTGGGCACCGAACCAAATTGAATGAGCATCTTCTTCATTGGGCACCGAACCAGGTCAAGCTTGGGCCTGTCATATATATATATATATATATATATATATATATATATATATATATATATATATATATATATCTTTAGGAAAAATTCGCGATTACATTTGACTGAATGAGCATATTTTTCATTAGGCACGACTGTACTACAACACTCAACTACATATTTATTTTTTTAATTTATACATTGTTGTGCGTTAATTCATATTGTCTAAGAGAGTTCGACTCATAGTTTTAGTTCACTATACATAGAGACCATAGTTGTCAAATTGTGTAGGGAATAGTAGGCGACATACTTAGTTTATTGCCGAGGCGATCACCTAGGAAAAAATATGGTGAAAAGTAATATAATCATTGTTTTAATTCATAATTTCATACCATCCATGTTATTTATAAGAAATTAAATCAATAAAGAGAATATTTTTGTTCTTACATACTTTTTATAAATAAAAACATAATTGCAACTATTTATTAATACTATTATTTGTGCCAATAGACAAAAAATATTGTTTGAATTTTTAAAATATTGTAACATATACAACTAAATCAAATAGAATGGATAATGGAATAGAAAATACTTGAATAAAACTTAACCCATTTAAATAATAGAATAGGTTAATAATTCAAAAGGTAACATTGAACAAATATGACAAAAATTCAAAGCAATGACCATTAAACTAGTTTTAAATGTTATTTGTTTACTTTGACAGTGAGATAAATAGTTGATAACATTAACATAATTTTTTAGTAAGATTAACTTTATCTATTGTATGTTAATAAAATGTAAATAAAATAAGATGTTACATTATATATAAATGTTTTATGTACAAATAGTCAATATTTGAGATATTTTCAATCTCTTCATTAATTTTACCTCATTTATTCACAAATTCAAGATTTGTAAAGATATTTAACCCTTAACAAAACAAAACAACAAAAATATAATAACGAACTAAAAAAATATTTATACATTAAAATATGAGGTTTGGCTAACAATAATAATATGTTGCCTAGGTGAATTGGACGCCCAGGTACCCAGGTGAGTAGGCGCCCGGGCGACTGCCCATCTATTTGGGATCAAGCAAGCATCACCTAGGTGATTTTCTTATGTTGGGGCGCCTAGGCGACCACCCAAGCAACAGCCCAAGCAAGTGCTTGTAACAACTATGATAGAGATAAACATACTTCTTCTTTGTGTGAGATCACTTCATCTTGACAGATAGACGTCCATTCAATTCGTAAAGCACCCAGTACGAAGTCGTAATCTATCTTAATGAGATAGTATAAAAACACTAGACTTGGTCTGTTCCAATTTTACTGTTACAAAAAACTGTAAGTTTATTTGATTAAGTTTCTCTTCTGCAATTAAGTAAATTTTGTACACAATATATCTTTCCTATTTTCTTTTAGATTCCAATTATGGAATTCTAATACTGGTTTTGAATAGTAATTTATTTTGGTCCTCTGTGTTTTCTGTATTTTAAACAAATAGGTTTCTATTTTACATAAACAAATTTCTATTTTACAGAAAACAGTTTAAGATACTTAATTTTTTTCTATTAAAAGTAAAATTGATCTTTAATACTTTGACAACAACAGCTTCGTAAGATTGTCTCAATTTTGAATCTTGAAAATCTAAGAATCCAACTGATCCTGCACTTTTTGACTCGCAATAAATGTGGGCTCCGTGACCTATAGAACACTCAGAAAGATGATCAGAGAACCACTGGATTGGCTTCGGCGGTAGCAGCTCCGATGCTTAAGTAAGTAAATGGAATTGAAAGACTGTATTGAAAGTCAAAGAATGAGCATAAAAATAAAGCGTACCTTTAGGGTTTAATTTATAAGTCGTGGCCTTCCTAAGTTGATTAGGATTCGACGCCATGAATATAGGGATTTGATCATCGAAGATTGCAGTTACTTTGTGGAGTATTGAGTCATAGATGGAGATAATCATTGATAGTAGTTTCCGTGTTGAAGACTGTTTCCTTATTCCCTGCTTAGCAGTCGTTAAGGAAGCCATAAGGTCGGAACCATATGAAATGCTGACTGAATATTGCCCAGAGCATAAGGTCTGGAAGATATGTGCATGAGAATGCCTTGGAGGCTCTGCCTGCACTATATGACCGAGTTTGTTGGCTCTGTAGGATATATATATAAGAATGCCCTGAAGGCTATGAATACTCTGTATGACCGAGTTTATCGGCTCTGTATGATGTATATATATGAGAATGCCCTGAAGGCTAATGGCTGCTCTGTATGATCGAGAATATCAGTTCTGTATAATCGAGATTATTAACTCTGTAAGCACACGTGTCTCAAGGTGATTGGTGTGTCTGTTTGTGGTATATCACCAACAAACTACAATAATAACTATAAAGATAATGGCCAACTCAAAATTACAAGAAAGAAAAAAAAATTTATAAACATACTTCTTTGCCTCAATTTCTTATCTATAATTTTTTTGAGGAGCCAAGTTTTATTTTCTTAAAAAATTCTAACAAAATCAATAGTAAAAAATACAATATTCAATTTTTTTAAAGGATCAAATTACAATTATTAAAATTTAAGAGAGTTCATATGAATATTAAAAAAAACTTAGAGGGGCCAAATCTTATTTTGTTAAAAAATTCTAATAAAATTAATGATAAAAGTACAATATTCAAGTTTTTGTTTTTTTTTTTTTTTTTTTTTGGGGGGGGTGGCATGGCCTTCTTTGTTCCCCTTGCATCTGCCGCTGGTCATGTCACATCCCGAACCCCACCCTACGCGGATGTCGAGGACGTGATGCCAGTTAGCCGCCACGCGACCAACCGAAGGCAATTTCTGAACTTTCTAGTGAATTGCACTCCGACTGTAGGGTCAGATGCAGCGGAATTTAAAACTTTTCTTTTTATCACGGGAATGCAACTCATGTATCCACCGTAGGATATGTATCACACAGAGCAAGTCTAAAATCCAACAACTAACAACTCAACCTCAGAGCATATCTATAATTCGACATATAACAACAGAGCAGAACTATAATCTCTAGAGTACCGTTTAAATCCATGAGCCATATCTATATTCAGTACATATCAGTCAAGTCAGTCGTATTACATCACTCACCTGATTAAACAGATTCAATCCTCAGTAATCCAGTCTCCACAGATCAGTGCCATCAGATCCAACAGATATCATTCCTGAAAAATGTTAGGGAATGGGGTGAGCTTCGAAAAGCCCAATGAGTAACACAGGTTCCCTATCATGGGTTTCAAACCATTGCTGTTTGCAAAGCACAAGGGTAGTTCAGTTGTTTCTAAAATAGCAGTTTTATGAATCTACTTTAAATGCAGTTTCAGTAGAATAAAGCAGAACTGAACAAAATAAAACAACAGATCGGGACAGACAGAACATAACAGACCATATCAAGTATAACCGTACAGAACGGAACACAACAAGTCAGGACGAAGCAGAACCGAGCAGAGCATGACATAACAAATCAGAACAGGACGAAACAAAGCACAACAAATCAGAATAGAATAGTAAATGATGCCAATATATCAATCAGAGACAAACATGACAGAATAGAACGGGTCAGAATAAAACGGGTCGAAATAGAACAGGTCAGAACGGATCACAATAAAACATAATAGAACGGAACGGAACAGAACATAACAAGTCATAACCAAACAGAACGGAATAAAACTTTACAAATCAGAATAAAACAAAACGGAACATAACAGAACGGAGCGGAAACAATATGTCAACCAGAGATACAGGTATATCATCAACGGAACGAAACAAGACAAAACTGGGTGGAAACAGTATATCAATCAAGGATACAAGTATATCATCAACGGAACGAAACGAATCAATATCAATCAGGACGAGTCATATCAGAACTGAACATGACGGAACAAAACGAAACAATACATCAATCAGATTAAGACATATCGAAACTGAACAGGACGGAACAGATCAGAGATAACAAATCAGGACGGATCAGGACGGAACAGATCAGACATAACAAATCAGGACGGATCAGGACGGAACAGATCAGACATAACAAATCAGGACGGATCAGGACGGAACAGATCAGACATAACAAATCAGGACGGATCAGGACGGAACAGATCAGACAGATCAAATCAGGACGGATCAAGACGGAACAGATCAGACAGATCAAATCAGGACGGATTAGGACGGAACAGATCAGACATAACAAATCAGGACGGATCAGGACGGAACAGATCAAACAGATCAAATCAGGACGGATCAGGATGGAACAGATCAGACAGATCAAATCAGGACGGATCAGGACGAAACAGATCAGACAGATCAAATCAGGACGGATCAGGACGGATCAGGACGGAACAGATCAGACAGATCAAACAGAACAGGTCAGGACAAACAGATCAAACAGAACAGGTCAGACAGATCAAACAGAACAGGTCAGGAGAGATCAAACAGAACGGGTCAGACAGATCAACAGAACAGGTCAGACAGATCAAACAGAACAGGTTAGGAGAGATCAAACAGAACGGGTCAGACAAATCAACAGAACAGGTCAGACAGATCAAACAGAACGGGTCAGACAGATCAACAGAACAGGTCAGGACAGATCAGACAGAACAGGTCAGACAGATCAAACAGAACGGGTCAGGACAGATCAACAGAACAGGTCAGACAGATCAAACAGAACGGGTCAGACAGATCAACAGAATAGATCAGAACAGATTAGACATAACAGTTAGTTAAACACGTTCATTTGAAACGGTATTTAAAAACAGGAGTACAGTTAAAACATCAGAGTGACAGAACAGATCAGTTAAAACATCAGAGTAACAGAACAGATCAGTTAAAACATCAGAGTAACAGAACAGATCAGTGATGAGCAGAGCAGAACAGTATAACAGAATAAACAGTACAGTATGCACAGATTAAACAGTGCAGTATGCTCATATAGTGCTCAAGACTGAGATGGTACCAAGAATCAGTTGTTCTTTTCAGAACCAGTTAAAAAAACAGCGGTTTCTTTCAGTACAGAGCAGAGAAACCAGACAGAGTAAAAATCATGCATTAAGTAAAAGCATGAAATCAGTGAATCGGACAGAACAGTACAGTACAGTAATTTTTAAAATACAGTAACTAGGCAGTGTACTTATACACCAAGTCAGGAGTCAAGGTTACTCACAACTGTTACAGTCATCTCCTTGCATAAACAATCTGATAACCTCCAAGTACGTCAGGCATCACCATGTATATCCTGAACAATCATCATCAATCACAGACAGATCAGAATTTATTCATTTAGGTCTTATTCGTCATCTTAGGTGTCTATCGGATTACCTAAGATAACCTAGTAGCCTATCGCCCTCTCATCGGGTTTCATCCGGGGCTATTTTATTCTTAAATTAGGCTTAGCAGTCATCAGGATTATAACCTAAGTCATTGGACTTCAATCGTTATCAGTCAGTTACTTATTCAGTCTTAGGGGCAAAACAGTCATTTGTCACTTTTGCCCCGGACCCCTATCAAGGTCTTCAGAATGGTCTTTATATCTTAAATATAAAGTCATACGTCTTTTAGACTCCAATCAGTATCAGTTAGGTTCTTATTTTAACGATAGGGGCAAAATGGTAATTTTGCCATTCTTGTCCCGGACCCAGTCGTGGTCCTCGGAATATCCCATATATTCTATATATGAAGTTCTAAGTCTTTTAGACTTAAATTGCTATCAGTTAGGTGCTTATTTAGCCTTAGGGGTAAAATGGTAATTTTGCCATTCTTATCCCGGACCTTATCATGGTCCTCAGAATGTCCCAAATATCTTGTACCTAATTTTCTAAGTCCTTTGGACTTCGTTTGGTATCCGCTTTTGGTCATCGGGACACATCGATCATTTCTCGTTTTACGCATTGACTGTCTCGGAGTCTTATTTAGCCCTTCAGTGTTCATAATTATCCCTATGATAATTTACCAGATCAGTTTGACCTTTATCTGACCTCTACTTTGCACTTACTATGCTCAGGGGTATTTTGGTCATTTTACGTTTTGTAAGATTCTGACTCTGAATCATCATTTAATAATGTTTACAGTTTCGCCAGTATCTGGGCTTCTATCGGTATCAATTTCGTCCCAATCGGACTTCATTTGGGCTTCGTACAGTATCAGGGGTATTTTGGTAATTTCATACGTCATATTTTTCGGTGCCTCAGTTCACAGAATGGACCTCACCATTGGGTCCAGAGCGTCCGACATAATCAAAATAGGCTGTCTTTTATTTTTAGTTGGCCTGGGTACCATCAGGGGTAGTGCAGTCATTTGTCACTTATAGGTCTGTATTTTTCGGTACATAATTTCCTAATTTGGACTGTACCATTGAGTCCGAAATGTTTGAAATAGTGAAAATACACTATTTATTTAATTTATTTGGACTCCGTTTGACATATTTAATGTCCAAGGGTAAAATCGTAATTTTACCAATTTAATAAATTAATTAAATAATTATTTTATTATTTAATTAATTTTCCAGGGGCTTAAATGAATAATTTCTCAATGTTCTGGGCCACAGTACAATTTCCCAAATTGGTGGGGTTAATCCGAAATTTTCAGAAACATTTGGGGGGTTAAATATAAATCCAGAAAATTAGGGTTCAGACCAGAGGGTTCAAGGGTTCAGTGGACTGAACCGGTCCAGAACTCCAGTGAACCAACCGGTTCACTGGCCCTCAGAAAACCGGAATTAAATATTCCTGTTATCCCCTAATTGGCCCTTGTCCATGTTCAGGATTAGCCCAATTCCGAATTTTAATTTGTTATCACCGTAACCAAACAGCCGGAATTCAATTTAACACAAAACAGTAACACTAAAACGGCGCAGTTTCATTATTTCGGTGGCATCCTCACAGGCCGACACGTGTCCAAAGTCATCTCACCAACTCGGTTCGACTCGGTCAACTCGGCCGAGTCAACTCTGTCGTCCCCAACGAAACAACTCAGTGTTGCCCTAATTCACAGTTTCACGATTTCTTCAATTCGTGAAGTTTCAAGTACATTCTTCAATCTGTTTTGATCCCAAATGGTTCCTGGTCGTCATGCCAACACTTTGGCATCGGTTTCATGAGTCGAATCAAGCTCAATAGCTTGATATATGGAGGAATAACAGAAAAGATATTTCGGCTATTAAATCCTCATTTCGCCACCAAACTTCATGCTTCTTGTCTCTTTGTGACCGTAGTAACAAGGGCTTCATTTTCCCATTCTCACGTTTCAGTTTGGAAGCCTATTTTAAAGTTTGGGTTCCAATGGCCGAGACAATAGGTTCGGTTTTGAGGGTCTTCCCATGCGATTTTGGATCGCGGTTTAGTGGTTTTTGAACCATTTTCGTGTCTAGATCAGTTCTAGACCATCAGGGGTTAGCTTGGTTGAGATCGTATCAGACCTGCAACTCATGGTCATTAATGGCAGTTTTACTACGGTTCTGTGTTTTTGGGGCAGTTCTATTGGTCCAAATGTGCACAATCAATCCAGATTTCATTGTCTAACTATGATACATGCAATGATACTCTCAAGAACATCAAAACAGTAGCTGAAATTTACAAAGGGAAATTCTCAAAATTTTTGATGGTTTACCTTTGTACAGTGGTCTCATCTCAGGTTTGTGTTCATGCATGCGGCTCTAGTGCAGTCGTGCCCCTCGGTTTGGTCACACAGTGCAGAGTTCTCCCCCTTCTTTGTGCATTTCCAATGGATGACATGCACACACACACCATGGACATACAAATTCTCACACCATTTCTCTCTTTCAATATCAGTTTACAGGATCATTTTCAGGCATGTTCTCCCTTCATTGCATATATGGAGATGTGTAAATGCAAATCTGATTTTTCTTGTTCAATACATCTCCCAACCTCATGATTAATTTGCATGTATTTTGGTTGGAGGAGAGGTCATCATGTGGTGTATAGGCATGATGATCTAGGGTGCATAGGCATGATGGCCTAGGGGCATAGGGTGATGCATGGATGAGGTGTTGCATGTTTGGTTATTGGTCACTTGGGGGTGACCAAATCAGATTTATAGTTATATATATATATATATATATATATATATATCTTTGTATATTTGTACACAAAGATACCCCTAGCCTAGTTGGTATTTTTTGGATGAGGTTTCCTTTCACTCAAAGGTCAAGGGTTCAATTCCCTTGGCCTCCCCTTTGGCCATTTTTCCCATATTTTCGGTTAAGGCCACGTTTGGTTGCACAGAAATTCAGTTTTAGTATTTCCTTCATAACTTTCATTCCGTAACTCCTTTTTCGACACGGTTTGTTCCAGGAGTTTCATATTTCAGTTATCTTCAGTGTCAGAGGTTCCGTGTCATTTATTAAACATTCGGGATTTTTCGGGTTAGCTAATTCGGATTTCGTTAGTGTTAAAGCGGTGTTATTTCGCCGAATTAATCAGTAATTGGGTTCGGGTATTTTACCCTTTTCCTCCAGACATATTTAATTATTTTATCGGTCTATCATGACCGCCGGGATTATAATTAATTCCCTAGATCATTCTATAAGCCGGTATTAATTAATAATTAATAACTAATTATTAATTACGCAAAGTCGGGGTGTTACAGGTCATGTAACATATATATTACATATTAGAGTTAGATTATGATATCATTTATACTACGTAGTTGATTTTCATATACTTGAATATAAATTTTTTTTATCCTACCTTATCATTAGAATTTTTTTCTTGATTGAGAGCCCACCAAATTTTATCTCAATTTAATGATCGTTCTATCTAGTTGTGAAAGATAAGTTCATGTATCAAATAGTTACATTTCTCAAAGTCATATGAAAATAGGTAGGAATGGATCATCTTTTAGTTCATGCAAATAATGTGACGAGCAAAGATTAAGTAATTGCTTGAGTAAGCAGGTATAAAAAATGTGTTGTTTGAATTAAGTTATTAAGTGTTTGGATGAATGTATTTGTGTTTGGATGAATTGTTAATAAATGCTTAATAAGTATGAATTGTCTTTTTTGTTCTCGAATATGAAATTATGTATTTAGTAATGTATTATATTTTTACAATTAAATTAACTTTATAAAGAACAAATATATAAAGCAATAAAATAAGTAATTATTTAATTCTACATTAAATATATATTACCAATATTGTACACAAATATAATATAATATTAAAAATAAAATTATATTATATTATATTTATATCATTGATGCTGCACTATTTCGCCCTGGCACACCGTAGGCTCCTCGTGCACAATATTGTCCGCTTTGGGCCTTAAGAGGCTCTCATGGCTTTGTTTCTCTTGGGCAGAAAAGGCCTTGTAGGTGAGAGATGTGCCATCTTAGCTCAGCCGTACAATATTGTCCCCTCTGCTGGGCTTAAGTTGCTAGGACAGGGCTTTGCTAGGCGCTGGACCTAGGCCTTGTAGGTGAGAGATGTGTTATCTTAGCTCAGCCATACAATATTGTCCGCTTTGGTCCTTAAAAGGCCCTCACGACTTTGTTTCTCTTGGGCAGAAAAAGCCTTGTGCAAGGTAGAGAGCAGCCTGGGGCTTATAAGCAACATTAGTGCCCAACTCCTAACCGATGTGGGACTCAAAGTGGAACAACAGCTACTCCCCCAGTCAGGACTGGTGGAGCACGGGAAGAGCAATACGTAACTGGCCTCGTTCCCACAAACGACGCTAAACTGATGCTGCACTTTTTCGCCCTGGCTCACCGTAGGCTCCTCGTGCACAATATTGTCCGCTTTGGGCCTTAAGAGGCCCTCACGACTTTGTTTCTCCTGGGTGGAAAAGGCCTTGTAGGTGAGAGATGTACCATCTTAGCTTAGCCGTACAATATTGTTCCCTCTGTTGGGCTTAAGTTGCCAGCGTAGGGCTTTGCTAGGCACTGGGCCTAGGCCTTGTAGGTGAGAGATGTGACATCTTAGCTCAGCCGTACAATATTGTCCCCTTTGGGCCTTAAGAGGCCCTCACGGCTTTATTTCTCCTAGGTGGAAAAGGCCTTGTGCAAGGGAGAGAGTAGCCTGGGGCTTATAAGCGACACTAGTGCCCGACTCCTAACCAATGTGGGACTCAAAGTGGCACAACAATCTTAAAATCAATTATTTAAAGACGTCATTTATTATATGATAATATTTAATTATACATATACTTATCTATATCATCAATTATTTAAATATATTTCTCAATATATATATATATGTATATGTGTGTGTATTTCTGTACATGACATGAGTGGAATTTTGTGAATTTGAACAGCACAAGATTATAAATTTGACGCGATGGCATCATTGTAATAAAATGAAAAAGTTGGGGCTCATCAGATTTATAACCAAAAAAAAAGGCCTCTACGTTTTCATTAAGCCCATTGGGCTGCTTCTCTGTCCCGCCCATTTTGGGCTATTAAGTCCAATAAGGCTATGTTTGTTTGTTATTGATAAATTAATTCTCATGTTCTTGTAAAATCAGTGTTTGGTTTAAAAAAAAAAAAGATCCACTAATTATATTGAAAGTAAATAATGACTCATATCATGAATAAAATAATAAAAAGAAAGGGATATGATTATTAATTTTATCACTATTAATGAAGGGAATAATTAATCCACTCTTATTCAATCCATAAAACAAACATGGCCTAAGTATGGTTCAAAAAAGATGATTTAAACGACTATAAAATTACATTAAATGTGGTTTGACCTTAGAAATGACCAAACAGATAGCTCAACCACCGAACCAAACATGCATTAAGTGCAATTCTTAAAATTTTCACGTTATTTTTTAAAAAGTTATCAGTCAAAATAAAATAATTTCTTATTTTCAAAATATTTTATTCCTTTCTTTTCTGTAGCCCTTTTTTTTTTTTCTTCCCCTAGTTATTCAAACAATAAGTTAGCATATTATCCATTCCTCTCTCTCTCCAAAATAATGTTTTTTTCTTCCCCTTCTACTAAACCACACAAGCCCATGTAACAGAACGTGGGAATTACCAAAGGATGATTTACTTGCTGAGTTGGGAAGAAGAGGGAAAGAAAGGAAGGAAAGAAAGAAACAAAAGGGAAGGAGACAAAACAATTGAATTTATTTTATCCTAAACTATACTAAGGTACATTAGAGATTGTATTCAATAAAGATGTGAACAAAATAAGATCTAACGAGAGGAGGGATTCAAATTAATTAAGTTTTCCTTATTAATAATGTGTCTGCCCATTTAGAACTAGAAGAAAGTTGGCGGATTCTTCCATGAATCTTGACATTCACTTGTCATGATACTATTAATAATAAAAATCCAAGGGTTACGAGATTCAATTAACTATACAAACAAACCTTTTAAGATTAATGAAATCACATTCAAATGTGAAATGTCGGGGACACTTGCAATATAATGACTAAGGGAAAACAATTAAATTTAATACTGAGCATATGACCTACTAATCAATATTCATGAATGAAATTGATACGCCATAAACTAGCACATGTTTAGTATCTCGACACATGTCTATTGCATTCTAAAGTACAAAGAACAGTTATGTTTAGGTACCAATCAAGTTGGTGCCTACTGAACAAGGACCCTGAGTAATTCACTGCCTTAAATAGACTACCGACCTTGAAATATAGAAGCAAAGTTCAACATGGTAACTTCAATCTATGGATATCTATAGATCTCGATCTTTACGACTCCTAATCCTACTCGAATTTAGATAGTTAACAACATGTAAATAAGGCTCCGAGGTACACTTTCAATTCATTGATAGTTGTTCTCTTTCAATTATAACTTTTTTTGGGACATTTCGGACCCAATGGCAAGATCTGTTTTGTGAAATGAAGTCCCGAAAATATAAACACGTGAAATGTAAATTTAGACTAGGGTGCTAATATTGCGAACTCCAGGGATACGAACTGGCAATCAAGACTTGCCACCACCACTTGCGCCAATAGTTTAGAACCCCATAGCACCAGAGGGTCAAGACCCTCCTATTTCTACAGATCAACATCTTCTTGTACCTACAAAACCAAATCCACCTGAAGTTACGACAATAGGGAATCCAAATCAGGTTGGAAATTTGGTGCCTTTAACACTCCTACTAAATCAACCTAAGGTTTCCTAGAGGGTTGAAGAAATAGCAGACTCTCAAGATCAAACGGCATCAACCAAGAGGCTTTATGTTCCTCCCAAGCACGATGAACTCAGTAAGCTGCTCGAGAGGCTATCCATATCCTTCATCCCAGCTATAATGGCAAAGGAACAACAAAATAAGTTCATTGTACCAAAGTTTACCCCATACGATGGGGTTGAGGATCCTGGTGACCATCTATCACATTACCAGCACACCATGCCTCTACATGGAGCCACTGACGCTTTTATGTGCCGAGCTTTTGTCACAAGTATAAAAGGAACAACCTTTAAGTGGTTTCATAACCTCCCTTAAAACTCAATTAATAACTTTTATGAGCTCAACAAGTTGTTCCTTGATCGGTTCTTAACTAGCAAAAAGCTAAGGAAGGGACTTGAATTCCTCCTAACTGTCAAACTAGCTAAGGGGGGGACTCTAAGAGAGTACATAGCCTGTTTCAATGCCGAGCTTACTAAGCTGGATGACTGTAGTGGAAAGTTCTTGGTAACAACATTGACTACAAGACTAGGTCCCTAATGTTTTCAGGATTTTCTTATAAAGAATTCCCCAACAGATATGGAAACTCTTATGGAACGAGCTCAAAAGTACATTAATCTCAAAGATACTAAAAATTCTGTTAGGAAGTCCAATGAGCATGCCCACAAAGATGAGGAAGTTCAGAAGAAGGATACCAAAAATAATAAAAAGAAAGCTCAAAGACTAGACAAGGTTACCTCCAAAGGGTAACCCAGTTTTCGGTCAAGGAAGCATAGTAATTACACTCATCTGAATGCTTCCTTAACTCATATTTTATGATAGCGCGATGATAAGGGCTATCAAATAGGGCAAGAAAAATGATGTGTTTGGGAGGCGAGGTCAGACCCTCATCATTTTCAAATCTCTACCATTGAGAAGAAATCCAAGACAGCACCCTAAATACAATTCTCTAAATTAGATCTGGTTGGTATATGTTGTCCCCGTAGTGATGATCTCCTTATAACATTGAAAATTTCCAACTATGAGATTAGAAGAGTGCTCGTAGATACGGGCAACTCTATTAGTGTGTTATTCTATGAGCCTTTTAAATAGATGAAGTTAGATCCAAAAGAGATCTGAACAACTATTGCAGTAATGGCCAAGTTCAAATCACATCTCAGCTTTCCCATAGGAAAAATAGACCTCCCAATCACAGTAGGGAAGGGTGTCGAACATAAAACATTGATCTCCAAGCTTATTGTTCTAGATGCCAAATCTCCCTACAACTTAATAATTGAGAGGCCCTAGATCCACTAAATAGGAGCAGTCACATCAACCTTTCATCAATACCTCAAGTTCATTCATCAGGACAAGGTGGTCACAGTCAAAGGGTGTCAGCCGATAACTCGACAATGTCATTCTATTGCACTGAAAGAGAAGACTCCCAAATGGCAATTATAGTGCAAGCTCAAAATGGATGAACTCTCTAATTTTGAATTAAATGATATAGAAGAATGCCACTCCGAGATCAAAGAGCCACTAAGTCCCAAAGGAAGGGATAGTCTAGTGAAGCCCAAAGAAGAGGTGATAAAAGTGCCCGTCAGTTCAGAGGCTAATGGAAAGTTCTTACAAATAGGCTCATCCTTCACCCCCTCCGAGCAGTAGAAACTTTTCATGTTCTTGAAACAAAACCTCTCAATCTTTGCATTAGAGATCAATGATATGAAAGTAATTGATCATGATTTTGTTTATAAGAAGTTAATGATTAATTCAGATCACCCTCCACTTCGGCAGAAAAGGAGGACATTCGCTCTAAAATGATATAAAATCATCAACGAAGAAGTTCAGAGGTTGCTAGATGCTGGAATGATACGAGAGGTATTTTACCTAGATTGGCCTGCCAACATAGTGCTCACAAGGAAAAAGAACAGGAAGTGAAGAATTTGCATTAATTATACTGACCTTAACAAAGCATGCCCTATGGACAACTTTCTACTTCATAGAATTGATCAGCTTGTAGATGGCACTACAGGCCATGAGCTCATGAGCTTCATAGATGCTTATTCTGGATATAACCAAATTTAGATGTATCCTCCTGATCAAGAGAAGACTGTTTTCATATCTGAATGAGGTCTTTATTGTTATAAAGTGATGTCGTTCAAACTCAAAGATGTTGGAGCTACATCAAAGCCTTGTTAACAAGATGTTCAATCCCCAGATTGATAGGACTATGGAGGTTTACATTGATTATATGATTGTAAAAAATTTTCGGAGGTCAGACCACATCCAACACTTAGCTCAAACATTAGATACCCTCAAACAATATAAGATAAAATTGAATCCATCAAAGTGTACGTTTAGGGTTACAGAGGGTAAATTCTTGGGTTTCATTATTTCCCAAAGAGGGATTAAAGTAGATCCTACTCAAATAAGAGTCCAAATTAATATGGAATCCCCTAAGATGAAAAAAGACATACATATTCTGAATGGCAAAGCAACAACTTTAAACAGATTCATCTCTAGATCAACAGATCGGTGTCTTCCTTTTTTTAAAGCTTGAAGAGAGAGTAAGGACTTGGAATGGACGTCCGAATGTGAAGAGGTCTTTCAACAATTAAAGAAATACCTATGCTCACCTGAACTCCACTCAAAGCCTATACTTGAGGAGAACCTATTTTTATATTTAGCTGTGTCAAATAATTTAGTAAGTTTAGCTCGAATCAGGGACCTAAAAGCTAATTTTTTACATCAGTAAGGCACTTTTTGATACCAAAACACGATACTCTGAAATAGAAAAACTACCTTTAGCTTTAGTAATTTCTACTCAAAAGCTCAGGCCTTACTTTCAAGCCCATTCTATTGTGGTACTAACGTCATATCCTCTAAAGCCAGTTCTCCATAAACCTAAAAGGGTCAATTGAATTGGGTGAATTTGATATTTCTTGTCACGACCTAAGACCCACCCTGTGCGGATCTCGAATCGCGAATCCCAGCTCGACTCTAGGTGTCGAACCGGGCTGTCTCAACTTGCTACACAATCAATGCTACTAACATGCAACAACTAAATAGTGGAAGACTTAAACAAATAAATAAATAAAAGCTGCATGTGATAAATATAATGTTCTCAAAATGCGGAATACAAAATTCTTAACCACTGTTCATCCCCAAGACGTGGATAACATGGGAGAGCTACAAGACTGTCTATACAAAGTATTACACTTGTAACTTCAAAAGTAATGTCCACCTCTAGCTATCAGGCTCTATTATCTATCTTCGATATCTGTGCCCGTAAAATGTTGTGTAGTATCTGATGAGCTATACAAACTCAATAAGTAGTCCTTTGCTCTGCCATGTATACAAGTCAATATAGAAGGGAATAATCCATAAAGAACTAGGATAATGCAAACATGATAACAACTCAAGAAATATGGAACTCATCAATGAATAACAAACGATTGGAAGCTCAAATGATAAATCAAGGAAAATCTGTCTAATATGAGCTGTCTCAAGCATAATCATATGCACTCAATAGAAAGCTATGAATCTCATGATCATTCATAATGGTATAACATGATCAAGCTACGATAATCAATAATGATAGTGATATCAACAAAAGTGGATGGACTCTAACTCTAGGGCCCGACATACCCCTTGACCTGTTTCTGTAACCTGTTGTGCTCCATGCTTCACATGACCACGTGTAGATGTGCGCCATGCCTCGCATGACCACGTGTTGATAATGTTCCCCTTTTGGGAACCCTAACCCGAAGGTTGTACTAAGCATCAGATGGAGTTTGTGACTGAGCACAAATCTGGCAATAATAATATATCAAGATCATGTTACCTTCCACGGAGAGTATAGTGGAATCATAACTGGTTCTTGGCTACAAAATATAACTATAACTTTTCAAAGGCTATGGTCACGAGACTACCACGAACATAACTGGCTAGCCCTTCTTGGCCCTAGGTACAAGTGTACAAAAGAATCTATGCACAAGTGCACAAAATCATGATCGAGATATATATAGAAATCAATAAATGCTTCCAAATGATAGGGCAATATCAATATGGCTTAATAAACACTGGTATGTATAGAATACAAATAGTAGTAGATGAAAAATTGTTGACATGGCTGGAAGTATCACATGCAGAGATCAAATTTTACTTACCTCTTACTGTATTTCACTAGAAGATCTAGACTGCCTTCTCCTTGCCCTTCGGTGTTCCTAAGATTCATAAAATACGTCTCAGTCTATTGCTACATGAAGTATGCTATTCATCAAATTTTATGCCTCTATACTATAAGTTTCTCTTTTACTAAAATAGACTCTACTATTGAGTTTGAAACGTCGAAGAAAGTCAATTTATGCTTTTGCGGAACTCAATTCGGACATCTGTGCTAGAAAGGGCAAAATGATCATTTTGCACTTTTACATGTCTTTAATTTTTCGGAGTTCCGTCTTGCAAAATGGACATCACAAAACGGACCTTACCATTGGTTTCAGAATGTCCGAGACAGTCAAAATACACTAATCACTTGTTTAATTTAGACTTTGGGTTATTTTACTATTATTAAATTAATTTAATATTGTTAATATAATATATATATATATATATATTTTTGGCACAATAAGTCACACGGGTGTGCCTGTCAAAAACGGTTTGGGTTGGGTTATTTCTTCTATGAGGTCAGGGGTTCAATTCCTAGGGACTGCACCTTGTGCCTTTTTTTTCTATATTTATTGAATATATATATATATATATATATATATATATACACAACCACCACATTTAACACGGGCTTGCCTGGCAAAGTGGTTTGGGCTTGGGCTTCCTCATATGCAGTCTTAGGTTCGATTCCTAGGGGCTATGGCCCTTTTAATTTTTCAAGGGATTTTCAATCCAAACGGCGGACAAGTCCAATACAGGGATAAGATATCCCAATCGACTTTTAATTAAATTTCTAATTTCATATACTTATAACCAAACAGACCCAATTCACTTTTAATTTAAAACAACCGAACTTAAAACGACGTAGTATTACTCCATTTAATCACCAAACGGTGCCGTATCAGGATAGTACTATTCATCACCCTCTTCATTTTTTCGGTGAGGGCCAGTTAGGGTTCTGTCACCATCTCCGGTGATGGCGACCTTGTTCTGATGGTTTTTCAATGTTTTGTGAATGATATTCTCCTCACTTTTATATGGGGATCTCATTTTTAAGTTTATTTTTCCATTTAGTTCACTAGAACTCCACAAAATGGCCAAGAACCGTGGCTCCGGCCAACTGTAACTTTGTGATTTCGAGGTTCTCTTTCCACTGTTTTTGTAATATCCCGACCCAGGATATGACACTTATACCGAGATAGACCCGATTAAGTACACGTAAATTGAGATAGATCGAGTCAAGTAGCGTAATGCCAGTTGTAATCGAACATGAGTTTTGAATAAATAGAATAATTCCATTTTATCAAAAAAGAGTCGAATAATAATACCGAGCTTTAACCAAGAAATGATCATAATATCAAGAGTAAACCGAGACCGATTCAGATCGAGAATGGTAAACCCTAAAATACACCGAACTATTTTAATAAGTAATATACAGTGACGAGTACGATTATAGAGGCAATAAGTAGAAGTTATAATCTCAGAAAATTATGAGCTTAAGAAAAGCCAAGTACGAACAGACCGTGCCAATAAAAATAATACCTGACATATACCTGAAGCATCGCAATAAATAATATACAGTAATGGGCACGTAGTTCAAGACAGATAGTATGATTCATTGATTTAGAAATATAGAGTTTAAAAATACGAGAAGTGAATTTTAAATAATTCCGAGTATCTAGGAGTACCGTACAATAAACTAGAGCGGTACGAAGAATTGTGTACGTAGGCCAGTATATGCCTCGATATACGTGCATAGTGTATTTTAATAAATAAAAGAGTGTGTGTGTATATATATATATATATATATGAGATTATAAATATATATATGTATATAAAAATAAAATATAAAAATATATATACAAGTATATATGCATATACGGTTATGTATGTACATATATTATATAAATGTATATATTAGTATAAATGGATATATATTATATTATATATATATAAGCATGCAAAGAATAGAAAGAGAATAAAAAATAAAAAAATAAATGAAGAGAAATAAGTGGAGCCGTGTAAGTATGTGTAGGGTGCTTTATATATATATATATATAATATATAATATATAATATATAAATACATACAAATATCAAGTGAACAAGAAATGAGAAAAACAAAACAAAAGAAAAGGAAAAGGGTAAGAAAGAGTGAGACGATGCAGTGTGTGCATACTTGTGTGGTGGAGTGGCGTACAGTAGGTCGTGTGCATGTGTTTGGTGTAGTGTGTGTGGTTGTAATTTATATTTTAATATAATTAATATATATATATATATATATATATGATATCTCAATTGAAGCAAAGAAAAAAAAAGAAAACAGGAAAGGGAAAAGTCAAAAAATGAGGCTTGTAGGGCGGTGCAGCAGGAACAAAGATATATTATATATATATGTGCTGTGTAGCGTAGTAGTAGGTGGCAAAACAGAAAAAGTGGAGCAGCAGCGGTAGTGCTCCAGCAGCAGGAAGATTGTGTACGTATGTATGCTTGTGTTGTGACGTTGGAGCAAAGAGAGAAACAGAGAAAAGAGAGAAAGATTTGGGACGGTGCAGGTTGTGTGTACCGGAAGAGAAAAGAAAAGAAAAAAAAAAAAGAGAAAAAGAAAAAAGGAAAGCATAGAGAGGGGCGGTACAGGAGTAAGGTGCAGGTGTAGTGTGCATCAAATGAAAAATATATATTATATATGGTGTGTTTGAGGCGGTGGAGTAGAGAGTCGGTGCATAAGAGACTTATATATATGTGTGTGTGTGTGTGTGTGTGTGTGTGTGTGTGTGAGTGCGGGTTGCGTACAGAAGAAGAATTGGAAAAAGAAAAAAAGAGAGGGACGCGTGACAGGTGCAGTGTAATATCCCGACCCAGGATACGTCACGTGTACCGAGCTAAGTCGGTCAAATAATGTAACTTGAACGGTAAGATATGTATATCATGGTATTTCATGAAAATGAATGACTGAAAACTATAATACCCCAACCCGGGATACCCGGTCATATAGGCACGTATTACGAGATTTTGAAAATTTATATGAAGAGTTTTACACTCACAAGAATAATTAATTAATTAAATTATTAATTAATTAAATATATGAAATAATTATTTTAGTTTCAAAATGAATATTGAAATGCACCATTGCATTTACATGAAAGGTGTATCATGTATGTATAAATATATATGTGATCCAATATGTATGCATGTATGTATATGATTAAATTAAATATATATAAGTGAAAATATCTAAAAGTGTGTGTGAATAGTGCAGTGTGTGTGTGTGTGTCGGTTGAGGTGTGTGTGTGTGTCTCCATGTGAATTGGTGTGTGAATATATATATATATATATATATTATACATATATACAAATATCAAGCATAGATTGAAGGAAAAGCTGAGAAATTGTAAAGTTAAATTGATTAGATGTAAGAGAAATTTATGAGAAGTCAAGAATAGGGGCTAGGGACGTGTAGAGAGAGAGAAGGGTCGGTTGCCTTCTTTAAAAAGCCAAAGCATGCCTTTCATGCTTACACCCTAAGGAAGCAAACTGAATAAGAAAGGAGACTGAGGAGAATAGAAGAGAATCAGAGCAAGAAGAAGAAGAAAACAGTGACAAAAGGTGAGAAGTTTGAAAGTTCATAAAATTCTCTCTCTAAAATTTCTTTATGTATAATCTGTTTTTAAGCTTTTATATTGTACATATGACATGAAGAACATGTTTAGATCAGTTTAAGAATGGAATTTTAGCTTTTAAACACTTAGAAACGTGGAACCCAGAAATTATGGCCATTGATGACCTTGCTTGAAGCAGGTCTGGTCCAATGTTCACCAAACTAGTTTTGGTTTATCAAAACCTAAACTAGACACTATGAGAAACTTAAAAACCTATATACGCGATCAAAAATGTCAACAAAAGCCCCTCAAATAATCAGTTGCAGGATTCGGGTTTGGGGACCAACTTTCCAAAATCACCCCAAAACGAGTATGTTAAAATGAAAACAAAAACTACATGAAAAATGGATCATAAAGGATCAAACCCGAAGGGTTTTAGCTCAGAAATAAGCATTTACGAGTAGTTTACAGGTTGGGATTATCAAACCCAAAACCGAGCACATGAACTAGTTTTAATTCTTCAAATGAATGCCAAGCTGGTCGTTTATACCTTATAATCAATTTGGGACCAAAACAGAGGGATTTAGTTGAGTGAGAAGTCACGAAAATGGAAGAAAAAGGAAACGGGATTAGGGTTTTCAGTCGGTCGTCGTGAGGAAGAAGAAGACGGGTCAACTCGGCCTTTAAATGAGACGACGACGTTTTGAATGTCGGTAAAATTAAATTGAACGCTAGGGCTGACGTCATCATGACGTCAGCCACATGTAAATAAACCGACCGAACCGGTTGGTTTATGACTAGACCGGACCGATTCACTTATACTTGGACCGAACCAATTGGTTTTCTGATTTATTTTAAATAAAATAAAACCAAGACTTTTGGTTATTACGGATTGACCCCAACTGTTTTGGGAAATCCTACTGTGGCCCAACTAGGGGAAAAGTTATGCAATAAGGCCCCTGAAAAATAATTAAATAATTGATTTAATTATTTAATAAATAAAGTAAATTTCTATTTTGCCCCTGGGTCATAACTAAGGCAAATGAAGTTCAAATTAAGCATATGAATAGTGTATTTTTACTATTTTGGACTATTTTGAGACCAATGGTAGGGTCCTGTTTTACGAGACGGGGCCCGAAAAATAAAGTCACGTAAGGGGTAAATGACCAAAATACCCCTTAACCAAAATTAACAAGTCATTAGTGTATTCTTACTATCTCGGACCTTCTGAGTCCAATGGTGAGGTCCACGACACGAGATGAGGTCCCGAACATAAGGATACGTGAAGGGATAAAATGACCAAATTACCCTGGTACCCCTAAAGCTAAAATGAAATCAGAGAAGGTCTAAATTAACTTTCTTTGACATCCCGGACTTAATAATGGAGTCCAAATTACGAAACGAAGTACGAAATAATGTGACACGTAAAACGATAAAATGACCATTTTGCCCTTTTCATAGAAAAGGCCAAATAAACTTTTGAGGAAGCCTAAATCGACTTTCTTCAACACTCCGGACTCAATGGTAGAGTCTATTTGACCGAAAGGAATGTCTAAAATAAAAAGACATAAAATTTGATGAATAGCATCTGTCAGATGACTATAAATTAAAGTAATACCAAAGTACTAATACTAAGGCGTGTACGAGAAATGAAATACGAAAAGACACGACACGTAAACATGTCAAATAAATAACTTTAATTCAAAGTTAATGGAGCTACCAGAAGAGTATAAATTGAAATAAATTCAATTTCTAACACATTAAATTGTGTCATAGGTTAAGAATACGAGTTACGTTAAGTACATATGAATTTATGAAATCATGGTAGGATCAATACGATTTAAGCATAAGTTAAAGAATATCGAGATGATATTACAATAAATGTGAAGTTGATGAGATGTTTATGAATTTTTCTTAGGAACTACAAGGAAAGTGGGAAAGTGCATTTTTAGCACTAACCCTAAAGGACCAAGGTGAGTAACCCTGTGTTTGAAGTGGAGATTTAACTCCATGGATTTAAAAAGGTTTTAAATGCAAAGATATGGAATGTTTGAAATTTCAAATTCAGTGTTTACATGATTCAGTTTTTAATTGTTCTATTTTATAACCCCATTGTGACATGTTCAGTGATTGGTTTCTGCAACAGTTTTTCCTTCAAATACTTTTCAGCATGTAACACCCCTACCCTGATTAAGTAATGATTAGTTACTAATCATTTATCTGAACCAAACATAAAGAATAATTAAGAAGCTAACCTAATTAGGAGTTGACCAGAAAGAAACGGCGTCGAAAAATAAGTTACAGAATAAAAGTTAAGTAGGAAATAGTGAAACTGCATTAATGCGCAGCCAAACAAGGGCCTAAGCCCGAAATATGGAAAAAGGACCAAAAAATGTGGCCAAGAGGATTTGATCCCTTGACCAAACTGGGCAGAATCTGTTTTACCAAAAAAGTTACCATCTAGGCTAGGAGCACTTTTGTGTATATGTGCAAAGATATATATTTAAATACCATTCAGATTTGACCATTCCCCAAAGTGGCCAATGGACAAGCATGCAACACCTCAGCATGCATTATCCTAAGCCCTAGCCATCATGACCCTCACCCCATGATTACATCTCCTCCCAACCAGATTTCATGCAAAATAATCATGCATTTGGGGGAGATGAAAGGTCAAGAGAAAATCTGATTTTTTTTAGATAATCTCTATATATGCATGGAAGAGAAATCAGATCTGTAGAGAACCTTGTGCACTGATCTTATAGAGAGAGAAAGTGCTGAGAGAGAGAGAGAGGAATTCTAGAGAGAGAGTAGACAAGTTGTGCATACAAGTGTATACTTTGGAGCCATTCAAGGAGATTGAGGGGGCCAAGGAACTGCACGTGAAGGGCCAAATCCAACCCTTGAAGCTTCTGTTGAGCACAAACCAGTGAGGGAACCACTGTACGGGTGAGTCATTCAAAACCTTTTTAGAAATTTTCTTCTTGAATTTTAGCTACTGTTTTATAGCTTTAGGATCTGTCATTGCATGTGTAACAATTTAACTTGAAAAACTGGGTTGCTTGTGATTGAAATGGACCTACGAAACTACCCCAGAACACAAACTGTGAAAATCGCCATTAATGAACCTTGAGGTTGCAGGTCTGATCCGACCTCAACCAACTGAGCTTTTGAGGGTTGAAACATGAAATAGGACATCTTAGGATCTTGGAAAACCCCAACCGCGACCTAGAAACCTAGGTTTAAACCCCCAAAAATGGCACTATTCTTTTCGGCCCAAATATGGATTCTTTGATTTTGACACTTAAACCGAAATTTTTGAATTGAGAATTGAAGTAGAGGATGTAAGGGTTGCAGAGGATCAAACCTCGTGCAAAATGGTGAAGAAATGAGGCAGTACGAACTGACTGTAACTTCCCACAATAATTGGCTAGAACAGTCCCACATTGATGCGTTTGATGCTTGAAATCGATGCCAAATGAATGCTACCACTCCCAGAAACATGTTAGAACGAAAACCAGTGGGAATCATCGCTTTAAAACCCCACGAATTTAAGAGAGAAAATTCTGAAATTTTCTAGGGCAACCGTGGCCCTAGACGGGTGGGGACGATGAACAGTGACGGGTTTGGATCGGGTCTTCGGGTCGGACCCCGACCCGAATAAAAACGGGTATAAACCGAACTTAAAACTGCGTCGTTTTGTTACTGTTAAATTTAAATTTAAATTGTAGGGCTGACGTCAGCCTGACGTCAGCACATTACCCTGAACCGGTTAGAACCGGATTGGATCGGTCTAGTTCAGTTGAATATGGACTGAACCGTTTGGTTCAGTTACAACTTTCTGGAAATTACGAAACAGCCCCAACAGTTTTAGGAAATTTAACTCTGGCCCAATTTTTGGAATTTTATTTCATTTATACCCCTGATAAATTAATAAATAATAAATTAAATTATTTAATTAATTTATTAATTAAATAAAAATGACCAAATTACCCCTAGGTCATAAATAAGTCAAACGGAGTCCGAATAAATCAAATGAATAGTGTATTTTTACTATTTCAAGCATTCTGGACTCAATGGCAGAGTCCGATTCAGAAAACCAAGTCCCGAAAAATACAAACACGTAGGTATAAATGACTATATTGCCCCCAATATGCCCGACGTCCAAATAAGGCGAGTTATTAGTGCATTCTTATTATCTCGACACTTCTGAGATCAACGGTGAGGTCCGGTTCATGAGACGGGACTCCGAAAAATATGACGCGCGAAATGACCAAACTATCCCTAAGGTACCCGAAGCCCAAACGAAACTAAAAGATAGTCTATTTTGACTATGTCGGACATTCCAAACCCAACGGTGAAGTCCATAACACCAAAATAGGTACTGAAAATTTAGTCACGTGAAAAATAAAACTCATCAAGTCACCACGAGTTGACTAGTAAGACCAATCCTAGGAAGTTAGGATACGTCAGGCCTAAAATTAAATGAAAGAGCATGAATAGGTAACGATTTAAGGTAAATGTGAAGTTAACAAGTTCTTTATAATTTTCTTAGGAAATACAAAGGAAAGGGAAAAGCCCACCAGTAGTGCAAACCCGGGGAATCAAGGTGAGTAACCTCACATTTGAAGTGGAGATTTAATTCCACGGATTTGAATGATGTTTTAAATATCAAATTCTGTCTTTACACAATTCCGTTTTAAATATTCTGTTATGACATGCTTCCTGAATAATTTACTACTGTTCTTTGAGATATACTTCTGCATGTCTAAAATTTCGATTTCAAATGTTATTATATATCCTGAATTTACATGTTTCACGTATTTCGATACCCTATCATGAGATTATGAACTATATGTTTTGAATGCTTTTAAATGCATCCACACGAAGGAATTATGGGTTAAATGCTTTTAAATGCAAGATAAATTGTGCATAAGCACCACGGATTTCTATCGGGTTTCTTAGGAACCCAACTACGATACGAATAAATGCCAGGTAGCAGGATCTAATCCCCCAGGCATATGAGATATCTCCACGAAAAGAAAAATGGGAATCTGGTTCGAAACGGATTCTGTTAATAAAAGTGATAAGGTGTGTGTTGAAAATGGAAGCAGGCTTTTTCCTCATTTTCACCATGCATATTTACCTAATTTGAAATTCATATACTTTATTTCGAAAGTACAAGTTAGCTTGAATACTTTAATGTTTCAAAGCCATTGTTTAAAGAATGCATGTACTCTATGTTCCAAGTATACAAGCAATTGGTAGTGAGTATTTTACAAAATTCTCACGTGCGAAACCACTACCAATTGAAACCCATGACAGATGTTAGAATTACTCACTGGGCTTCTCGAAGCTCACCCCATTTCCTAACATTTTTCAGGTGATGACGATGGGTGGACCCTTGCCCAATTTGGGGAGAAATGATAGGCAGCTCCATTAGGATTCTGGAGATATTTTGGGAAGTGATAGGGCCTATGGTTGGTCGAATTTTGATGTCGTACTTTCGGACAATTATGTATTTAAGCCCAAGAGGCAACCAAATATGTACTTAAGCCCTTGAGGCATTCGAATATGTATTATGTATAAGACTTTAATTTTTAGTATGCTCTGATGTGATTATTCATGTGTACCGCTATGAAGAGCGACAGTACCGGACAGCTGTGCGAAAGTTTTTAAACAGATTTTAAAAAAAAAAAAAAAGAAAAGGGTTTTCACGCTTCCGCAAATCAAGGCCGCACCACTATCCGATACCATCGCCCATGTTTCGCCTTACCCTCAGGCTCCCGGGCCTGAAGGCGGCGGTCGCGATTCGAGATCCACACAGGGTGGGTTTCGGGTCGTGACACAGCATGTCTAGTTAAAATCCAATTATTGTTAAATATTCTGAATTTGCTTATTTCAAGTATACGGATGTTTATTACGAAGTTATGAAAAGTATCTATGAGAAAAGTCACATAATAAACATTTTACAAGATAATGGTGCATAAGCACACAGGCAGTATTTTGGGTTTCTTCGGATCTCATTGACCTGTCAAAAACCACATAGTCAATATTTTGGGTTCTTATTGTAACTCATTGACCTGTCATGTGAAATGCCCGGTAGCAGGATCTAATCCCCCAGGCAAATGAGATATCTCCATTTATAAGTAAGATAGGAGACTGGTTCGAAATGGATTCCACTAATGGAAGTGATAAGATGACAAATGATTTGAAAATGGAAGCAGGTTTTACCCTCATTTTCAATATGCATATGTTTTGAGTGTTATATACTCTATTTAAGAAATACATGTTATGTTATATGTTTTGAAGATCATGAGTATAAGTATAGCTTGAATACTTTAAATGTTTCAAAGCTATCTGTTTTACGAAATGCATATGTTATGAGTTATATACTCTATTCGACGAAGTATAAGTATAGCTTGAATACTTTAAATGTTTCAAAGCTATTGTTTTACGAAATGCATATGTTTTGAGTTATATACTCTATTTGACGAAGTATAAGTTTAGCTTGAATACTTTAAATGTTTCAAAGCTTCATGTTTTAAGGAATGCATATATTCTGTATTCAAAGTATACGAACAATTGGCGGTGATTATTTTACAACTCTTATGTACTAAAAACCACTACTAATTGAAAACCCCATGACGAATACTGGAATTGCTCACAAGCTTAGATTAGCTTACCTGGACTTTGTTCGGACCCCCCTTTCAGGTAATTAGCAGCAGTCTTGACTTGAGGACGACGATGATGAATCTGCTGATTTTGGAGGTTATGTTCAAGTAGTTTTTGTCTAGTACGACGAACATTAAGTATGAAGTGTTGTATTAGTAAAATAGTACCCTGTTATGTGTAAGCCCTACGGGGCAATTAAACATTTATTGTTTATCAAGATTTAATTTTTAGTTATACTCTGAATGTGTAACCATGTATGATATGTATGGAGCGGCAGTACCGGACGGATGTGCGTAATTTAAAAATAAGAAAAGAAAAGAAAAAGTTTTTCACACTTCCGCAAAACATACGTCGCACATCTATTCGATACCGCTACTTATGTGAGCCTTAGCCCAAGGGTCCCCGGGCCTGAGGGTGGCGGTCGCGATGCGAGATCCGCATAGGGTGGGTTTCGGGTCGTGACAGAAACTGTAAATGGTTGAAATGTATAACAAGTGCCGGGTAACACCCGAGCACCCCAGGACATTGCATCGTAATGCGTGCACACACGTATTTCCATGCATGCCCACGTTTCACGGACACGTAGTATACCAAAAATTAGTGTATGCATGTACTGTCATAAATGAATATATATGCACGTATATGGATATACTCTCACGTATAAGATATGTATTTTATATGTGTATAAATAACTACATATAGTATAATGTATATTATGTATATATATATGTATATGTATACATAATACATGTATAAATATAAAGGGAAATATCAAAGAAAAGACAAAGGAAAAGGAGGGGAGGCTGCACATGCATAGTGACCCATGTATACATCACTGTGTGTATGTGTCTCGATTGGGTGAGGTGTGTGTGTGTGTGTGTGATGTGTATAATATAATATATATATATATATATGTGTGTGTGTACATCACAAGTCTCCCAAGCCAATAATTGCAAAGTTGCATTTGGCAGAGGGAATACCAGAACCTAAGTCAAGAAAAGGGGCCATAGAAGGGGGAGTAACCAAGAGAGAGAGAGAGAGAGAGAGAAAGAGGGAGAGAGGCGGTGGAATCTCTCTCTTTATATAGGTATATACGGGAGTGAGTTGAGAGACAAAAAGGAAACTGAGACTGAGAGGAACATTGTCAAGGAACTCAGGAGCAGAAACAGAAGGGTTTGGAGGGTCATAGTGAGCTTAAACCGAAAACCCAGGTTAGTGTTTTGAGTTCTGTTTTTATGATTTAGAGCATGAAACTTATATCTATTTATAAGGTCTAAATCAGCATGAAATATGGAACTTATTGCAAAAAGAATGAATGAAAAAGATTAAGAAATCAGTAAGAAATGTTGAGTTGCAGGTTAGAGTGATAATACGGGTTTCACGAGTTTTATGCTTAAAACTTTAGTTTTAGTTTGGGAAAATGATCTTTAATGGTGCAGAAAACATCTAGGCTAAAATTTGAGTGAAAACCGTGACCTAAAAGTCCCAAAAATGGAAATGAAGCTCTGACCAACAAATCGGCCGGAGATATTTAAACCCATATTCATGAAGATCAAGACGGTCTTGATCAAAATGGAGGATGGAATCATGATCCCCATGTGGTGGGGAGTAAAACGGCATTCAAAACAGGAGGAAAATCCATCAGAAATCGGTGACCGTCGTCAGAGAAGGCGACTGTTCACCACCGGAACCCTACCGGAGTACTGGGGAAGACGACCGTGAAGTCGTGAGGCAATCGGGTTAAATTTAAACTGGATCCGGGTTCAAATCGGATCGGGACCCGACCGAAAATAAGTGGGTAAGTAATACTGTGTCGTTTTATGTTTGAATTTTAAATGAATTGGACTGTTTGGTTACAGTGATAAGAAATGTGGAAATTGGGTTTGGGGTTATCCCAACCATGGATAGCATAGGAGAACTGGTTATCTTGTTCCGGTTCTCAAGATTTGACTGAACCTTTTGGTTCAGTAAGGGGGCAGACCGGTTTAGGGTTTCTGGTTGTGAACCAACTGGTTCAAACCGCCACTCTGAGAATTTGTGAACCGGCCCCAAATGTTTTAGAAAATCTCATTAAGGCCCAAACAGGAAAATTAATAAAATATTAATTTTTACAAAAATGCCCCTATTTCAAATATAGGTCAAACGAAGTCCAAACGATGCAAATGAATAGTCAAAATTTATTATCTCGGACGTTCTGAGTCCAATGATGGGGTCCGTTTGGGAGACGGGACTCCGAAGGATAAAATAACGTAAAAGTGTAAAATGACCATTTTGCCCTTTTTAGTACAAAAGTCCAAATGGAATTCCGCGAATGCCTAAACTGACTTTCTTCGGCGTTCCAGACTCAATGGTAAGGTCTAAATTAGTGCTAGAGATACTTATGATAGCAAGACATAAAATTTGTTGAATAACATTAATTCTAAGACGGATTTACTGATATATAGGGAATTCCAAAGGCAAGGCAAACTCACGGATTTCCTGATATAGGACTGCATTAGAGGTAAGTGGATCACTCTCTCTTACATGTGGTGTTTCCACAAGCCAAGTTTATTCTTTTACTGCGAAACTCGTACTCTTGAATGTATCGATTTCCTTATGTTCCACAATTTGATATTTTTCTATCTTGTAGACATTTGATTGACTGATGTATCATTGCTATCATGTTACACTGTGCCTTGAAAGTACCACATGTTATTGCTATCCACAATGTGATATTGTTCTATCTTGTGGACATTGATAGACTGCTATATCATTGTTATCATGTTAAACCATGCCTTCAAAGGCCTACTGTTGTATCCTTATTGAATGAATGATATTCTATTTTTATATTCTATGGAACTACTTATGATCATGACATGTTTATGAACATGGGAGTTGTGCTCAGTCACAACACCCATCTGATGCTATCTGATTGACTAGGACCTACGGGTCAAGTCCGTGAACGGATAAATGGCAATTCACTGGAATCCACTCGGGGGTATGCCGGGCCCCAAAAAATCGAGGGTCTGCCAAGCCCTAACACAGAATAACAGCATCTCTTATGACTGATAGAACTTGATTGTTGAATGGCACTATCCCTTATGATTCTTCAAGTCTCGAAGGACTTGCATTGATTGATTTGATTGTGATCGGTTCATTGTGGCAATACTTCATTGTTGTTATATTATCATTGAATTTCTTCATATTGATATTACACCCAATACTTCTGATTTTGTATTGTGATTGCTGTTCATTGGCCCTCGTGGCAATTATTTCCATTGGCTATCACGGCATCTTATTCTTATGATTGGCTATCATAATCTTATTCATGGATTTATTGATCATCGATACCAGTGTTGGAGATATGCATTTACTTACTGAGCTTTGTAGCTCATTCCACCCCACTTACCCCCCATTTCAGGTGATGACGCTGCGAGACCCCAATAGGAGTCTGAGAGCGTAGGGGGACATTTTGAAGTACTGTACCAGTCTATGTTAGTTCTCCCATGTATTCACCACCCCCGGGTGCTTGTTACGTTTAGTTCTCATTTTGTCTTATGTAGAACTATGTCATGTATTTAATAGATTTCCGCTGTTTAAATTATTTAAAAGACTTCCGCTGGATTACTGTAATTGATAAAGACTTCCGCTGTTCATTGTTTAAAATTTTTAGTACATTGCATATTAGTACTATGATACAAGAATGGAAAAAGTAGGGACGGCCTTCGGGTCGGCCCCGCGACACGAGATCCGCATAGGGTGGGTTTCGGGCCGTGACAGCTTGGTATCAAAGCTTTAGGTTCGATTGTGAGTCATGGGAGATAGGACTAGAGTTAAGACTGTTAGATATGACTGACATTTTATATTTTACAATCATGGACAAATTGTCTTACACATTGACTAGTCATCCCATTGGTTATTTTGTTGGTTATCTCACTGGTTATCTCATTGGTTATCTCATTGGTTATCTTCATTGGTTCTATTCACAGTCATGGTTAACACGAGGCAAGGTCCGTTACCTATGGATCGTTTAGAACAATTGGAAAGATTGATGCAGACTGTCATTGAAACTCTACCACAAATTCAGGCTAGTGCTAGCCAACCAGCACAGCCAGTACAACAGGAGTAGCCTGTCAACGCAGGCGGCAACATCGGGAATCCTCAAGGGAATGAACGGGATGCTGCATACCAATACGAATGATTCCAAAAAATGAAACCCCGACGTTTGACGGTACAAATGGGGCCACGGCGGCCGAAGAATGGATGTTAGAAATGAACAGGGTTTTCGATATCCTGAATTGTACTGATGTCCAGAAGGTGGCTTATGCCACGTATATGCTTAAGGGAATGACACATAAGTGGTGGATAAATGAGAAGGCGAGGGAGCCAAACATGGACTGGCAATGATTTACTGTGATCTTTAATAAGAAATACTTCTCCCAAGAAGTACGGAACCTCAAAGTTGCCGAATTCATGGTACAGCAACAGGGGTCGATGACTGTGGAGCAATACGAGGCCACTTTTACCGAATTGGCCAGATTTGCCCCTGATGCTATCAGAACCGAGGATCTAAAGGTTCATAAATTTGAGGAAGGATTGAGGTGGTCTATCAAGGATAGACTAGTACCCCATCGACTGACTACTTACGATGATGTCGTGGAAACGGCTCGGATCATAGAAAGGAGTGGCGAGGAATTCGCCAAGAGGCGAGGGAACCAGAAATGTGGAGGCAACCAGAATAAGAGGCAAGGGCCTTCTACTTCAGGATAGGGATCTACATTTACCGGACCTAGAGCTGCATCACAGGTGATAGGGTCCGGTCAGAAGAAACAGAGCAACACTAAAAAGGGGGTAGCCAAGTGCTCTCGTTGCAATAAGATCCACAAAGGCCAATGTCTCAAGGACAGCAACGCTTGCTACTACTGTGGCCAAGAGGGACATTATGCAAGAGAATGCCCTTAGAAGGATCAAGCCACGCCCAGCACTACTTCGGTTAAAGCACCAACAACCAGAATAGCACCACCTAGACCTCCGACCCAAAGAAGTGGACAGGGGAACGTCCAGTAGCAGGCAGGACGAGTTTTCTCCCCTTTACCAGGAGACGTGCAGGCTACAACCTCTGTAGTCGCAGGTACTCTTTTAGTATGCTCACAGCCTGCTCATGTTTTATTTGACACTGGATCTACACATTCATTTGTATCCCCTATATATGCTGCTAGATTGAACCTAGTGACGGAACCCTTAGGGTATTTACTGAATGTTTCTATACCATCGGGGAAATCATTGTTGGGGGATACCATGTATAGGGATTGTGGGATTCAGATTGGGGATACACACTTATTGGCTAACCTTATACCCTTGGAAATTTGTGGATTCGACGTTATCCTTGGAATGGATTGGCTGGCCGCTAATCACGCTATGATAGACTGTGTGGCCAAACGAGTTCTCAGTTTTCGACAGTTAACTTTGAGGGGACAGGGGTGGCTTCCCCACCCTACTTCGTTTCCTCTATCCAGGCAAGGCGTCTGCTTCGCAAGGGATGTCACGGATTCTTATGTAGTGTTCAAGACACTGATTCCCAGCAGCCTGAGTTAGAGAAGATTCCCATTGCTAGGGAATTTCTCGGAGTATTCTTGGATGATCTTCCAAGAATGCCCATGACAGAGAGATCGAGTTTTGCATCGACGTATTGCCAGGCACTACACCGATATCCAAGACTCCATATAGGATGGCACCGGCAGAGCTGAAGGAGTTGAAGCTCCAGTTGCAAGAATTATTGGACAAGGGTTTTATACGACACAGCTCGTCACCATGGGGTGCACTTGTATTGTTCGTAAAGAAAAAGGATGGAACTATGAGACTGTGTATCAACTATCGCGAGTTGAACAAAGTTACCATCCGGAACAGATATCCACTGCCCAGAGTAGATGATTTGTTCGACCAATTGAAAGGGGCCCAGGTGTTCTCAAAGATCGACCTGAGGTCCAGCTATCACCAGTTGAAGGTCAGACCCACTAACATTCAGAAGACAACATTTAGGACACGGTATGGACACTAAGAGTTCCTTGTTATGCCATTTGGGGTGACCAATGCCCCAGCTGCATTCATGGACATGATGAACCGTGTGTTCAAGCATACTTGGATGACTTCGTGATTGTATTTATTAACGACATCTTGGTTTACTCTAAGAACCAGGAAGAACACGAGGTACATCTGAGGAGAGTCCTACAGAAGTTAGGGGAGCAGAAGTTATACGCCAAGTTGAAGAAATGTGAATTCTGGCTTCCTAGTATAGCATTTCTGGGACACGTGATCAGTAAAGAAGGAATCTCTGTTGATTCCCAGAAGATCGAGGCAATCATGAATTGGCCTCAACCTACAAGTGTCACGAAAGTGCAAAGTTTTCATGGGGTTAGCAGGCTACTATAGGAGATTTGTCAAGGACTTCTCCAAAATAGCTACGCCTATCACCAAACTGACCCAGAAAGGTGTTCCTTTTGTTTGGACAGAGGAACAAGAAAAGAGTTTCCAAGAGTTGAAGGAGCGTTTGGTTACAGCTCCTATATTGACAGTACCAGAAAGAACTAACGGTTTTATGATTTACATTATTGCCTCGTTCAAGGGCTTAGGGTGTGTGTTAATGCAGAACGGAAAAGTGGTAGCATATGCTTCACGACAGTTGAGACCCCATGAGGGGAACTACCCGACACACGATCTCGAGCTAGCCGCCATTGTCTTTGCCTTGAAGATATGGAGGCATTATTTATACGGGACCACGTGCAAAATCTTCACCGACCATAAGAGCCTCAAATATCCGTTTACACAGAAGGAGCTCAATATGAGAAAACGCCGTTGGTTAGAGTTATTAAAAGACTACGAGGTCAACATACAGTACCACCTAGGAAAGGCAAATGTGGTAGTTGACGCTCTTAGTGGAAAGTCATCAGGTAGTTTAGCTTGCCTGTTGACAACACAGACAGAGATACTGAGAGACTTGGAGGATATGGAAATAGAGATAGTTCTGCCCAGTTCCGAGGCACTATGTGCCAACGTCACAGTGAGTTTGTCGATTGTGGACAAGATCAGGGGGCAGCAGACTCAGGATGAGAAGTTGGCTAAGCTTCTTCAAGGAATTGAGATAGGCATAGATTCCGAGTACTCAGTGAGAGATGGAATATTATATTATCAGGGTAGGATCTGCGTACCCGACGTGCCCGAAATCATTAAGGAGATTCTTGATGAGGCACACAGTTCGAAATTTGCCTTACATCCAAGGGGCACCAAAATGTATCACAATGTTAAGGATACTTATTGGTGGTCTGGGATGAAACGTCACATAGTTGAGTACATAGCACGATGTGTCAAGTGCCAGCAAATTAAGGTAGAACATCAGAAGCCTGGAGGACTTCTGCAATCACTACCCATTCCTGAGTGGAAGTGGGAACACATCACGATGGACTTTGTGTCAGGATTGCCAAGGACAGTCAAGGGGAGTGATTCTATCTGGGTCATCGTAGACAGATTAACTAAGACAGCTCACTTCCTGGCAACCAAGACGACACAATCTCTTCAGCGACTAGCCGAGCTATACATCAGAGAGACTGTTAGACTTCACGGAGTTCCAGTATCAATTGTTTTTGATAGGGACCCCCAGTTCGTATCACGATTCTAGAAAGGACTACAGCAAGCTATGGGCACGGAACTGAGTCTTAATACTGCGTATGACCCCGAGACCGACGGCCAGTCGGAAAGGACGATACAGACTTTAGAAGACTTACTGCGTTTCTATGTCATAGACTTTGAAGGGAGTTGGGAAGATCAGTTGCCATTGGTGGAGTTCACGTACAATAATAGCTATCAAGCTAGTATTGGCATGGCGCCATATGAGGCATTGTACGGCAGGAAGTGCTGATCACCACTGTGTTGGACAGAAGTGGGAGAAAGGAAACTCTATGGGCCAGAGATAGTGGAACAGACCACAGGAAAAATACAATTGATCCGACAGCGTTTATTAGCAACTCAAAGTCGACAGAAAAGCTATGCGAATGTTCACCGACGAGACTTAGAGTTTGCAAAAGGCGATTTTGTATACTTGAAAGTATCACCCATGAAAGGAGTAGTCAGGTTCGGCAAGAGGGGAAAGCTTGGCCCCAGATACATTGGGCCATTCAGGATCACGAAGAGGGTTGGACCCGTAGCTTACGAGCTTGCCTTACCTCCAGAATTAGCATATGCTCACAATGTGTTTCATGTCTCGATGCTAAGGAAGTGTATACAGAGTGCAGATCAAGTGATTGAGCACGAACCGTTAGACGTCCAGGAAAATCTGAGTTACATCGAGCATCCAGTTCAGATTTTGGATCGTCAAGATCAGGTACTACGGAACAAGACTATTCCATTAGTCAAAGTTCTGTGGAGGAATCACCGGATGGAAGAGGCTACTTGGGAGCGAGAAGATGATATGCGCGCCAAGTACCCACACTTATTTCCATAGTAGTATATGCTAAGTTTGGGGACAAACTTATTTTTAAGGGGGTAAAAATGTAATATCCCGACCCGGGATACGTCACGTGTACCGAGGTAAGTCGGTCAAATAATGTAACTTGAACGGTAAGATATGTATATCATGGTATTTCATGGAAATGAATGACTGGAAATTGTAAATGGTTGAAATGTATAACAAGTGCCGGGTAACACTCGAGCGCCCCAGGACATTACATGGTAATGCGTGCACGCACGTATTTCCATGCAAACCCATGTTTCACGGACACGTAGTATACCAAAAATCAGTGTATGCATGCACTGTCATAAATGAATATATATGCACGTATATGGATATACTTTCACGTATAAGATATGTATTTTATATGTGTATAAATAACTACATATAGTATAATGTATATTATGTATATATATGTATCTGTATACATAATACATGTATAAATATAAAGGGAAATATCAAAGAAAAGACAAAGGAAAAGGAGGGGAGGATGCACATGCATAGTGACCCATGTATACATCACTGTGTGTGTGTCTCTCGATTGGGTGAGGTGTGTGTGTGTGTGTGTGTGATGTGTATAATATAATATATATATATATATGTGTGTGTGTGTACATCACAAGTCTCCCAAGCCAATAAATGCAAAGTTGCATTTGGCAGAGGGAATACTAGAACCTAAGTCAAGAAAAGGGGCCATAGAAGGGGGAGTAACCAAGAGAGAGAGAGAGAGAAAGAGGGAGAGAGGCGGTGGAATCTCTCTCTTTATATAGGTATATACGGGAGTGAGTTGAGAGACAAAAAGGAAACTAAGACTGAGAGGAACATTGTCAAGGAACTCAGGAGCAGAAACAGAAGGGTTTGGAGGGTCACAGTGAGCTTAAACCGAAAACCCAGGTTAGTGTTTTGAGTTCTGTTTTTATAATTTAGAGCATGAAACTTATATCTATTATAAGGTCTAAATCAGCATGAAATATGGAACTTATTGCAAAAAGAATGAATGAAAAAGATTAAGAAATCAGTAAGAAATGTTGAGTTGCAGGTTAGAGTGATAATACGGGTTTCACGAGTTTTATGCTTAAAACTTTAGTTTTAGTTTGGGAAAATGATCTTTAATGGTGCAAAAAACATCTAGGCTAAAATTTGAGTGAAAACCGTGACCTAAAAGTCCCAAAAATGGAAATGAAGCTCTGATCCGAAAAATCGGCCGGAGATATTTAAACCCATATTCGTGAAGATCAAGACGGTCTTGATCAAAACGGAGGATGGAATCATGATCCCCATGTGGTGGGGAGTAAAACGGCATTCAAAACAGGAGGAAAATCCATCAGAAACCGGTGACTGTCGCCGGAGAAGGCGACTGTTCACCACCGGAACCCTACCGGAGTACTGGGGAAGATGACCGTGAAGTCGTGAGGCAATCGGGTTAAATTTAAACCAAATCCGGGTTCGAATCGGATCGGGACCCGACCGAAAATAAGTGGGTAAGTAATACTGTGTCGTTTTATGTTTGAATTTTAAATGAATTGGACTGTTTGGTTACAGTGATAAGAAATGTGGAAATTGGGTTTGGGGTTATCCCAACCATGGATAGCATAGGAGAACTGGTTATCTTGTTCCGGTTCTCAAGATTTGACTGAACCGTTTGGTTCAGTAAGGGGGCAGACCGGTTTAGGGTTTCTGGTTGTGAACCAACTGGTTCAAACCGCCACTCTGAGAATTTGTGAACCGGCCCCAAATTTTATAGAAAATCTCATTAAGGCCCAAACAGGAAAATTAATAAAATATTAATTTTTACAAAAATGCCCCTATTTCAAATATAGGTCAAACGAAGTCCAAACGATGCAAATGAATAGTCAAAATTTATTATCTCGGACGTTCTGAGTCCAATGGTGGGATCCGTTTGCGAGACGGGACTCCGAAGGATAAAATAACGTAAAAGTGCAAAATGACCATGTTGCCCTTTGTAGTACAAAAGTCCAAATGGAATTCCGCAAAAGCCTAAACCGACTTTCTTCGGCATTCCGGACTCAATGGTAAGGTCTAAATTAGTGCTAGAGATACTTATGATAGCAAGACATAAAATTTATTGAATAGCATTAATTCTAAGACGGATTTACTGATATATAGGGAATTCCAAAGGCAAGGCAAACTCACGGATTTCCTGATATAGGACTGCATTAGAGGTAAGTGGATCACTCTCTCTTACATGTGGTGTTTCCACAAGCCAAGTTTATTCTTTTACTGCGAAACTCATACTCTTGAATGTATCGATTTCCTTATGTTCCACAATTCGATATTTTTCTATCTTGTGGACATTTGATTGACTGATGTATCATTGTTATCATGTTACGCTGTGCCTTGAAAGTACCACATGTTATTGCTATCCACAATGTGATATTGTTCTCTCTTGTGGATATTGATTGACTGCTATATCATTGTTATCATGTTGAACCATGCCTTGAAAGGCCTACTGTTGTATCCTTATTGAATGAATGATATTCCATTTTTATATTCTATGGAATTACTTATGATCATGACATGTTTATGAACACGGGAGTTGTGCTCAGTCACAACACCCATCTGATGCTATCTGATTGACTAGGACCTACGGGTCAAGTCCGTGAACGGATAAATGGCAATTCACTGGAATCCACTGGGGGGTATGCCGGGCCCCAAAAGATCGAGGGTCTGCCGAGCCCTGACCCAGAATAACAGCATCTCTTATGACTGATAGAACTTGATTGTTGAATGGCACTATCCCTTATGATTCTTCAAGTCTCGAAGGACTTGCATTGATTGATTTGATTGTGATCGGTTCATTGTGGCAGTACTTTATTGTTGTTATATTATCATTGAATTTCTTCATATTGATATTACACCCAATACTTCTGATTGTGTATTGTGATTGCTGTTCATTGGCCCTCGTGGAAATTATTTCCATTGGCTATCACGGCATCTTATTCTTATGATTGGCTATCATAATCTTATTCATGGATTTATTGATCATCGATACCAGTGTTGGAGATCTGCATTTACTTACTGAGCTTTGTAGCTCATTCCACCCCACTTACCCCCCATTTCAGGTGATGATGCTGCGAGACCCCAGTTGGAGTCTGAGAGCGTAGGGGGACATTTTGAAGTACTGTACCAGTCTATGTTAGTTCTCCCATGTATTCACCACCCCTGGGTGCTGGTGACGTTTAGTTCTCATTTTGTCTTATGTAGAACTATGTCATGTATTTAATAGATTTTCGATGTTTAAATTATTTAAAAGACTGACGCTGGATTACTATAATTGATAAAGACTTCCGCTGTTCATTATTTAAAATTTTTAGTACATTGCATATTAGTACTATGATACAGGAATGGAAAAAGTAGGGATGGCCTTCGGGTGAACCCCGCGACACGAGATCCGCCTAGGGTGGGTTTCTGGTCGTGACATGCAACGTGTAGAGAAAAATGGAAAAAAACTAAGAAAGAAAGGGGGAAGAAGATAGTGTACAGCAGGGTAATGTGAGAATATATATATATATATATGTGTGTGTGTGTGTGTGTGTTGGTTTATGAAGTTGAAGAAAAGAGCTGAAATAAAAAGAAAGAAAGAGAAAGAAATAGAGCAGAGAAACTTGGAACAGCAAGTGTAGCGCTGCAGCAGTGGAGATGGCTATGGCTGGAGGATTTTGTGGAGTGGCTCGGAATTGAGTAAAGCCGAGAGGGAGGCGCAATAGCAACAGAAGCTGCTGGGACATGGAACTTGTGGGGAAAATCTGCAGAAAATTGGAGGACCTGATGTGGTTGCAGCAAGGTTGATCCAGGATAGTGCAGGAGATAATTTAAATATATATATATATATATATATGTGCGTGTATTTGTGTAACGTGCAGCATATATATATATATATGTGTGTGTGTGTGTGTGTGTATGTTTTGTAGCAGTGCTGCGCATAACTTGTTGCGCAGCAGAGACGGTAAAGAGTGGAGGTTCAAAGATATGGTGACTCAACACGGCTTGGCGCTTCATGGAATTGGGCGTGTTGATACAGTTGGGATTTTATCGGTGCAGTAGGCCTCAATAGCAGCAAGCCGTAGAAGCAGAGCCATTGAGGCATGGGGTTGATTTATATATATATAGATAATTTCAGATAGATTGGGAGAGTTGGGATGTACAAGGGTAGCAACTCAATCTGTAAATGAAGGCTTGGACGACGGTGCTGTGAAGTTAGCCATGGACACTTTGCTATTGAAATAAATTGGTAAAGAAGTTAGGTTTAATTAAAAAGGGAAGCTAGAAATGGATTTTATTCAGTTTGGTGCCGTAAGGGTGCAGTAACTCATGCCTTGTGATTTGATAGACTAGTTCATTTTGGAAAAGTGTCGGGTGTATATGGTGGACGACTAACGGGTTAGACCTTTTAGCCAAACCCGGAGCAGTTATTAAATGATGAGTTCAGTGCTGGTGAAATATCGACTATAGCTAGACAAGGTTAGAATTAATTATTGTTTAGTTATTTCAGATTTGAATAGAAATTTATAGAATTATAATTATGCCCAGAAATTATGGTTAATTGTGAATTTACCCAAGGAATAAATTAATGAAATATTAATTTAATTAATTAGAAAAGAGAAATTACCAAAATGTCCCTAAGTCGAAAAGTAGTCCAACGGACTCCGATTAAAATAAAAGAATAGTGGAATTTTATTATTTCGAGCATTCCAGACTCAACCATGGAGTCTGATTTGCAAAAAGAAGTCCCGTTTTGCCCTTTTTAGTACAGAAGTCCAAATTGAATTCCGCAAAAGCCTAAATCAACTTTGTTCGATATTCCGGATTCAATAGTAGAGTCTATTCAAGTAAAAGAGATATCAATAGTGAAGAGACATAAAATTTGATGAAGAGTATAATTCAAGTAACGATAGACTAAGATGTGTTTCATGAATTTTAGGAACACCGAGATACAAGAAGAATACAGTTTTGACCTTCTAGACAGATACAGAAAGAGGTAAGTAAAATTCGATCTCTGCATGTGTTAAATTCCAACCCATGTCATAGTTCTTGTACATATATTGTCTATTGTACTCCATACATATATACCAGTATTTATTGAGCCACATTGATATTGCCCTATCATGTAGGAGACAGTTGTTGATTTCTATATGTATCTCGATCATGATTGTACACTTGCGCATGGATTCCTTTTTGTACACTTGTACCTAGGGCCGTGAGGGCCAGACAGTTTTATTCGAAGCAATCTAGTAACCGTAGTTTAGCTAACTATTGTTACGTCAGATTGTCTAGAACCAGTTATGATTCCATTATACTCTTCGTGGAAGATAGCATGATTCTGATATATTATTAGTGCCGGTTTTGTGCTCAGTCATATCTCTATCTGATGCTATTTATGACCTTCGGGTCCAAGTTCCAAGTGAAACATTACTACGTTGCTATGCGAGGCATGGGACGTACAGTTACAGTGTACACAGAGCAGATATAGCCCGAGCGGATCTGAATACTAGCTCAGGGGGTAGCCGGGCCCCACCAGTGCATCTCAGTTTTAGTTGATATCACCATCCTTTATTGTTGATATTCATAGCTTGATCATGTTATATTGTTATTGAATAATCATGAGATTTTACAGCTTTCAGTACAGTGCTTACATTCCATACTTGATATAGCTCATGACTGCAGCAGTATGATATTGTTGGCATAGCAGTTTCATTTCCTTATCATTTGACTTTGATCATTTGATTTGAGTTATATATTCATTGACTGGCTAGCATTCTTTTATACCTTTGTACACATGGCAGAGTAAAGGACTACTTACTGAGTTTTCATAGCTCATTAGATACTACACAACATTTGACTTGCAGGCACAGATATCGAGGACAAACCCTAGAGTTTGATAGCTAGGAGGTGGACATTTGCTTTTGAAGTTACAAGTGTAATACTTAGTACAGACAGTCTTATAGCTCTCCCATGTTATCCACGTCTTGGGGATGAACAGTTGTATTAAGAAATTTTATATTCCGTATTTTGTAAATATTATATGTATCACATGCAGCTTTTAATTATTTATTTCCACATTTTAGTTGTTGCATGTTAGTAGAATTGATTGTGTAGCAAGTTGAGACCCTTGGTTCGACAAGTAGCGTCGGCTTGGGTGCGCGACACAAGATCCTCATAGGGTGGGTCTCGGGTCGTGACAGCTTGGTATCAGAAGCATCCTAGGTAACACAGTAGTTCATGGGAGACAAGACTGAGGTACTAGTATTGCAAATGTCCAAGTAGAGTCAATCAGTAGATAGATTTTGACGTGATAGATTGACTATTATGTAAATGTTGATCGTTGATCTTTTACAACAAGTAATTTTGGGAGATGATTTGGCTACTAGTACATCACAGGTATTTTTCTAGTTAGTTAAGGTATACCCGTATGCTAGTTTAATGTATTGATTATGCTTGCCTTATTCACTACTAGACTGATTTAGAAGTTGAACTGTTAGTTGAACATAGAAACAGAACTCCTAGGTTATATGTTAACTTTTCGAATTCTACCTAGAGAATAATTGATGATAGATGTTATGCATGGATCAAGTAGAGTACGTAACATAGATATACGAGTATTAGAGCGACATATTGTTATCTTGTAGAATTTTAATGACAGTGATGAGTTAAATGATTAAGGGGTTGATAAACTTCAACTGAGCAATGGTGGATATAAATGCAAAGATTTATAATCTTTAGAATGAACTAAATTTTGTTATAAATATGAATGTTTATTTGATAAATGAAATAGAATGACTAGCGACTCCTAGAGTCATTATCAATAGATGTTTTATATTGGAGAAAATCATTAGAAATGAATTGATATACATAGAGTATATGAGGTACAGATCATAAGTGTACAATTATTAGCTGATCTGAGGAAGAAATTGATGATTTAAAAATAATTACATGATTTGTGACTGTTAGAAAATGAAAGCAAGTTAAGATACTCAAGGTTAACTAGTTGTTAGAAAGAGACTACATCTTTTACTAAAAGTTGACGATTCTTGAACAACTAAGATGAAAAAGTAAATAGTAATCCTTGATGATTATTCTATCTTATGGAAGCATGTACTTGATATCTATTTAGTTACAGTTTGATGATCATTATATTAAGGGAACCATTGAGAATTAAATTACTATATCTAAATTTGATGTTTATGGTTAGATGATTGCCCTATATTGCGAGAATTAGACGTCCCATAATAAACAAGCGCAACAGTTAGTTAACATTGAAAGATAGAAGGTAACATAGAATTGGGAATTGTGTCGGTTTGAAAAGCAATGGATTTGATAGTAATATCTAAATAGAGTGGTGATACCCTAGAGGGGTAGTAAAAAAAAATAATGGTGACATCTAGACTAAGCAATAACACCTTAAAGGGTAGTAGTTGTGACGGTTAACATCTAAGTAGAACGCTTACACTCTGAAATGCAATAAGGTAGCAAAGAATCAAGACATAAGAGATAATCTAAAGGGAAATTAAAGGGGGTAAGTACAGGGGAGTTGATAAACCTTATTGATTGAGTAATAGATTGCTGGCGTACCCGAAATGCGAAAAAGTCTTAAATAGGTTATAGATAGACTCTGATAAGGTAAAAGATGAGTAGATTTTTAAAGACGTTTATTTAATAAACGAGGTTGTTAGAAGTTCACATTTTGAAATAAAATGATGAATGCTAGTAGAACCTACTACCAGAATACTTAGGAAGTATAGAAGTAAGTAAAGATCTGTGAACAGTAAAGATTTGTGAACTGTATCGATTTTAGAAAGCTTAAATCATTTTTGATAAAGTCCCAGATAAGATGTACTCATGTGAATATAAGACCCATAAAAGACATAAGATGTATAAGAACTCCTAGTCGTATTACAAGAAATTCTCTAAAGAAAGGAGTTAGTTAAATATCGATTAAAAAAAAAAAAACGTAATGTATGAAAGAGAACAGAGTGCATGACTAAGTGGTAGATATAGAACACATGAAATCCATACCAGGGACACAGATATTCTTGAACAGTTAACTTGAGATCAAGGAACAATTAGTTGAATAGCAAGTCTACTATAAAGGAATGATAATTAGGAACTGGTGTGAACTCTATGAGTTTCGTATGATACTATTGGAATGAAATATATCGCAGATATATTAGTGGACTTAATGAATAGAGTTTTAAAACCCTATTCAGGAAATTTCATAATTTTGTTCACCAGATGATGCCTTAAATTTAAAAAGAACTAGGAGAATCATAGAAAGGAATTGAGACTCACGTAAGAGTTTTGAAATACTCTTGAAAATTTTAGAAAAATAGAAAGATGATCTGAAATGACAGTAAAACTTGATTTGATGTGACTATAAAACTTGATTTGATGTAACGGTAAAACTTGATTCTTAGCATAAATTTTTTTTATCTAGTTAGTGTGAACATCCGTTCAAGTAATACCACGACGTTAAAGAAACCACGAGAACCCCAGGAGTTAGGAACGCTAAGTTTGGGGACAAGTGTAACACCCCGAACCGGTATAATTAATGACTAGAACCGAATTACTAGACGATAAAGGGAATTAATCATAATCTCGACAGTGATGATAGACCGATGAAATAATTAAGTATGTCTGGAGAAAGAGGGTATAATACCCGAACCCAAATTACTGATTAATTCGGTGAAATAACGCCGTTTTAATACTAACGGAACCTGAATTAGCTAACCCGGGAAATCCCGGATGATTAATAAATGACACGGAACCCCTGACACTGAAGATAACTGAAATATGAAACTCCCGAAACAAACCGCGTCGAAAAATGAGTTCCGGAATGAAAGTTACGAAGGAAACACTGAAACTGAATTACTACGCAACCAAACGTGGCCTTAACCGAAAATATGGAAAAAATGGCCAAATGGGAGGCCAAGGGAATTGAACCCTTGACCTTTGAGTGAAAAGAAACCTCATCCAAAAATTACCAACTGGACTACTATTATCTTTGTGTCCATATATACAACAGAAATGTATATAATACTGAATTATCCTAATCTGCCACCAAAATTGGCCAATGGCCATCCATGCAACACCACACCCTTGCATCACCCCTATACTCCCTAGCTCATCATCACCCTACTTCAACCATGATGACCTCTCCTCCAACCAAAATACATGCAGATTTATCAGTGAGGTTGGGAGATGTATTGAAGAAGAAAATTTGCATTACAAGTCTCCATATGTGTATTGGAGGAGGGAGAAATCAGAAATGGGTGCATGAGATCTGCTAAAGAGAGTGAGTGGGAGAGGGCTGCCATGGGAAGGCTGCATGTGTATCCATCGTGTGTGTACATCCATGAAGATGCACCAAAGGACAAAAGGGGGAACTGAGGCACGACTGACTGAGGCACACCTGAAGTGCCAAAAATCCGGAACTGAGCCATGAATGGCAAGGAAAGCTACTGTTTGAAAGAGGTACAACTCTTTTTAAACTAGAAAATTTTCTGTTTTAGTTGATACTGTTTTGATGGTTTTAGATCTGTGTAAACTACACATATAGACTACTGTGAGACTTTAGAACTGTTCTAAATTAATTGGGAGGGTCGAATAAGGGCTAAAACCCCAGAACTGAAAGAAATCCGCCATTAATGACCTTGAGGTTGCAGGTCTGAATCGACCTCAACCAAACCAATTACTGAGGGTCCAAACATGAACTAGACACTCTAGGGTTCTGAATATCACGATACGCGACCCAAAAACACACTAGAAGACCCTCAAATTTGACACTATTCTTTTCGGCCATGGAACCCAAAACCTGAGATAGGCTTGAAAACTGAAATTTATAAATGGAGAATTGAAGCCCCTATCCTAAGGGTCACAACAAGCCAAGAATCATGCGATTTGGTTGAGAAACAAGCCACACGACCGAACTGAAAATCTGCACAATAATCGGGTTGTACAGAGCTTAATCCTTAGATTTGAAGCTCAAAACCGATGCCAAGTTGTTGCTTCAGACCTTAGGAACAATTTGGGATGAAAATCAGCTAAAAGCCCCGTCTGAAAATCCACGAATTTGAGAAATTGCAAACCTGTAAATTAGGGCTACAGTAGCAAATTGGTTGGGGAAGATGGAGTCAACTCGCGATTCCAACCGAGTTGGCGAGTCGACTCGGACACGTGCCGGTCTACGAGCATGCCACTGATTTAAATGGAACGGCACCGTTTAAGGTTTACTGTTTTGATTTTAAATTGAAATCCGACTGTTTGGCAACATGATTAATAAATTGAAATCCTGGATTAAGTCTGTCCAAACCACGAATAGGGACCAGATTAGGGTTAACTGGAATATGCTATTCCGGTTTTCTGAAAGTAACTGAACCGGTTGGTTTTCTGAGTTTTGGACCGGTTCAATTTCTGAACCCCTGAACCCTACAGTTTGAACCCCTAAATTATGAAATTATGTTTTGACCCCGAAATACTTTCTGAAATTACGGATTTGTCCCCAACTGTTTTAAAGAATTATACAGTGGCCCAAATTTCTGAGAAACTGTTCAATTAAGCCCCTGAAAATTTAATTAAATAATAAATTTATTATTTTATTAAATAGGTAAAATTACGATTTTACCCCTGGACATTAAATATGTCAAACGGAGTCCAAATAAATTAAATAAATAGTGTATTTTCACTATGTTGAACATTCCGGACTCAATGGTACAGTCCAAATTGGGAAATTATGTACCGAAAAATACAGACCTGTAAGTGACAAATGACTGTACTGCCCCTGAAGATACCCAGGCCCAATTAAACATAAAAGATGGTCCAAGTTAACTATGTCGGACACTCTGGACCCAATGGTGAGGTCCATTGTATGAACTGAGGTGCCAAAAAATATGACGCATGAAATTACCAAAATACCCCTAATACTGTATGAAGCCCAAATGAAGTCCGATTGGGACGAAATTGATACCGATAGAAGCCCAGATACTGGTGAAACTGTAAACATGATTAAATGATGATTCGGAGTCAGAATCTTACAAAACGTAAAATGACCAAAATACCCCGAGCACAGTAAGTGCAAAGTAGAGGTCAAATAAAGGTCAAACTGATCTGATAAATTATCATAGGGATAATTATGAACACTGAAGGGCTAAATAAGACTCCGAGACAGTCAATGCATAAAACGAGAAATGACCGATGTGTCCCGATGATCAAAAGCAGATACCAAACGAAGTCCAAAGGACTTAAGAATTTACATATGAGATATATGGGACATTCTGAGGACCACGACAGGGTCCGGGGTAAGAATAGCAAATTACCATTTTGCCCCTAAGGCTAAGTAAGCCCTTAACTAATAGCGATTCAAGTCTAAAAGACTTAGAACTTCATGTATACGATATATGGGATATTCTAAGAACCACGACTGGGTCTGGGGCAAGAATGACAAAATTACCATTTTGCCCTTATGGTTAAAATAAGAACCTAACTGATACTGATTGGAGTCCAAAGGATCTAGAACTTTATAGTTAAGATATTAAGACTGTTCTGAGGACCGCGACAGGGTCCGGGATAAGAATGAAAAAATTACCATTTTGCCCCTAAGGTTGGATAAGTAACTGACTGATAACGATTGAAGTCTAAATGACTTGGGTTATACTCCTGATGACTGCTAAGCCTAATTTAAGAATAAAATAGCCCCGGATGAAACTCAATGAGAGGGCGATAGACTACTAGGTTATCTTAGGTAATCCGATAAACACCTAAGATGTCGAATAAGACCTGAATGGATAAATTCTGATCTGTCTGTAATTGATGATGATTGTTCAGGACATACATGGAGATGCCTGACGTACTTGGAGGTTATCGGATTGTTTGTGCAAGGAGATAACCGTAACAGTTTGTGAGTAACTTGGGACTTCTGGCTTGGTGTATAATTACACCGTCTAGTTACTGTATTTTGATTCACTGTACTATTTTATCTGCCATACTAGTTTAAATGTATGTTTTTAAATGCATACTTTTTATAATGTATTACATGTGACATGACTTTGTACTGTCCTGCTCTCCTATTCAGTTCGGGTCTGTCCTGTTCCGTTGTATGGTCTGTCCTGGTTTTGTTCTGTACTATTGCGTCTTGTGAGTAACCCTGACTCCTGAATTGGTGTATAAGTACACTGTCTAGTTACTGTATTTTAAAATACTGTACTGTACTGTTTTATCTGATACACTGATTTCATGCTCTTACTTAAATGCATGATTTTTACTCTGTCTGGCTTTTTTGTTCTGTACTGAAATAAACCTATCGCTGCTTTTAACTGGTTCTGAAAAGAACAACTGATTCTTGGTACCACCTCAGTCTTGAGCACTATATGAGCATACTGCACTGTTTAATCTGTGCATACTGTACTGTTTATTCTGTTATACTATTCTGCTCTGCTCATTACTGATCTGTTCTGTTACTCTGATGTTTTAACTGATCTGTTCTGTTACTCTGATGTTTTAACTGATCTGTTCTGTTACTCTGATGTTTTAACTGTACTCTTGTTTTTAATACTGTTTCAAATGAACGTGTTTAACTATCTGTTATGTTTGATCTGTTCTGTTCTGTTCCGCTCAACACTGACCTGTTCTGTTTGATCTGTCCTGACCTGTTCTGTTTGATCGTCTGACCTGTTCTGTTTGATCTGTTTTGTCCTGACCTGTTCCGTTTGATCTGTCTGATCTATTCAGTCCTAATCCGTCCTGATCTGTTATGTTTGATCTGTTTTGTCCTAACCTGTTCTGTTTGATCTGTCTGATCTGTTCCATCCTGATCCGTCCTGATCTGTTATGTTTGATCTGTTTTGTTCTGACCTGTTCTGTTTGATCTGTTTGATCTGTTCCGTCCTGATCCGCCCTGATTTGTTATGTTTGATCTGTTCCGTCCTAACCTGTTTGCTCTGTTTCGATCTGTTCCGTTCTGTTCTGTCCCGTCCTGTTCTGCTCAATACTGATCTATCATGTTCTTTGATGATGTACCTGTATCTCTGACTGACGTATTGTTTCCACTCAGTTCTGTCTTGTTCCGTTCCATTGATGATATACATGTATCCTTGATTGATATACTGTTTTCACTCAGTTTTGTCTTGTTCCGTTCCGTTGATGATATACATGTATCCTTGATTGATATACTGTTTCCACTCAGTTTTGTCTTGTTCCGTTCCGTTGATGATATACATGTATCTCTGGTTGACATATTGTTTCCGCTCCGTTTTGTTATGTTCTGTTCTATTTTATTCTGATTTGTTATGTTTTATTCCGTTCTGTTCAGTTATGATTTGCTATGACCTATTCCGTTCTGTTCGGTTATGACTTGTTATGTTCTATTCCGTTCCGTTCTATTATGTTTTATTGTGATCCGTTCTGACCTGTTCTATTTCGACCCATTTTATTCTGACCCGTTCTATTCTGATCTGTTTGTCTCTGATTGATATATTGGCATCATTTACTATTCTATTCTAATTTGTTGTGCTTTGCTTCATCCTGTTCTGATTTGTTATGTCCTGCTCTGCTCGGTTCTGCTCCGTCCTGACCGGTTGCGTTCTGTTCTGTACAGTTATACTTGATATGGTCTGTTATGTTCTGTCTGTTCTGATCTGTGGTTTTATTTTGTTCAGTCCTGCTTTATTCTACTGAAACTGCATTTATAGTAGATTTATAAGACTGCTATTTTCAAAAACAACTGAACTACCCTTGTGCTTTGTAAACAAGAAATGGATTTGAAACCCTTGACAGGGAACCTGTGTTACTCATTGGGCTTTTCGAAGCTCACCCCATTCCCTAACATTTTTCAAGAATGATATCTATTGGATCTGATGGCACTGATCTGTGGAGACTGGATTATTGAGGATTGAATCTGTTTAATCAGGTGAGTGATGTAATACGACTGACTTGACTGATATGTATTAGATATTGACATGGCTCATGGATTTAAACGGTACTCTAGAGATTATAGTTCTGCTCTATTGTTATATGTTGGATTATAGATATGCTCTGAGGTTAGAATTGTTAGCTGTTGGATTTTAGACTGGCTCTGTGGTACATAACCTTACGGTGAATACATGAGTTGCATTCTCTTGACAAAAAAAAGATTTAAATTCCGCTGCATCTGACCCTACAGTCGGAGTGCAATTCACTAGAAAGTTCAGAAATTGCCTTTGGTTGGTCGCGTGGTGGCTGACTGGCATCACGTCCTCGACATCCGCGTAGGGTGGGGTTCGGGATGTGACAAAAAGCTTATTTTTAAAGGGGTAAGAATGTAATATCCTGACTCGGGATATGGCACTTATACCGAGGTAGACCCGATTAAGTACACATAAATCGAGATAGGTCGAGTCGAGTAGCGTAATGCCAATTGTAATCGAACACGAATTCTGAATAAATAAAATAATTCCATTTTATCAAAAAAGAGTTGAATAATAATACCGAGCTTTAACCAAGCAATGATCACAATATCAAGAGTAAACCGAGACCGATTCAGATCAAGAATAATAAACCCCAAAATACACCGAACTATTTTAATGAGTAATATACAGTGACGGGTACGATTATAGAGGCAATTAGCAGAAGCTATAATCTTAGAAAATTACGAGATTAAGAAAAGCCAAGTACGAACAGACCGTGCCAATAAAAATAATACCCCACATATACCCGAAGCGTCGCAATAAATAATATACAGTAATGGGCACATAGTTCGAGACAGATAGTATGATTCATTGATTTAGAAATATATAGTTTAAAAATACGAGAAGTGAATTTTAAAAAATTTTGAGTATCCAAGAGTACCGTGCAATAAATTCGAGCGGTACAGAGAATCGTGTACGTAGGCCAGTATATGCCTCGATATACGTGCATAGTGTATTTTAATAAATACACGTGTATATATATATATGAGATTATATATATATATGTATATAAAAATATATATACAAGTATATATGTATATACGGTTATGTATGTACATATATTATATAAATGTATATATTAGTATAAATGTATATATATATTATATTATATTATATATATAATAAAATACAGATTTTATTATAAATATAAGCATGCAAAGAATAGAAAAGAATAAAAAATAAAAAAAATAAATGAAGAGAAATAAGTGGAGCCGTGTAAGTATGTGTAGTGTGCTTTATATATATATATATATATAATATATTATATAAATACATACAAATATCAAGTGAACAAGAAATGAGAAAAACAAAACAAAAGTAAAGGAAAAGGGTAAGAAAGAGTGAGACGATGCAGTGTGTGCATACTTGTGTGGTGGAGTGGCATACAGCAGGTCGTGTGCATGTGTTTGGTGTAGTGTGTGTGGTTGTAATTTATATTTTAATATATATATATATATATATATATATATATATATATGATATCTCAATTGAAGCAAAGAAAAGAAAAGAAAACTGGAAAAGGAAAAGTCAAAATATGAGGCTTGTAGGGCGATGCAGCAGGAACAAAGATATATTTTATATATATATATATATATATATATATGTGCTATGTAGCGTAGCAGTAGGTGGCAAAACAGAAAAAGTGGAGCAGCAGCGGTAGTGCTCCAGTAGTAGGAAGATTGTGTATGTATGTATGCTTGTGTTGTGACGTTGGAGAAGAGAGAGAAATAGAGAAAAGAGAGAAAGATTTGGGACGATGCGGGTTGCGTGTACAGGAAGAGAAAAGAAAAGAAAAGAAAAGAAAAAAAAAAAGAGAAAAAGAAAAAAGGAAAGCATAGAGAGGGGCGGTACAGGAGTAGGGTGCAGGTGTAATGTGTATCAAGTGAAAAATATATATCATATATGGTGTGTTTGAGGCGGTGGAGTAGAGAGTCGGTGCATAAGAGACTTATATATATATATGTGTGTATGTGTGCACAGGTTGCATACAGAAGAAGAATTGGAAAAAGAAAAAAGAGAGGGACGTGTGACAGGTGCAGCGTGTAGAGAAAAATGGAGAAAAACTAAGAAAAAATGGGGGAAGAAGATAGCGTACAGCAGGGTAATGTGAGAATATATATATATATATGTGTGTGTGTGTGTGTGTGTTGGTTTATGAAGTTGAAGAAAAGAGAAAAATAAAAAGAAAAAAAGAGAAAGAAATGGAGCAGAGAAACTTGGAGCAGCAAGTGTAGCGCTGCAGCAATGGAGATGGCTATGGCTGGAGGATTTTGTGGAGTGGCTCGGAATTGAGTAAAGTCGAGAGGGAAGCGCAGTAGCAACAGAAATTGCTGGGACATGGAACTTGTGGGGAAAATCTACAGAAAATTGGATGACCTAATTTGGTTGCAGCAAGGTTGATCTAGGACAGTGCAGGAGATAATTTAAATATATATATATATATGTGTGTGTGTGTGTCTGTGTGTATTTCTGTAACGTGCAACATATATATATATATATATGGGTGTGTGTGTGTGTGTGTGTGTGTTGTGCAGCAGTGCTGCGCATAACTTGTTGCGCAGCAGAGACGGTGAAGAGTGGGGGTTCAAAGATATGGCGACTAAACACGGGTTGGCGCTTCATGGAATTGGGCGTGTTGATATAGTTGGGATTTTATCGGTGCAGTAGGCCTCAATAGCAGCAAGCCGTAGAAGCAGAGCCATTAAGGCTTGGGGCTGATTTATATATATATATATATATATATATATAGATAATTTCATATAGATTGGGAGAGTTGGGATGTACAGGGGTAGCAACTCAATCTGTAAATGAAGGCTTGGATGACGGTGCTGTGAAGTTAGCCATGGACACTTTGCTATTGAAATAAATTGGTAAAGAAGTTGGGTTTAATTAAAAAGGGAAGCTAGAAATGGATTTTATTCATTTTGGTGCCGTAAGAGTGCGGTAACTCATGCCTTGTGATTTGATAGACTAGTTCATTTTGGAAAAGTGTCGGGTGTATATGGTGGACGACTAACGGGTTAGACCTTTTAGCCAAACCCAGAGCAGTTATTAAATGATGAGTTCAGTGTCGGTGAAATATCGACTACAGCTAGACAAGGTTAGAATTATTTATTGTTTAGTTATTTCAGATTTGAATAGAACTTTATAGAATTATAATTATGCCCAGAAATTATGGTTAATTGTGAATTTACCCAAGGAATAAATTAATTAAATATTAATTTAATTAATTAAAAAAGAGAAATTACCAAAATGTCCCTAAGTCAAAAAGTAGTCCAACGGACTTCGATTAAAATAAAAGAACGGTGGAATTTTATTATTTCGAGCATTCCAGACTCAACCGTGGAGTCCGATTTGTGAAAAGAAGTCCCAAGAAATAAAAACCCGTAAAAGTGCAAAATGACCGTTTTGCCCTTTTTAGTACAAAAGTCCAAATTGAATTCCGCAAAAGCCTAAATCGACTTTGTTCGACAGTCCGGATTCAATAGTAGAGTCTATTCAAGTAAAAGAGATATCAATAGTGAAGAGACATAAAATTTGGTGAATAGCATAATTCAAGTAACGATAGACTAAGATGTGTTTCATGAATTTTAGGAACACCGAGATACAAGAAGAAGGCGATTTTGACCTTCTAGATAGATACAGAAAGAGGTAAGTAAAATCCGATCTCTGTATGTGTTACATTCTAACCCATGTCATAGTTCTTGTACATATATTATCTATTGTACTCTATACATACATACCAGTATTTATTGAGCCACATTGATATTACCCTATCATGGGGGGAGACAGTTGTTCATTTCTATATATATCTCGATCAAGATTGTACACTTGTGCATGGATTCCTTTTTGTATACTTGTACCTAGGGCCGTGAGGGCTAGACAGTTTTATTTGGAGCAATCTAGTAACCGTAGTTTAGCTAACTATTGTTACGTCAGATTGCCTAGAACTAGTTATGATTCCACTATACTCTTTGTGGAAGATAGCATGATCCCGATATATTATTAGTGCCGATTTTGTGCTCAGTCACATCTCCATCTGCTGCTATTTATGACCTTAGGGTCCAGGTTCCAAGTGGAACATTTACTACGTTGCTATGCGAGGCATGGGACGTACAGTTACAGTGTACACAGAGCAGTATTCATACAACTCGAGCGGATCTGAATACTAGCTCAGGGGGTAGCCGGGCCCCACCAATGCATCTCAATTTTAATTGATATCACCATCCTTTATTGTTGATATTCATAGCTTGATCATGTTATATTGTTATTGAATGATCATGAGATTTTACAGCTTTCAGTACAGTGCTTACATTCCATACTTGATATAGCTTATGACTGTAGCAGTATGAAATTATTGGCATAGCAGTTTCATTTCCTTATCATTTGACTTCTATCATTTGATTTGAGTTATATATTCATTGACTGGCTAGCATTCTTTTATACCTTTGTACACATGACAGAATAAAGGACTACTTACTGAGTTTTCATAGCTCATTAGATACTACATAACATTTGACTTGTAGGCACAGATATCGAGGACAGACCCAAGATTTTGATAGCTAGGAGGTGGACATTTGCTTTTGAAGTTGCAAGTGTAATACTTAGTACAAACAGTCTTATAGCTCTCCTAGGTTATCCACGTCTTGGGGATGAACAATTGTATTAAGAAATTTTATATTCTGCATTTTGTAAACATTATATGTATCACATGAAGCTTTTAATTATTTATTTCCGCATTTTAGTTGTTGCATGTTAGTAGCACTGATTTTGTAGCAAGTTGAGACCCTTGGTTCGACAAGCAGCGTCAGATCGGGTGCGTGACACGAGATCCACATAGGTGGGTCTCGAGTCATGACAGTTTTAATCTAATTAAAACCCTAATTAGTTTCTGCACTTTGTAAGATCATTTCTTGGTGATTTAAACAAGGTTTCATGCATGAAATACAAGGACCCGAATCGATCATTCAAACTGTAACTACTATTTTCTCCTTCATCTTTTAACTATTTTTCTTAATTCTTTTTGCATTTGATTCCTTATTTCATGCTCAATATAGCCCTACAATTTAAACTAAACAAATCATGCTAGGTTTGTAAAACAGAATCAAACCTACTCACTTAGAATTTTTTATTTTCTTTTGCAGTTTCTTTCCTCTTCTTCTTCTTCTTCTTCCTTCTTGGTTCAACTTTTGAACCCTTCTGAATCTTTCAAACTCCTCAATTTCTCACTTTGCTTTCTTTCTCTTCCATTTTCTATCTCACGCACATACCTGTATATATACACATCACAACCGCCTTAAATCTCTCTCTCTTTCTCTCTCTCAGTTCCAACCCCCTTCAAGCCTTTTTGTTGACTAATTTTTCTGATTTTTCCCTGCTTCTCTTTTCTCTTTTTTCTTCTTCAGCTATTACATTAATGTGCACATGATATTTTTATTGTATATTATATTATATTACACACACACACACCCCAACCGACACACACACATCCACACTAGTCCACTTGCAATGCAGCTTCCTTCTTTTCTTTTATTTTCTTTTTCTTTTCCTATACTTTTAGTTTAATACACACACATATATATAATATACTATGTGATGCTGCACTTTTTGACTCGTAACAAGTGTGGGCTCCGTGACCTATAGAACACTCAGAAAGATGATCAGAGGACCATCGGATTGGCTCCGGCGGTAGCCGCTCTGATGCTTAAGTAAGTAAACTGAATTGAAAAGATTGTATTGAAAGCCAAAGAATGAGCATGAAAATAAAGCGTACCTTTAGGGTTTGATTTATAGACTGTGGCCTTCCTAAGTTGATTAGGATTCGGAGCCATGAATATAGGGATTTGATCATCGGAGATTGCAATTACCTTGTGGAGTATTGCATAGCGATAATCATAGACGGTAGTTTCCTTGTTGAAGACTACTTTCTTATTCCCTGCTCGGCAACCGCTAAGGCGGTGACGAGGTCTGGAGTGTTGGTCTAGATCCTGTAATTAACTCTGAGATCCTTATCTGGATATATATGTGCTCTGGAGGCATATGCTTGGCCACTTCCGATCTTTTATCATGTTCTGAATGTTTGAGCGCTTAGCCATTAGCTGAGCGTGAGCTGAGTTAGCCGAGCGTGAGTTGGATTCATAGGCATACGTGTCAAGTGCTGATTGGCCTGTTCTTTTATGGTATATCAGTTACTCCCCCCCCAAGTCCTAGTTTGATGCTAACAAGCAACTAGGGCTAAGCCTTTTTCGGAGAGTCGTGTATCCTGCCTGTTTGCCTTTCAAGGCAACTATTGGGGCATCATTTATTGCGCAGCCGGAGATTGGGTCTTTTCAAGGCCATTATTGTACTGGGCCGATGGTTGGGTTTCTCGAAGTCATCATTGTTCCGAACTGTCATGGCGTTTGGGTTTGGTGGGTCCCTTCTGATACTGCGCTTATAAATACAGGGTGAGATTTGAAATGACCCTTTCCCCATCATTTTCACTGTGCTAGAAGATCTTGTCCGCCATTGTTGGTTTGTGCGACCTCAAAGAACACTGGTTTTCTGAGGCTATGGTCTAGAACTGGTTCGACCGATCTTTCCTCTTCTTTTGCTTCTTCCTCTTTAAGTCCGGGAGTAATGTCTACTCCTCTTGAATCCTCAAACATGAGTGAGGGGGTAGGAAATCCCTCTGAGATGGCTATGCCGCCTTTTGTAAAGAATGTAGGTGACCCTACCCCCGAAAATGCTAGGGAGAGGCCTGTTGAGCCTCCCCCTAGTCCTGAGACTAGGATAGTCGATGCCTTCGTAGAGCCTCGAGACAGGGCTAGGGAAACCTCTGGTAGGTCTTCCCATAGAGAAGAGGGCCGGGAGTGCTGTTACTCAAAGCCTGCTGAACGAGTGGAGGGCGAAGTATAATTTTCCCTCAAATGTGACCTGTAGAGTACCAGGCCCAATGGATCGTCCCCATAATGTTGAAGCCGGGGAGATATGTGTTTATCTTGCCTGGTTTGAAATGGGTTTGAGACTTTCATTGCCTGATTTAGTTAGGCAATTCTTTTGTTGGTATAAGTTCTGCCCTGCCGACCTTAATCTCAATAGTTGGCGGAAACTTTTAGGGTTTGTAGTGTTAGGGCATAAAAATGAGGTAGATATGTCCATGGATCTGATCCGTAGTAATATGGATCTGAAGTTTAAGAAGGCAGAAGGCCTTTTTTACATGTCTTTTGCGAAGGGGTTCCGACCCCTGTCTTCCGTTCCCACTTCTAATAAAACATGGAAGAAGTGGTACTTCTTTGTTGGAGGAGGATAGGAGCATGAAGATTTTCAGGACGGTGATGTCTCGATATTCCCTCGTACCACGGGTCATAAGGGTGAGGCTTAGTTCTTTAGGTTTGTTTTAGCTTCGATATGTCTTCCGAATTGATAATCTGATATGCCATTTCTTGTTTATGTGCAGTCAAGAGTGCTTGGAGGAGATCTGAGTTTACCAACGCGCTCCAAGATCAGTACCGCATGCTGCTTTCAACTTCCAACCGGGCTCACACTATTATTGTTACTCCGGAGAACTTGATGGCTGCTCGTAATGAAGAGCTCAAAAAAAGGCTGACGTCAAAATGGGTAGAGGCGGAAGCCCAAGCGGCGGGGGAAGCTTCCTCCCAAGTTGAGCCTGAGCCTCCTCTACAAGTAAAAAGAAGGAGGTTGATTTCTGGCTCTCCCGAGCCACCTCTTGCCGAGGCCGAGAAGGAGGTCGAACCTGTCGTTCCTGTCTCGACCATTCCTCCTGCCCCTTCCGTTCCAAGCAGAAGGGCTAGGAAGGGGAAGGCGCCTGTTTTACCGTTCGAGCCGTCTGATGAGCCGGACTACCGAATTGCCAAGAAGGCTTTTGACCAGATATGGGCCCAGGGCCCTCATCGGTACAGGGGGGATAACCTTGCAAAGTTGATGGATGAGATGATGAATCTCCAGATGAAGGTAACCTCTGAAGCTTTTCTTGTCCTTTCTGTTTGCTTGATTGTTCAATCTAACTTGTCTGTCTTGCGTTGTGCAGAGCATGCACAGTTTGGTTGCTCTGATGGTGACTCCCATGAGCCTCGAGGAGGCTGATAAGCTGAAGGCCAACCTGGACAAAGTGAGGTTGGAGCTTGGGACAGCTCAATCCAAGGTTCAGGCTGCCGAGGAGAGTCTGAAGGAAGCTAGCATCAATCTTGCCGTGACAGAGTCTGAAAGGGATATCTATGCTCGGCAGGTTGCAGGACTTTAGGCAGAGTTGGTCGACCTCCGAAGTACCTTTGATCAGAAGGTTCAGGAGGCAGTTGACCATGCCAAGATTGAGACTGAGACGGAATTGAGAGAGGAAGTTGACCAGATGGGTGATGACCTGATCTGGTTTGGTTTCGAGAGCTTCCGAACTAGATTCCTAGCTAAGTTCCCAGACTTTGATGTGTCGTCAATCGTTGCTCCTGGACCTTCCTCGTCTGGTGCTGGTCCGAGCAAGAAGGCTGCGACTACTGACCTTCCTTCGGCGGAGGATCCTGGCCCTTCGGATAAGGCTTGAGGCATTATCAGCTTTTATTTTTCTTTGTTTTTGCCAGTCTTTTTTGATATAATGAAATACCTTCTTGATCAGTAAAATTGACTTTTCTTCAGATTCTTCTTGTGTTATTGCCTTCTGTGAAATTTGTTGCGAGTATAGCTGTTCTGAGCCCATTGCATGTCAGATCAACTGTCCACTAGTTAATAGTTGCCTTCTGAGCTTCAATACTTGTAATTGAATAGTGCATGCAGATTAACTTCGACTGTCTCATCATAATAAGATAAGAGAGCAAACATAATAAGATAAATAGAACCCAATATTGATTTTGTATCACACAGAGTGGGAGTAAACTCTGCAGAGTTCTGAAGTAGACTGCTCTGAACCAAAGACTTGTGAAAATAACCAGGCAGCTTGTGCTCATCATTACGATGACCGACACTGTTGTTTCTGAGCCCTTAGGATCCGGATATATCAGAGTTATTGGCCTTTGTCGTATGAATGGCCTGTCATAAAATAGATAAGACTGGAGGGTCTGTATATCGGATAGGAGGCTTGTACATTTAGACTTTGCCCCCCATTCTTTACTAATTCAGAAGCTTCAGTGCTGGACTATGGTTTTTTGTTCAAAGGGCTCTGTACCTTATCTCTTGGTATATTAAAGAGGCAGGTTTAATGCACCGTTTATTTAAACAATTATCGTTTGGGATTTCGAGGCCAACCCCTCTTTTAATCATTGTGACGGTTCAGTTGGGTGGCTTTTGGACTTCAAGGGTCTATATATATGGAAACGAGGGCATACGGTTGCGCCCAATCCTCTTGTTCCCAAATTGTTCCCTCGTAGGAGAGACTTTAGATGTTGCCAAAAATTTGTCATTCGCCCGAAGATGATTGACGATTCTTCGTCTGAGTTAGGAATGATTAAATTGTGGCCGAGAATTAACCTTCCCCTTGATTCAGTCTCTAAGGAAGGATTAAAGGAGGCACAAGTCCTCTTGTCCATCTTGGCATCCGGTCGAGATTCCTCCGATTGGAGGTGGACCCTCCTTGATTCAACTGAGGCTTAGAGCGTTGGTGATGAAGACGAAGGTGGGATGCCTCCTTTTCTTCGTGTCTTGGCAGAGACCCTTGCTCAAATCGGCTGGGTGTTATGCCGGATTTGAGGGAAATGAAGGTGGAGAATGGAGGTCTCCTGAGACCTAGAGCCCTCATCATCCGTTGGTATCGAGACTAGTGATAGTGATGACGAAATGACCTGGGTGCTTCTTGATGCAGATTGGGGTTCCGGGTTCCTTCCTTTCAAATGGAAGCCGGCGACGGCGGTAATGGAAGTTGGAACTTGGGGCCCCTTTCTTGTTTGAGGAAGAAAGCCATGATGTTACAGATCGTAGTGATGTAGTAGCTTCTGTAGTAGCCTATGTAATGATATCTTTGTTGTAGCCTCTGCTTTATTTCCAGTCTTTTTCTACTGATGTAAACTTTTATGAATCATCAATAAAATTGATCTCTTTTTCCTCAATTCTAATGTTCTTTTTTGTTTGAATGTGCTTTTCTAAGTTAGAACACCCTCTTGTGCACTTCTGATAAATAACTCTTCTATATGTCTTAAGAGTAGATCAAAGAAACTTTGTACAAAACTTGAAGTCTTGAACCAATATTCTTTAAATCTGCTCGGCACTATAGTATTTGTTGGTTGCTGGTAGATAAGCCAAATAATCTAAGTATCAGCTTTAAGGTGTTCCGATCTGGGAGACTTGTGTAGATAGTAGTTGGACTCTGGTTGAAGACGCTTAGAACTTCCGCCTTTGGACGGGCTGGATCATAGAGTCTGCATATTGAAGATGAACCAGGCTCGGAAGGCCTGTGCATTAGGGATGGACCAGGCTCTAAAGGCCTGTGCATTAAAAGATGGACCAAGTACTTAAGACTTGTACATTATGGACCAGGCTCTAGAGGCTTGTGCATTAGGGATGGACCAGGCTCTAGAGGCCTGTGCATTAAAAGATGGACCAAGTACTTAAGACTTATACATTATAGACTAGGCTCTGGAGGCCTGTGCATTATAGATGGACCAAGTACTAAGACTTGTACATTATGAACCAGGCTCTAGAGGCCTGTGCATTATAGATGGACCAAGTACTAAGACTTGTACATTATGGACTAGGCTCTAGAGGCCTATGCATTATAGATGGACCAAGTACTAAGACTTGTACATTATGGACTAGGCTCTGAAGGCTTGTGCATTACAGATGAACCAAGTACTAAGACTTGTACATTATGGACCAGGCTCTAGAGGCCTGTGCATTAGAGATGGACCAAGTACTAAGACTTGTACATTATGGACCAGGCTCTAGAGGCCTGTGCATTACAGATGGACCAAGTACTTAGACTTGTACATTATGAACCAGGCTCTAGAAGCCTGTGCATTATAGATGGACCAAGTACTAAGACTTGTACATTATGGACCAAGCTCTGGAGGCCTGTGCATTACAGATGAACATTCTATGGAGTCACTTAAAAAGAAGGAAACATCTCTATTGATAGTACTTTCGTAAGTGTTCCACATTCCACGGCCTAAGAATAGGCTTCCTAGTCATGTCTTCTAGCCAGTAGGTGGTAGGCCTAACAACCTTCGTTACTTTGTAAGGGCCTTCCCAATTTGGTGACAACTTTCCCATAGTGGGATCCTTGGTGTTTTGAAAGACTCTTCTTAAGACACAGTCTCCGACTTGAAAGCTGACCGTCTTGAGTCCTACCTTGGATTTGTCGACCATTCTCTGTTGATAGGCTTCCATCCTGATGCTAGCTTGATCCCTTCTTTCTTCAAGCAAATCCATATTTTTCATCAACTGCTGATCATTGGATTCTTGCTCAAAGGCTTCAGTCCTCAGGGTTGGCATACCGATCTCAACCGGAATTACCGCCTCTGTACCATAGGCCAGTGAGAAGGGAGTTTCAGAGGTGGGCGTTCTTATGGTTGTTCTATAGGCCCAAAGAACTCCAGGGAGTTCCTCTACCCACTTTCCTTTAGCCTGTTCCAACCTTTTCTTTAATCCATCAAGGATCGTTCGGTTGGTGACCTCTGCTTGCCCATTCGCCTGTGGATGGCCTGGGGAGGCAAAGTGTTGCCTAATGTTGAGGTTTTCACAGAATTTCTTGAAGCCTTTACCCGTGAACTACGTCCCATTGTTAGAGATAATCACACATGGTATGCCGAACCTGCAAACAATGTTCTTCCAGGTGAAGCTCTCAACTTCCTTTTCTGTGATATGTGTTAGAGGTTCAGCTTCGGCCCACTTAGAGAAGTAGTCGATGGCTACCAAGAGGTACTGCCTGTTCGGTGGTGCCCTTGGTAATAGACCCACGATGTCCATCCCTCATTGAGCAAAGGGCCAAGGACTTGGAATCGAGATGAGCTCGTGATGAGGTTGGTGTTGATATGGGGCAAACCTTTGGCATTTGTCGCACTTCTGGACATACTCCTTAGCCTGCCTTAGTATGTTTGGCCAGTAATAGCCCTGAGACAGAGCTCGGTGAGCTATAGTTCTACCTCTATTATGATTCCCGCAAATCCCTTCGTGTATTTCAGCCAAGACATATTGTGATTCTTTCGAAGCTAAGCATTTTAACAAAGGTTGAGAATACGACCTTCTGTACAGCTTGTTATTCAGGATTAGGTACCGAGCCGCTTTGATTCGGATTCTCCTGGCTTCGTTTTTGTCTTCTGGGAGGAGCCCGGATTGTAGGTACTAGAGGATTGGAGTCATCCAGCTCTGGGGCTGTTCAGCAATTTGAGCGACTTGGGCTTCCTCTATGCTAGGTCCTAGCTGATAGGAGATTTTTATTATGGAGTTTGCTTCAGACTTTAGGCGGGACGCCATGTTAGCCAAAGCATCTGCTCTGCAGTTCTGGCTTCTTTCAATTTTTTGGATAGTGAATGCCTGGAAGGAATGCTTTAAGTGGTTCACCAGTTCAGAGTACTGAAGCATCCTATCATCTTTAATGGAGAATTCTCCCAGGACTTGGCTTACCACTAGTTGGGAGTCTAAGAAGACTTTTAGGTTCTAAACCTCACATTCCAGGGCTAACTTGATGCCTAAGATTAGGGCTTCATATTCTGCTTCATTGTTGTTGGAAGCTTTGAATCCCAGGCTGACTGCTTTTTCTGATGTGAGCCCATCAGGGGACTATAGTACCAAGCCCACTCCTGAGCCTTGATCGGTTGACGATCCATCGATGTAGAGCAGCCAGGTTCCTGAAGTTTCGATGAGTTGTGCCTTATCTTGAAGTGCCGGGGTGAACTCGGCAACAAAATCAGCCAAGACCTGTCCTTTGATGGAGTTTCGAGGCACATATGATATGTCAAATTTCCCTAGCTCCACAGACCACTTCACTAATCTTCCCGATACCTCAAGTTTCCTCAGTATTGACTTCAGAGGATAGGCAGTTGGGATTTCAATTGGATGGGCTTGGAAATAGGGTCGGAGCTTCCGAGCTGATATGACCAAGGCGAAGGCTAGCTTTTCCACTTTTGGATATCTTCTTTCTGTGTCAAGTAGTGCCCTACTGACGTAGAATATAGGCCTCTATACTACTCTGTCCTGTCTGACTAATGCGGAGCTGACCGCGTTTTCAGAAACTGCAAGGTACAATAGTAGCTTTTCTCCCTGTACTGGTTTTGACAGAAGCTCTAGAGAGGTTAGATACTCCTTTAGTTCTTGAAAAGCTTTCTCGCATTCTTCCGTCCACTGCAAAGCTTTGTTGCCTTTTAGGGCTTTGAAGAAAGGTAGGCAGCGATCAGTGGATTTGGAGATAAATCTATTTAGTGCCGCGATTCTGCCGTTCAGTGCCTGAATGTCCTTTCTGGTTTTGGTGACTTCAGTCCAATCAGAGCTTGGATCTGAGTGGGGTCTGCTTCGATACCCCTCTGAAAGACAATGTATCCTAAGAATTTTCCCTTCGTAACCCCGAAGGTACATTTCGATGGGTTGAGCTTCATCTTGTGCTGTCTAAGGATATCAAAGGTCTGGGCTAAGTGCTGGAGGTGACTACCTTTCTGCAGACTTTTGACCAGCATGTCATCAATGTATACCTCCATGGTACTGCCGAGCAGTGGGCTAAACATCTTGTTCACCAACCGCTGGTAAGTGGCTCCAGCGTTCTTCAAACCAAAAGGCATTACTCTGTAGTAGTAGAGACCTCGTTCGGTTATGAAGGCTGTCTTCTCTTGATCTGGAGGGTACATCTGAATTTGGTTGTACCTAGAGTAGGCATTCATGAAGCTCATGCCCTACAGTGGCGTCAACCAATTGATCTATCCTTGGCAGTGGAAAGCTGTCTTTGGGGCACGCCTTATTGAGGTCTGTATAATCAACACAGACTCTCCACTTACCATTTTTCTTCTTGACCAGGACGGTATTGGCTAGCCACTCGGGATAGAACACTTCTCATATCATTATGGCTTCAAGCAGCCTCTGGACTTCTTCATTTGTAATCTGATGCCATTCAGGAGCAATCGGTCTTCTCTTCTGTCTGACTGGTGGATGATCTGGATCTACCATCAGCTTGTGAGTTATGAGGCTAGGGTCTATACCCTCCATGTCTCTGGTCTCCCAAGAAAATATAGAGACGTTTGTCTTTCAGAAACCTGACTATCTTCTCCTGCTCGGTGTGCGTCAGATCTGGGCCGATGTATAAATAACGCCCCTCTAATTTTGAACTGACCAACACTTTGATGGGCTCGCCAATGGGTTTGGCTCGGCTGTCTCGTCCCCTTGGGCTCAGGGGTTCTTCAATGCTAGATGGGCAAACTTCCTCCTCGAGAGTGTGGGTGAGAACTGGATCTGCACAGTCCCGAGTGTACTGTAATTGCTATTTGGTGGCCTTCTCCTTGAGTGCAATAGCATGGCACTCCCGGAAGGTTGGCTGACACCCTCTAATAGAGTGAACGTTCTGGTTGTGGACATACTTCAGACACTAATGGAGGGTCGAGGTGACCACCCCTATCTGGTGCAACCAAGGTCTCCTGATTATGACGTTGTAGGGAGATTTCATATTCAACACCATGTACTCCAAGATGGTGGTCTTCTGCCCTTCACCCTCTCCTACAGTAGTAAGAAGGTCGATTCTCCCCAATGGGGTGCTGAGATTGCCATCAAAAGCTGCTATCACGGCAGTAGTAGGCTTGACGTTGTCGTGGTCCATTCCCATCTGTTTGAGTGGCTCATAGAATAGTATGTTGACGGAGCTGCCAATATCGACCAGGACTCTCCTGATCTCGAAGTTGGCAATTTTGAGAGTGATGACGAGGGCATCACTGTGAGGGCAGTGTACCCCCGTTAGGTCCTGTTCGGTGAATTGGATCTTTGGTGCTGGCTTGAGCCTTTTTTCAACATTGGAGATCTGCAATATGTTCGGGGCAGCTCTGGCCTCCCGAGCATATCTCTTTCTTGCCCTGTTAGACATTCCTGTAATAGGGGAGTCAGCATGGAGGACGTAGATGACATGGTTGTTCTGCCTCTGAGGCTCGTTTCGTCCTTCCTTATGCTCTTGTCTCTGCTCGGGCCTCTGGTCTGGCCGTTGTTGAGGCTTGTCTTCTTGGGGGTTCTGCCTTCCGTCCTGTTTGACGAACTCCCAAAGACGCCCTTTTTTTTTGAGTTGCTCTATCTCATATCGGAGGGTCCTGCATGAGTTAGTCGTATGTCCATGATCTTTATGGAAATTACAATACTTACTTTGGTCCCGAAGACTGGGATCTCCTTTGATTGGTTCCGGCCACCTCAGGTTTTCCCGATCTCGAATCTGCCGGAGTACCTGGTTAGGTGCAGTGTTCAATGGGGTGAAGTTAGTGAACTCCCTTGGTCCGGAATTGTACACAGCTCTGGGTGCTGTTCTCTTCTCTGGACTCCTGGCCCTCTTCTTGCCGGAGTCTCTTCTGTGGTCCTCCTTCTTGTTATCCTCCCTCTTTGTATTATCCCTCTGGGTCTGATCTTTGCCCTTCTGGGATGTGCGGTTGGCTTCTTCTAAGTTGATGTACTTCCTGGCCCGATCCATTAATGTCGCCATGTCGACTGGAGGGCTCTTTGTCAAGCAATCTCTGGAGCCACCGTGAGCAAGTCCAGCAGTTAAGGCAGCCACAAGGAATTTTGGGCTACAGTTAGTGATCTCCGTGAGCTCGGTATTGAAGCGCGAAATGTAGGCTCTGAGGGACTCCTCTTTAGTCTGCTTGACATTTAACATGAATTCTGGTCCCCTTCTAAGCCTTCTGCTGGTCATAAACCTGTCCAGGAATTGTCTACCGAGCTCATAGAAGCTGGTAATTGAGTTCGGAGGGAGGTTATGGAACCATTTCAGAGCAGTTCCCTTCAAGCTGCTAATGAAAGTCTGGCACATAAAAACATCAGAGGCCCCGTGGAGGGCCATCGTATGCTGGTAGTGCGAGAGATGATCTCCTGGATCTCCAGACCCATCGTACAGGGTGAACTTGGGCACCATGAACTTTCTGGGCCTTTCTTCTGACATGATGGCGTGAGTGAATGGGGTGGCCAGTCTTCCGAACAGCCTGGCCAGCTCGTCTTGCTCTGGAGGGTTTTGGGCACCTCTCAAAGCAATTGTTCGGTCCATAGACTAGGCGATTTCTTCTACCCTCCGCGGGTCTCTGAATTTGACATTTTGTGAACCCTGCCTGATAGCCTCGGCTTTAGGGTGGTCGGGTTGAGTACGTCCCTCGGACGGAAGAGAGTTTCGAACCGAAGGGATTGGTGCTGCATAGGGATAAGGCTCCTGTGGTGCCGGATGTGCTCCCGAAGCCCTTGGAGTTGGGGCTCGAGTAGTGCTCCGGTAATGGACGTCAGGGACGAAGGCTAACGTTCCCCAGCCTGGAGTTGCTGACGGTTGTGGATCTCTTCCAACGCGGGCAACACCCTGAGAGTGCCCAGGCTGGTTATTTGGAGCCTGCTCGTGGGGCTCTTCATTCTTAGTGTTAATAGGGGGTTGTGTTCCCGCAGCAATGTTGACCAACGGGTTAGGAGGGTTCGTTCCTTAATTCTATGTGAGCGTTGCCAGCGTTCTAGTGATGGCAAGCAACTGTTCCTGCACCAGTTCATTGTGTCGTTTGATCGATTCGATCTCTTGTCGCATGGGATCAACCGTTGGCCCCCTTGCTCGTGGAGCAGGCGGCCGACGTTGAGAGCTTTGCGGATTCTGAGTATTTTTTTGCCGTCGGAGATTTGGGGCCATAGTTTTCCGGTGAGGAAAGAGATGAGTTTGTGAATAGAGCACTTAGAGATTAGTCGTTCCCACAGACGGCGCCAAACTAATGCTGCACTTTTCGACTCGCAATAAGTGTGGGCTCCGTGACCTGTAGAACACTCAGAAAGATGATCAGAGGACCACCGAATTGGCTCCGGCGGTAGCCGCTCCGATTCTTAAGTAAGTAAACTGAATTGAAAAGACTGTATTGAAAGCCAAAGAATGAGCATGAAAATAAAGCGTACCTTTAGGGTTTGATTTATAGACCGTGGCCTTCCAAAGTTGATTAGGATTCGGAGCCATGAATATAGGGATTTGATCATCGGAGATTGCAGTTACCTTGTGGAGTATTGCATAGTGATAATCATAGATGGTAGTTTCCTTATTGAAGACTATTTCCGTGTTAAAGACTGCTTTCTTATTCCCTGCTCGGTAACCGCTAAGGCAGTGACGAGGTCTAAAGTGTTGGTCTGGATCCTGTAATTAACTCTGAGATCCTTATCTGGATATATATGTGCTCTGGAGGCATATGCTTGGCTACTTCCGATCTTTTATCCTGTTCTGAATGTTCGAGTGCTTAGCCATTGGCTGAGCGTGAGCTGAGTTAGCCGAGCGTGAGTTGGATTCATACGCATACGTGTCAAGTGCTGATTGGCCTGTTCTTTTATGGTATATCACTATGTTATATATACACACATGTATAAATACACAATTTATACATATTTTACACATACATATATACTCATATATATATATATATGTATATACTAGTTTCTAATCACGTATACATACACTCATTTTTCGTGGCTTATAGATATATACATACGTATGCATGCATGCATTACGATGCTCTGTTTTGGGTTGCTCGAGTGTCGCCCGACACTGACTGTATAACTGACACTATTCACATTCTAAAATCGTACAGTACATATGATATCATGATATAGAGCTTTAACAGCTCAGTTTACAACTGACAGTACATTACTCGACCTGGTCTACCTCGATTAAAGTGCTAACCCAGGTGAGGGTATTACATTTCTTATGTACCATGAACTGCAATCAAAGCTCGGGCCTTGGTACAATTTATCACAGAATTCACTAGGGTCCCACACTTCAGCCTTTGTAAGCTCATCAATTCTAATGGGCTAATTCGGATATTAATTATAGATGGATCTTCCACTGACAAAGGTGCAGGAGTTGGTTTAATACTCCAGACACCTGATAGAGTCACTATAAAGAAAGCTATAAGCTTGGGCTTCAAAGCCTTCAATAATGAAGCAGAATATAAAGCACTGATCCTTGGGCTCAAGCTAGCTTAGAAATTTAGGGCACCCAACCTCATGGTATTCTTAGCTTCTTAGCTAATTGTTAGCCAAGTTCTAGGTGAGTTTGCAGTCAAAGTTGAAAGAATGATAAAGTATTCTAAGCTCGTTGACTTATCAAAAAATTTATTCAAAAAGTTCACTATTCAAAAGATTAGTAGGGATTAGAATTCTTGAGCTAATACTTTGGATAACATGGCATCCCACCTAAGTTCAAAAAAGGGATTCCAATATTAAGATCTCGTATCAGTCAAAGCCCAACATCACACTTTCACAGGTTCTACAAGTCTCAAAGCAAACCACAAATTGGATTAATCCCATAATCAGGTTTCTAAAGCAAAGACATCTTCCTGACGACAAAAATCAAGCTAGAAGGGTTCAAATTACAACAGCCCGGTATTTGATCCTCAACAACAAGCTTTACTATAGATCCTTCTCCCAGCTAGTGCTTGGGTCTTGAGGAAGCACAATATGTCCTCGCAGAAATCCATGAGGGGATGTATGGCAATCACAATGAGGGTTGGACTATTGCCCACTAAACTCTATCTCAAGGGTATTATTGGCCAAACATGCTAAAACATGCCAAGGAATATGTTGAAAAGTGTGATAAGTGTCAACATTTTGCTTTTTATCAGCATCAGCTCAATAAGAGCTAATCCCCATCACCAATCCTTGGCCCTTTGCTCAGTGGGGAATTGATATTGTTGGACCATTACCAAAGGTAGCTTAGAACATAAGGTTCCTTTTGGTCGCTATTGATTATTTCTCTAAATAGGCAGAAAAATAATCTTTGACCAACATTATAAAAGTAGAAGTTCGAGCTTTCAAGTAGAAGAACATTGTTTGTAGGTTTAGAATTCCTAAGGTCTCAATTACAGAAAACATAACCTAATTCACAAGGAAAATATTTTCAAAATTCTATACAAACCTTCATATTGGCCATCATTTCTCCTCTCCAGGTCACCTATAAGCCAGTAGACAAGCTGAGGTAATCAACAGAACTGTCACGACCCCGAATCTGGCCTTTACGGATTAAGGATCGCGCCTGCCACCTTTTGGCCCGTGGGCTGTCGGGTTAGGCTCAAGTAAGCAACGGCGCCGGACGGCAGTGCGGTGCGACAAGGATTGGTGATTGCGGAAGCATGAAAAACTTTTTCTTTTTCTTTTACATTTTTTTCCTTTTACATCCATCACACCCGCCCAGAGCCGTCACTTCTTCTTCTTCTTCGAAGCAGTAAATAATTAATATACATTCAGAGCAATCAAAAAAAAAATTTAAGTTATACATATCACATATCCGATTACCCCTCGGGGCTGAAGTACATATTTGTCCAAAATTACTATAACAAAATTGACCAACTATGGGTCCTAATAATTCCAAGAGTCCTTGATCATAGTGGAGCTGCTAATCGCCAGTCCTTAAATTGGGCAAGGCTCCCATTCATCATCAATACCTGAAAAATGTTGGGATAACGGGGTGAGCTTCAACAAGCCCAGTGAGTAATTCCAGTACTTTGTCATGGGTTTTCAACTGGTAGTGGGTTAGTTCAAAAGAAACTTCATATAAACATACACTACCAATTATGCATATGGTTCAGATACAGAGTGTAGGGAACTTCAAAACACGTAACACGAAGCATTTAAAGCATTCGAGTAAAATAGATATTTCACTTGTGTAAGTACAAGAAACTTCAAAGAACTTGTAACACGAACCAGTTAAAAGCATTCGAGTGAGGCATTAAATATGTAGTTGAAGCTTGTAATACATACAAGGTGGCCATCGATGTTTTAAAATATTTACTTGAAAACAGAATGCATGAAATCCTTTCCATGAAAATATGAGGATGCAAACTTTTTCTTCTTTAAAACATGGGGTTTTATAAAAACCCGTTTCAGATAAATGGGGGTTTAAATATCTGCTGCCATTTCTGAAAACATTGTCATCTTTTCACTTTGATTAGGTGGAAATCTGTTTCGAACCAGATTCCAGTTTTACTTCTCATGGAGATATCTCATGCCGGGGGATTAGATCCTGCTATCGGGCATTATTCATGTCAATTGAGTTCCGAAGGAATCCCAATATCATTACTTGGTGCTTATGCACAATTATCTTGCAAAAGCATGGCTTCTTCATGAAAAGCTTTTCATGAGCATCTAAAAAAACATGACTTCTTCATTGGATGTTTTTCAAAGAGCATATAAATATGGCTTCTTCAAATAAATGCTCGTCATGAGCATTGAAAACATGATTTCTTCAAATATAATGTTTTTATGAGCGGTTGAAACCTAACTTTTCAAATAGATGTTTTTCATGAGTATAAAAACATGGCTTCTTCAAAAAGATGCTTTGCATGAGTAATTAAACAGGAACATTTCAACTAGAGTCTTCAACACTTGGAACACAACGATTAGGACATTTAGAACATAAGCTTCAAAGTATTAAATCACGATGTACAGGAGCATTTAAAACAAAGCAAAATAGAGGAATTTATTTCTAGAAAGGCATTTAATAAAATTGACATTTTAACATAGACATGCTAAAACATAATTACAGAAGGCCAGAAATATAACCAAGCTAACTTGCATGTCATAATAGAGTTTTCCAAAAGAAGCAATAATACGAAATTGAATTTAAAATACTTCAGAAATTGAACTCGTAATACTTCAAAAATTTTAGAACTTAACTTCTTTAGAATCCATGGAGATTAAAAACCGCAACTTCAAAGTACAGGATTACTCACCTTGTTCTCCTGGGTCAGCACTATTAGTGGGCTTTCCTTTCCCTTTGAAATTCCTAAAAATCAAATTCATCAAGACTTCAATTAATTCCTCATTTACTTCAAATCATCTCTAAATTGATGTTCTTTATTTAATCTTAGACCCGACGTATCCTAAATTCCTAGGATTGATCTTACCGGTCTACTTGTAGTGACTCAATAAATTTTTATTTTTCACGTGACTTATTTTTCAGTACCTATTTTGGTATTTTGGACCTCATCGCTGGATTCGGAACATCGAAGAAAGTCAATTTAGACCTTCTCAAGTTTTATTTAGGGGCAAAATGGTAATTTATTATTCTCGCCCCACGACCCTATTGTGGTCCTCAGAATATTCCACTTATCTTATATATAAATTTTTAAGTCTTTTAGACTTTATTTGGTATTTGCTTTTGATCATAGGGACACATCGGTCATTTCTCATTTTGTAAGTTGACTGTTCCGAAGTCTTATTTAGCTCCTAAATTTTCATAATTATGCTTATGACAGTTATTTTTTGGCCTTTACTTGTATCTCTCGTACTCAAGGGTATTTTGGTCATTCATATTTTATGACATTCTGATCCCGAATCATTATTTAGTCACATATATGAGTTCATAATTATGTGGGCTTTCATTGGTATCAATTTCGTCTAATTTGGACTTTGTATTGTATTAGGGGCATTTTGGTAATTTTACCTCTTGTGGTGGGACCACCCCGGAGTCCCCGGATGTCCAATCTAACATTTTCATTGTGTCCAGAATCCTCAAAAATGTTAAAATAACCTTTTTCGGATCTTAATTTGGACCTTATTTGCTTCATTTATGGTCTAGGGGTAAAATAGTCATTTTACCCCATTTATAAAATAATTAAATTAATTATTAAATTATTTTTCTAGGCCATATGTGAAAGAATTTTCCAAATCTTGGGCCTTAACCAAATTATGTAGGACTGTTGGGGTTAAAGTGTAATTAAGCAAAGTTCTGGTTTTTCTTATTTTAGTTTAAATTAGTGAACCAAAGGGTTCTTTGATCTAAAACCCTAAACCAGCCCCAAAGTCACTGAACCAGCCGGTTCAGGTTGTCTCTTCGAACTGGGATAACATATCCTTACTATATTCCTTATCCACGGTCTGGTCTAACCCCAATTCTAATTTAAATTTCCTACCCTTGTAACCAATCAACCCAACTTCAGTTTTTAAAATCAAAACATTACCTCACATGACGTCGTCCCACTTAATACCATTTGTGTGACAGGTCGGGTCCTGACCCGAACCCGAATTTGACCCTAGACCGACCCACCCACTATTCATCTTCTTTCTCTCTTCGCCACTGTGTTGCCCTAGTTCGCTGTTTTCCATTTTTTCAAATTTCATGAATTTTGGGGGATTGATTCTCTCTGTTCTTGGGTGATTCGAGTTTCTGGGTGTCATTGAAACAACTTGGCATCCATTTGAGAGCTCAAATCGAGCTCAACAGTTCGGTTTTACCTCACCATTGCCGCACATGTAACTCCCTGATATTCCCTCATTTTAACATCATTTCATGCGGGATTTGGCCCGTTGTGATCCTTGGGTCAATGGTTTTCAAACTACATTCTAAAAATGAGATTTGGAGCCCTGTGGAGGGAGTTGGGTCATGAACCCCCGACCTACAACTCCATTTTTGGGGCTCTTCCTTTGGGTTTCTAGGTCACGACTTGGCATTTTTAAGACCCTCATAAGACCTATTTTGGGCTCTAAGTGAAGAGACCAGGTTTTGTTTTGGTCGAATCAGGTCTGCTACAAGAGAGGATATCCATGGTGGTTCTTCATGGGTCTCGGGTTCTGGGCCTTCCTAGGTTGGTCCTGCTTCATTTTTCTCACAAGACATACTAGTTCCTAGCCATGCATGCATGAAAAGAAGCTTTAAATAGTTTATACAACAGGAGATTTTTAGAGAGAGAAGGAGAATTTAAGTGTAAGGTTTACCTCGACAGTGTGTTTCCCTCTCTTCTTTGCTTGGATCTAGATCTCCTTAGAACCCTTAGGAACAACACCATTTTCTTCTTCTTCTTCTCCCTTCTTCGTCCACTTTCTCTCTCTAACTCACTTTCTCTCTCTCTAGGTTTCTCTCTCTAGCCGACCTTACCCTCACATCAAGTCTAATTTCTGATTCCCCTAACTTCACACACGCAACACTTCATATATAATCATATATTCTATATTTATTTTAATTTAAAAATAATACTTTTGTTGCATGAAAGGTGATTGGGCAATTTGGGAGGCGGGGTTTTCTTTTGATGTGTGTATATATATATATATATATATATATATATATATTTGTTGTAAAATAGGACACAAAAAGTAGGCAGTCCAAGTGGCTACTTTTTGGGCTTTTAAAACTTTGCCTATTTTTGGGTCAAGGGTTCAAAACCCCTTGGCCTCTCTTTTGTTTCTCCTTTTTGGCTATTTTTCCATTAGGCCTTGTTTGGTCAATTAAGTTATTTATTTTCACTTTTTGTATTATTTTTCACTTTATGATTTTCTTCATGTATTTGAATTTATTATTTTCTCTTCATGAAATAGTAGTCTTATTTTTGGATTTATTTTTTCAGAGCCAACTTTATTATTTTAAGGTCTCAAAACTAGTTTTGAAATTATCGTTTGTTTCCCGATTAAATTTTCTTAATTATTCTATTTAAGGTCACTAATTAATAATTAGTGACTTAATTATCATTTAATCGGGTCGGGGTGTTACAAGAACCATCCTCAAACTATAAAGAAAAGGCTAGAGCAAGTTAAGAAGAAATGGTTTGAGGAACTTCCTGGGGTGCTCTGGGCTTACCGAATTACAAGAAGAGTTCCAATTGCTGAAACACTATTCTCTCTTGCATACGGAACTGAAGTTGTGATTCTAGTTAATATCGGTATGCCAAACCTTAGAACATAGCTTTTTGACACATAGAGCAATGACCAACGGCTTTCTCAGAACCTTGACCTCTTGGAAGAAAATCGGGAACAAGCTAAGATCGGAATAGAAGCATACCAACATAGAATGGCCAAAAGCTTCAACAAGGGAGTCAGACTAGTCAATTTTCAGACTAGAGACCTAGTTCTAAGGAGGGTATTCTCGAACACTAAAGATCCCACCATAGGGAGTCTTTCCCCTAATTGGGAAGGTCCTTATAAGGTGGTTAAAATTATGAGACCCACTATCTATTAGCTAGAAGACCTGGTTGGGAAGTCTATTCTTGGACCATAGAATGTTGAACACTTGTTCATGTATTATCAATAAAGTTGTTATTTTTCATTATCTATTATGGTCTCCTTCTACTATCCAAACCCCTAAAAACTATATGAAAAATCATAAGTGTTATAGGTTTGAAGTCTGTTATTATTAGCGGTGTTGCCATCTATCCAGACCGCTAAAAACCTTACGAAAAATCATAAGTGATCGACTAGTTAGGCACCTCATCAATATACTATCCCTTTTGTAGAATATTGACGACGTGTCTAACCAAAGGCCTCTTCACATCTCCAAGTAGATTGCATTCGGTCACATATAATCATACAACAGAATCTACGTCTGTAAATTTTTTTTTTTGAATGCAGTCACACTTGGCAAAGCATAACTAAACTTTATAATAGAGTCACAATCATATCAGCCCATCATTATATTACATATGTATATTTAAACTATTACATAAATGGTGAACATCATTCACATTCTATCTTTACTTTAAGTAGTTACATCGATATGTTATCTATCACTTTAGGTTGATACTTCTATGGCTAGGAAGTTAATTCTCTTCTAGCTAAAGTCTTTACTTCTCACAATTTACTAGCATATGAATCTGAAAATCTTTTAGTCACTCTTGAAAATATACAGGATAAAACCCTGTAAGTTTCATGAAAGCTCATGAGTAACACAAGTCCATTGTTATGGGTCTCTGGAAACCCTTTTCATAACTTTCATAGATAACAGTTAAAAAGAGCTTATACTGAAAGCTACTAGCATCCGTAAAACACACACACATATATATATATATATATAATTCAGAGTTGCAAGATATACTATAGAATTAAGCAAGTGTTCATGTCGGTCAGTCTTGTAAGGTAAATCATCATAATATAAAATCTGATGATCAAAAGCAACTGATAAAATAATGCATGCCAATCTTTCTTAAAACTTTTGTCCCTAGGGACCATAGGTTGTCACATGGTGACCTTAAGTAATTTAGAGCTTTAAGCTTACATAAGTCTGAATGGCTTAACCCCTTAACCGAACATGACTATGTGCCATGAATAATGGCTTAACCCCCTAACCAGGCATGACTCTATCATGAAAAATGGCGTAACCCCCCAACCGGATATAACAGTGTGCATGAACTAAAAACGTTTATAAGGTATGTAAAACTTGTACTAAAACATGCTTGTAAAACATTTATTAAGCTATCCATGCTATTTAAAACATTTAAAGAGTTGCTACTTAAAAGCATACAATTCAAACAGTTGATACAATAGTAAAAAAAATCTCATAAAGTTGTAAATAACAACATTTAATGGAAATCATCTCCATTTCAAGGTTTAGGGTTACAGTTACTTGCTTACTTGACTTGCCTCTATAGTTGTGAGTGCAGGCGCCAGAAGATAAGTCGAACAACCTTGACTTTTAAAGTCCACTCCCTCGACGTGGGAAGGGAACACTCTTTTCAGATTGGGGGTGTACATTGAATGCACAAAGGAGTCGCCAGCTTGTTTTAGGCTAAATAACAAGCAAACCTGATACAACCCATAAAGAATACATATAAAAAATAATAGCAAAAAAAATTTAAATTACAATGCTTTGGTTTTATTTACATTCTAAACTCCTCGACATGGGTTAAAATAAAGTAAAGCAAAACTAGTCTATAATGAACCAAATAATTCCGAATCTAGGAGCTAAAGTACGGGATGGGAAGAGGTTAGGCACCCATCCCGCCCAGTCTAAATGGACTGGCCTCACGTGCTCATACACAAGGCTTATATTCCATGACATAAATAAGAGAAAGAGTGAGTATTTAGAGATAATGATAATAATGACATGAACAAATAAAATAAACAGAATACGTAAAGTAAATAAATCAAAAGAAGGAGTATAAGTAGAAATTAACATAAATAAAATAAGAAAAAAGACATAAAGTAAATACCATTAAAGGAAAAAAGTAAACTCTAGTCCATGAGGCGTCCTACGTATCCATTTAGATAATGGAATCAGAACCAACTTAGTTCATTAATTCAATTTATTCTATCAAAAGTAATAGGATGAATTAAATTAGAAAAAGTAGAAAATAGTAGGGTTTTAGGGAGTGTACGTAATTGATTGTGTTGAACCATACAAGTCTTCAGCTTGAACTCCTTAGATTGGATCTTCAATGGTGTAGAATTGCTTCTTTAATGGATTAGAATTATTGCTTATGTAGAACAAGGCTTCAAATAATATGTTCTCATTCTTGTATGTCTTTGAGGGTATGCCCTCTTGTTCTTGTATTTCTTTTGTTTAGTTCTTGTGGCTTTGGGTTGGGAGTTCTTCTGCCTGTAGTAGTCCTTCCCTCCCTTTAGCTTGTTCGAGGGTATGCCCTCTTGATTTTGTACCTCTTTCTCCTTTTCTTTTATAAATTTATTTACTTACCAAAAAAAAATATATACATAAATATATATATATATATATATATATATGTAAACCAAAAAAATGAAAATAGAAAGGACAAAGTAGAAAAGAGCAGAAGCCATACAGTTGTTCTCCATGAAATAAAAAGCTGATATCAGTCATGTGATAGAGAAGTAATAATCGTGAGGTGTCCTTCATGCAAACGGCAGCCATGGCAGGTGGCAAGGCCACACTCCCAAGGACTGCATGCAGCATACGTGTTGCTTAAATCACCAACATATATAAACTTTAAAGCTCTCTAAACATCAGAATTAGAAAAGAGATAGTGGGAGAAAGAAAATTGAGGAAGAGTCTCGGGAGAAAAAGTGGAAAAACTGTGATCAATTGAACAGGTATAAAATCTATTTAAGTTGTATTAATTCTGTTAGATTTACAAGCATGCAATAGTAGGGTTTTTATTATGCATAATTTAAGCTTCAATCTACAAAAGAAACGAATGAAAATCGTTTAAAATCGACTGAGAAATTTAGAGGTTCAGGTTGCACAGAAAACTCAAACTGTTAGAGCAGGTCTGATTTGATGTAAACAAAACGTGAATTCGTATATTGAAACCTCAGAAAGACCTTATTACTGTTTCCAAAACACAAAAACGCGACTCAAAATCTTAAAGGATAGACCCTAAAAATTTAGTTACAGGTTTCGGTCGTGAAACCCAATTCTTGATTTAGACGCCTAAACTCACTTTTAAAGATAGGAACGTGAACCCCATGAGAAATAAGCTAGATTTGAGTTGCAGGTTCGAGTATCGATTTCTGGGGCAAAGACGTTCCATATTGCTTCCAAGAGGAGATGGTCCTTTCTAAGTCCTAGAGCGCATTAATGACAATGCCTACAAGCTAGATTTACCTGGTGAGTACAATGTAAGTGCTACTTTTAATGTTACTGATTTGAGTGCTTTTGATGTAGGTGATGATTTGAGGGCAAATCCTTTTTAAGAGGAGGGGAATGATGCAAATCATCACACAACTTCAAGGGATCCAGTTCAAGTCCCAATTGGACCGGTTACGAGAGCACGAGCAAAGAAGTTTAAGGATGTGCTCAACGGATTGATTCAAAAGACATGGACCTAGGTGAATTCGTGGAGGCCCATTGAGCATGAACCACGTGGGCAACAAAGATTCATCAACATGATTCAAGTTCGAGAAGAATCTGGCCAAGGCTAAGCTTAAATTGGCAAAAATGCTAATTGGCCGATTTTCGTACAATTTAAATGTTGCTTCGTAATCTGGGCATAACTCTCTCATCCGAGCTCTGATTGCAATGATTCAAGATGCTATGGAAAGAAAAGGAATAGTTCTACAACTTTCATGTTTTAAGGTGTCTGAGATTCGGGCTGTATCAAGGTCGAAATTGGGTTTCAATTTTCTGTACCTGCACTGATGACGTTTTTGGCTGTGCGAAATTCTAACTTAATTAGGGGGTTTCTTTTATTAATTTAGTTGGTAGTTTAGGATGTTTTGGGCCTGAAAATGTTTAGCCCATATCTTTTGTTTAATGTAGGCCTTATTCGGCCCTAGGGTTTCATAGTGTTTTAAAATTAACTTGTAGCCGCATTTGGATGGTAGACAATTATTCAGTAAAATTGTGAGAGTTTTTTCTCTACGGTTCTTTGAAGAACTTTCTGAACTTCTCGGGATTTTCCGTGGCGTTCACCAACGACTTATCAAACGGATTTCCACCACCGTTTTTGGCGTCTTCCTTATACCAAGGTTCTTGTTTCGCACTAAACAACGGGTTGAGGTCATATATACTGAGGTTCTTGTTTGTCGTAAACAACGGGTCGAGGTCTTCCATCCAAATCTGATTGTAGAACGATCTTGGATTCTCCTTTTCGTTGTCGGGTCTCGTTATTTCTTGGCGAGGTTCACATCATTAGATTTGGCCTTTTTACATGTGATGCACCTACCACATATATGAGTTAATGTCTCTTCTCATCCTAGGCCAAAATAAATGTTCATGTAAAATTTCTCAGGTTTTCCTGACAACAAATGCCCCATTAATCCTCCACCATGTGCCTCACACACCAATAATTCATGCATTGGACAATTTGGCACACACAATTTGCTTTCTTTAAACAAATAACATCATGCTTGAAAAACTTACCAAATGTCGTTTTATCACACGCCATATACACATCAGAAAAATCAGAGTCACTGGCATACATCTCTTTCACATATTCAAACCCAAGCATTTTAGCACTCATAGAATTAAGAAGTACATACCTCCGTGATAAAGCATCAGCAACAATGCTCTCCTTAGCTTGCTTGTAACCGATGACATAAGGAAAGGTCTCAATGTATTCCATCCATCTAGCATGTCTTGTGGATTACAAACTCCTTAGGCCAAAGGTAGGCATTTGGGCCTATTTAACTCGTTTAGTGGATTTCTTTTATTAGTTTTTGTCGGTAGTTTAGGACGTTTTGGGCTTGAAGATGTTCAGTCCGTGTCTTTTATTTGATGTAGGCCTTATTCAGCCCTAGGGTTTTAAATGAACTTGTAGCCGCAATTTGGAGGCTACGAAGGTGAATAAAGCTTTCTGCATAGAGAATTTTTCAGTTTTCTCTTCTTGTTCTTAAGTGAACTACGAACTTATCAAAGGCATACCCTTTGTGGCATTCTCATCAAATCTTGGTTCTTCGAAACAAGTTTTCAACGAGTCTAGATCATCTTGACTTGATTCTTGGCTTTCTTGGGTAAGCTTTCAATTTGATTGTGGGTTTAAGGGATTTCGATCTTACGAGTTCATATCAGAGTGTTAGCACTAGGCCACCTCCACTCATTCCCTTCAGTGATTTGGCTCACTCAGGTTGATCTAGAAAGCTCAGAATCATATATAACTCTGTCCCCCACTTAGCCTTTGTTTCCACCAATCCAACACATGAGATAACTTGATCTCTAATGAGTTGCTTTATTTCTTGTTGTTTCAAGGGGATATTCACACCCCTTATGTTCTAGCAAGCTCAATTGATCATTTAAACTAGGATAATTTTGAATTCCTCCTAGAGCCTTGCCTTGTTCCCTTATGTTGCTTCTTCTCCTTACTACTTTGACTACTTTATTCCTCTTTTTGAGCAATTCCAGTGAATCCACAAAATGCCTCCCTATATCCTTTGAATTTAGAGTAGATATTGGAATGGTTTCCATCTTCGAGTTCTGAGTTCCTTCACTCTTTTCAAGCATTCCTCTATCAATTGGAGTTGCTGGTGCCTTTACTTCCTCTTCCAAAGCCCCTTCAACTTGCAGGTTCCCCTCTAAATCATGATTAATTCCATTCTAGCTGCCACTTGATAAGCACTCTTTTGCTTCCCTGTCTCTTCTTGGTGATTGGAACTAGTGGAGGCTTCCCCACTCTCATACAGCACTTGAAACTTATTTTGCAGATTAATACTTTGCTTTCTAAAAGAAATACTCAACCTTAGGTGGGGTTGACCACTAATACCATTGGTTTCCCCTAGCTGAACATTTGAATCCCCATTCAAATTGGGATTAGAATTCACCTTTGCTTCCTTAGGTTGCATATCTTTTCCCTTCCACACCTGCTTAGTAGGTTGTTTGCATTGATTTTGGCCATGACTGAATTTCTTACACTTAGAGTAGAACTTAGGAATCCATTGATATTCAACATAAATAGTAACACTTGTTTCCTCATCCAATTGAAGTTCAAATTGTTCTGGGGGGTCCTTACCAAGTTCAATTTCAATACAAATACGCGCAAAAATTGATTCGACTAAGCTGCTTAGTTGTGGCAACTATATAGAGGGGGTTGCCAATAGCACTCGCAACATAACTTAACCCCTTTGCTCTCCACAATTCTAAGGGTATGTCATAGAAACAAGCCCACACTGGTATTGTCTTAGAGGCTTCCTTCGAAAGCTTCATTTTAGGTCTCCATTTCTGCAAAATAATGGGGTGCCCAGAAAAATGCCATGGTCCTCCTAAAATGGCAGCCATAAAAGTGGGATCAGAGAATTTGAAGAAGAAGAAGCCCTGACCACCTCTTTCAAACCCTCTTTGCCCCAAAGACTTAAGGCCACATTGTTAACCCATTGGTTGTTCAGCTTCAGGTCCAAAAAGTAACCCACTAAAGTTGTAGCACATACTTTATTCCCTTTATTCAAAATCTCATGAGGGGGTTGGACCACACCTTGTCTTGTTTCACGCATGGGAGCATGTACTCTAGGGTAAAACCCTTATGCTAAATGTTGTTAACCACATGGCTCCATGTTTTAGCCAAAGATCTTTCCCTATTTTCTGCTTTATTGGGCAGCCCTTTACTTTCCCCATTTTCAACTTTATTGGACAGCACATGGACGGAACAGGGATATCCTATCCCTGAATTAAACCGTTGTCCGTTGTTTCGTTTTTGAAAAATCAGAAAAAAAACATAAGAAAGAAGCAACCAGTAAGGTTTGATCCCTTGACTGTGTCCGTGTGTGGAACTCAACCCGCATATCTGAACCACCGTGCCACTGAGGCACTTGGTTAAAGAAAATACCTGAATAAATATATAATATAAAATAATTTCATTAATTTAAATTAGTAAATTATCCTCGGCATCCGAATAAAATAAAAGGATAGTGTAACCTAATATTTTTGGGCATTTCAGACTCAAAGGTGGAGTTCAATTTGTGAGATTAAGTCCCAAAAAATTAAGACACGTAAAACGTGAAATTACCATTTTATCCCTAATGATATGCAGGGCTAATTAAATATAAAAGGTAGCCCATCTTGACTATTTTGGACCACTCGGACTCAATAGTAGAGTCTATTTTAGCAAACGAAGTACCGAAAAAATACGACACATAAAAGCGTAAAATTATGAAAATGCCTCTAGGCATAAAATAAATTATAGGTACGTAAATTTAGATTTGGAAAAGCCTAAACCAATTATCTTCAATGTGAGCAGATTCTTTGGCCGTATCAGATTGAGCAAGCTATGAGATCTTTTCTTTGGAGTGGCAACCATCTCATCTTTTCTGGCTCTAAAGTTGCTTGGGAGAATGTAACTTGCCCTCGAAATGAAGGGGGTCTTGGGATTAAGAAACTTGTTGATTGGAACCTAGCTGCTTTGGGGAAACTCATTTGGGCTCTTTTTCAAAACCCCTCAAAGTCCCCTTGGGTTCAATGGATTCGCTGCAATCTTCTTAAAGGCAAAAGCTTATGGGAAGTCAAATGCCCTCAATCTAGCTCGTGGGCTTGGAGGAAAATGATTAAATTCATATCTTTATTCAAGCCCCATATTAAAATTTTTATTAGCTCAGGGCTCTTTGCTTCCCTCTGGTTTGACTATTGGCTTCCCAATGGCTCCATCTATGACAATATGGGGGAAAGGGTTATTTATGATTCGGGGCTAGGAAGATCTACTACAGTGAGCTACATCATTCATGAAAATAGCTGAAACTGGCCTATTGCAAACTCTCCTCATCTGCTGGACCTAAAGAATGGTATGCCTTCAAATCTCTTTCCCTCCTCTCTCCAAGAAGACAAAGCAATTTGGTTGCCCTCCTCAAATGGGGCCTTCTCCATCAGTTCAGCTTAGGAAACTCTGCGGGGCCGCCACCCCCGGGTAAATTGGTGGAAGCTTGTCTAGCATGCCAAATCTATTCCACGCGCTGGTTTTATTCTTTGGATGGCCATTCGTCACAGTCTAAGGACCAAGGACCGCCTGTTCTCTTCTAACACTAGTCAAGATCCTAAATGTCTTTTTTGTTCTAGAGAAAATGAGAGTCACAATCACCTCTTCTTTTCCTGCCCTTTCTCCTCCAACATTTGGTCCCACTTACTCTCTAAAAGTGGTTTTCACTGTCCTACTGGGGACTGGCAGCAAACTATCCTTTGGGCTACCAACTCTTTCAAAGGCAAGTCGTTCTCCTCCATCTTAGGCAAGCTTACTCTAGCTTGCTCAATTTACAACATATGGCGTGAAAGGAATAGCAGATTATTCACCCAGATCCAGAAAAGTCCAAATGCCATCATAGCTCAAACTCAGGACATGATCCGTGGCAGGCTAACTCACTCAACAGGGATTTAGGACTCATCTTCCAATAGACATCTCCAGTTTACTTGGTCTCTGCCTGATAGCATATTTAAAATGTAATTTTTTTGCTGCGTGGGGTTGGGAGCTCTTCTATTTTATGTATGCTCTGCCTTTCCCCTAGATTGCCCGAGGGTATGCCCTCTTGTTTTTTTTTCTTTTTCTTTGTTTAGTTTTTTCTTTTTTGTTGCTTTTGGTCGGGTGCTCTTCTGTTTGTAGAAGTCCATCCTTCCTCTAGCTTGTTCGAGGGTATGCCCTCTTGATCTTGTACTTATTATTTTCTTTTATCTAATTTATTTACCTATCAAAAAAAAAAATGGTGACATCCTATTAGGAAAAATAAGACCCAGAAACAAATTGAGAAATGACGAATACGTCCTTAGGACTTAATGAAGTTACCAAAAGTATAAAAATGAAATTAATAAGTCCACATAAATGTTGTAAGGGCCAAACAGACTCAAAATGGAGTCTGAATAGGTAAATCGTATACGAAAAAATATGGAATGTTAAAAAGGGTAATTTACCATAATACCCTTGAAGGGCCAAATAAGTTATAAGGCATCAGGGAACCCTAAATGAGGAAATTGAAGACCCTTAATTGAATAAGATTAACTTCAAAAGAACTTAAAACATTGAATAACAAGTTTGGGGTTAGATTGAATACTGATTCATTATGACATTTATTTCTTATTTGTGATTATAGGATCACCCAAACGATTGGAAATAGAAAGAAAGCTACGGGATAACTATTATGGTAACTGTATGGGAATGCAATGCTAAAAACCCAATGTAAGTAAACCTAAACTCTTACATGTGTAATTCCTAGCCTCGTCACAGTTTTATTTTCTCGATGCTGCCAGTTTTTATTCCATACATACCTGACGTTGTTGATTTCCACAATTTGATGCCTATACCTTGCTTGGATATTGAAAAATTGCTATGCCTCTCACTGAAAAGAATTTGTTATTCCACAAATATGTACATCGCCTGTGGGATTTTGATGATCATGATATTATTAGGAGTGCTTGGAGTTGCAATCTGTCACGACGTCCATCTGATTCATAGATGCTTTTGGACCTACGAGTCAGTGATTGGGAATGATACCCAACACTTAGTTCATAGAGGACATGATATGTGATAAAAAGCTCTAGTACTATTCAGGAGCCTAATAGTGGGGTGAACCTACATGAGTGCTTCTAGGGGTGTCGGGCCCTATTTGTGACACATATATTCTGTTAGTATCTTGTATCGCTTATTGAATATTTTCATGATGCACTATTTGGTTATTGATATGCCTTGCAAGCCTGTCTTTGGATATGTTAGATGATGTACTCTTTGGTTATTGATTTGCCTTGTAAGCCTATCTTTGGATATGTTTGATGATGTACTTTTTGGTTCTTGATACGCCTTGTGAGCCTATTCTTGGATTATCTGATGATGCACTCTTTGATTGATGATACATTTGCTTGCTTATCTCTAGACTCGAATTGCTATCTTGTGATTTGTGGCAGCTAACTATTGTATAGGCCAATCCCTATTGTTGATTTGTTATTCTACCTAGGGATGTGCCTTTTGGACCCACAGGGTCATGATAGGCACCATGGTGGACTGAGACTTAAAGATCCTTTACAAGTTTTAAATGGACCAATCAGAAGGTCAAGTGCTAAGAAGATCAAGAAAGCAATGCAAGCATTGGTGCAATCCACTTGGGCTGATTTATCGAGCAAGACCCCAACATTCACGATGGGCTTGAAGGAAGAAGAACCAGCTTTAATCCATGTGATACAAGCTACAGAAGGGGGCAGCATAGCCTAGTGGTTTCGTATAGACTTTTTATTTCATAAAGTATCGGCGTGTGGGCCTATTTTATATTTTAAATATAGTCAGGTAGTTTAGGACGTTTTGGGCCTGAAGATGTTCAGCCCGGGTCTTTTAATTGATGTAGGCCTTATTCAACCCTAGGGTTTCATTGAGGGTTTTAAAAGGACTTGTAGCCGCAATTTGGAGGCTACGAACGTGAATGAAGCTTTCTGCATAGAGAATATTTCAGTTTTCTCTTCTTGTTCTTGAGTGAACTACGAACTTATCAAAGGCATACCCTTTGTGGCATTTCTCATCAAATCTAGGTTCTTGATACAAGTTTTCAATGGGTCTAGATCATCTTGACTTGATTCCTGGCTTTCTTGGATAAGTTTCAATTCGATTGTGGGTTCAGGGGATTTCGATCTTACAGGGTTCACATCATTTGGTATCAGAGCTCACACTCTAAATCAGTTCTGATTTATCCTTTTTAATTCTTGCATTTGGTTTTTTGTCTTAGGCGTGTTCTAGGTTTTTCTATTCTGATCTGCGAATTGTTCTACATTCTGATTCACGATTCCTTCGTCATTCTTGTTGATTTTGTGTATTTGAATTTAGATCTGTGATTCTCACAATTAACTACCCGTGTATTTGATTCAAGAATTCAGACCTGCAAATTCTTTAATTGATTACACAAATCTTTTCTTTAAATCTTAGATCTATAATTTCCATATCTATAATCTTTGCAATTAGACCTTCTATTTCGGTTTCTTGTTGTTGAAATCAGATCAATCTTTTTCAGAATTTGAAATTATTATTGTTGCTTGTGATTGAATCTGTATTAAAAAAAAAGACAGCGTATTCAAGGGTTGCTGTAAAAAAAAAAAAAAATTCTCTTATGGTTGTTTGATATACTTTGCAATCTGGAAACTTGGTGTTGATTGATCCTTATCTTCAAAGGGGTCGAATATGTTATTTTATTTAGTATCTTGTTTCCTAATTGCTCTTTTTCTCGTACAATTCTTTGAGATCAGTGTCATTTTATTCGGTATCTTGTTTCCTAATTGCTATTTTTCTCGTACAATTCTTTGAGATCCGTGTCATTTTATTCCTTCTTGTTTCTTGAATCTATTGCTGGTTGAAAAAAAACAAGGTTGTGTCTTGATTTAGTTCAACTAGTTCTTCATAACTTGAAAGGGAAAACATGTGAGGTAAAAGGCAAGAGTGGGTGAGAATAGTATTGGAAAAGCCCAAAAGAGTGAAACACGAGTGGTGTGACAATATTTGAGCGTAAACACGTAAGGGAGCGTGTGAGGTTTTTTTTTTTTTTTTTTTTTTTTTTTAACAACTAACATCATTTCCTTGTTTTGCAGGGCATTAAAAATGTCTCATAAGAGTTACTCAACACCTAAGGATGAGGTAGCTAACTCATTCTTTGTTTTGCAAGCCATGCAACAATAGTTTGAATGGTTGAATTTGGTGATGGGGGAAATGAGGGAAAAGATGGATCAGCAAAACATCTTGATTAGAATCTACAAGGTAGGCAAGATGGAAGGAGACGTGAGCCTATCATTGAAAATGAGTATAAGAACGAAGAAGATGATAAGGCTGAGCAAGACATAGCATCTGAAGTTGGAATGGGTGAAATGGGCAAACCTAGAGGAGGTAGGCGTGGAGGAGGACATAGGAGAAATCCAAGGGGGCGAGATGGGGTGGATAGGAACCTTGGGAGCATGAAAGCGAAAATACCATCTTTCCAAGGTAAGAATGACCCTGAAGCTCATTTAGAGTGGGAGAAGAAAATAGAGTTGATTTTTTTATTGTCACAACTATTCAGAGGAGAAAAAGGTGAAGCTGGCGGTAATTGAGTTCACTGATTATGCAATTATTTGGTGGGATCAATTGGTGACCAATAGGAGGAGGAATTATGAGAGACCTATAGAAACATGGGCTGAGTTGAAAGCTCTCATGAGGCAGAGACTTGTACCTGGCCACTACTATAGAGACCTCTACAAAAAATTACACAACCTTACACAAGGGACCAAGAGTGTAAAGGATTACCATAAGGAGATGGGGGTGGCTATGATTCAACCTAATGTAGAGGAGGATCGGGAGGCCACAATGGCTAGATTTTTAAGTGGTCTGAATAGAGACATAGCCAATGTAGTTGAGTTGTAGCATTATGTGGAGGTAGAAGACATGGTGTAGATGGCTATGAAGGTGGAGAGGCAATTAAAGAGAAAGGGGGCAGCAAGGTATACTTTAGTTTCTGGCACTCCTTGGAGACCAAAATGGGATAGAAATGATATAGTTGTGGCAAAGGGAAAGGCCGAACCACCAAAAGGACAAGATGAGGGAGCTAGGAAGAACAAACTTAAGGTAGATTTCCAACCTTTAAGGAATAGAGATATTAAATGTTTTAAATGTTTTGGTTTTGGGCACATCGTGTCTCAATGTCCAAACAAGCGGATGATGGTTATGCGTGACAATGGGGAGGTGATGACTAAAAGTGAGGATGATGGTGATGAGATGCCCGAGTTGGTCGATGCTAGTGATGTTGATGAAGTGGAATACCCCGTAGAAGGTGAGTCCCTTGTTTCCAAGCGTGCTTTCAATACCCAAATTAAGGTAGATGATATGGAGCAACAGAGAGAGAACATATTTCATACTAGATGTTATGTAAACAACAAGGTGTGTAGTATGATTATAGATGGGGGAAGTTGCACCAATGTAGCTAGTACCACCCTAGTTGAAAAGTTGAGCTTACCTTTACTGAAACTTCCTAGACCTTATAAGTTGTAGTGGTTGAATGAATGTGGGGAGGTCAAGGTCAATAAACAGGTTTTGGTGGCTTTTACCATTGGGAGGTATAGTGATGAGGCGCTTGGTGATGTAGTTCCTATGCATGCTAGCCATATTTTGTTGGGGAGGCCGTGGCAGTATGATAGGAAGGTGATTTCATGATAGGCTTAGGAATAGATACAACTTTGTAAAGGATGGAAAGACAATCAAGATTGCTCCTTTAACCCCAAAACAGGTATATGAGGACCAACTGAAGCTGAAAATTAAGATTGGGCAAAAAAGAAAGGGTGAGGCTGAAACCTCAAGAAAAAATAGAGAGGTGGCTTAGAATAAAGAAAAGAGAGTGGAACCACGAGATAAAAAAGAAAGAGAACCTGTAGAGAGAAAAAGAGAGACAAATATGAGTTTTTATACAAATCAGAGTGAGGTTAAGAGGGCCTTTTTAGCAGATCAGCCTATAATTTTTATTGTTTACAAAGAATCTTATTTTAATGTGGCTGTTTATTTGTTGCAGAAGTTCGAAGATGCATTTCCAGAGAAGATGGGTTACCACCTATTAGAGGCATTGAACATCAAATTGATTTCGTACCTGGAGCCGTTATTCCAAATCAACCAGCCTATAGGAGTAATCCGGAGGAGACAAAGGAGCTTCAAAGGCAAGTTGAAGATTTGATGAACAAGGGGTCTGTGAGAGAGAACATGAGGCCATGTGCAGTACGAGTGCTACTAGTGCCAAAGAAGGATGGGACTTCGAGGATGTGCATTGATTGCAGAGCGGTCAACAGTATTACAATAAAGTATTGTCATCACATTCTTAGATTAGATGATATGCTTGATAAATTGCATGGCTCCTGTATTTTCAGTAAAATAGATCTTAAAAGTGGATACCATCAAATTAGAATGAAAGAGGGAGATAAATGAAAAACTGCTTTTAAGACTAAATATGGACTTTATGAATGGTTGGTTATGCCATTTGGACTTACAAATGCGCCTAGTACTTTCATGAGATTAATGAACCATGTATTACGTGCATTGCTAGGCAAATTTGTAGTCGTGTACTTTGATGATATCCTAGTGTACAGCAAGAACTTAGATGAACATATTGAGCATTTGAGATGTGTGTTCGATGTATTGAGACGTGAAAAGTTGTAGGCTAATTTTAAGAAATGTACCTTTTGTATGGAAAAAATTGTTTTTCTTGGTTATGTTGCTAGTACAAAAGGTATTGAGGTGGATGAAGAGAAAGTCAAGGCCATCAAGGAATGGCCAACGCCTAGAGGCATCATTGAGATAAGAAGCTTTCATGGCTTAGGTAGTTTTTATAGGCGTTTTGTTAAGGATTTTAGCACCATTGCTGCACCACTCATTGAAATAATTAAAAAAAATATTGGATTTCATTGGGGAATTGATCAAGCGAATGCATTTGCTAATATTAAAGAAAGATTATGTTCTGCACCTGTGTGTAGCATTACCTGATTTTAACATAACTTTTGAGATTGAATGTGATGCGCCAGGATTAGGAATTGGAGCCGTTTTGATGCATGATAGGCGGCGCATAGCATTTTTGTGTGAGAAGCTAAGTGGGGCGGCCCTGAATTACCCCACTTATGACAAAGAACTTTATTCTCTTGTTCGAGCTCTAGAGACGTGGCAGCACTACCTTTGGCCTAGAGAATTTGTGATCCACACTGATCATGAATCATTGAAGCATCTCAAGGGTCATGTAAATTAAATAAGAGACATGCTAAATGGATGGAATTCATTGAGACCTTTTCTTATGTCATCCGTTACAAGCATGGTAAGAAGAACATTGTTGCTGATGCTTTATAACGAAGGTATGTACTTCTTACTTCTATGAGTGCTAAAATGCTTGGGTTTAAATATGTGAAAGACGTGTATGCCAATGGCGCTGAATTTTTTGATGTGTATATGGCATGCGATAAAGCGGCATTTGGTAAGTTTTACAAGCATGATGGTTACTTGCTTAAAGAAAGCAAATTGTTTGTGCCAAATTGTTCAATGCGTGAATTATTGGTACATTAGGCACATCGTGGATGATTAATGGGGTACTTTGGTGTTAGGATAACCTTAGAAATTTTACATGAACATTTCTTTTGGCCTAGGATGAGAACATACGTCACTCGAATATGTGGTAGGTGCATTACATTTAGAAAGGCCCAATCTAAAGTTTTACCACATAGGTTGTATACATCCTTACCCGTTCCTAGTGAGCCATGGGCAGACATATCTATGGACTTTGTTTTGGGGCTGCCTAGGACAAAAAGGGGTAGAGATTCTATTTTTGTGGTAGTGGATAGATTTAGTCAAATGGCACATTTCATTCCGTGCCATAAAATAGATGATGCCAAGAACATAGCTAATTTGTTTTTCAAGGAAATAGTGTGACTCCATGGTGTACCTTGGAGTATTGTTTCTAATAGGGATGTTAAATTCCTTAGCTACTTTTGTAAGGTTTTGTGGAAAAAATTAGGTACCAAACTTTTATTTTCCACTACTTGTCATCCATAGACTGATGGACAGACTGAAGTAGTCAACAGGACTCTAACTCAACTCTTACGCACTGTCATTCAAAGTAATTTAAAAACCTGGGAGGACTGTTTGCCATTTATAGAGTTCGCATATAATAGGACTGTGCATACTCCCTTTAAAATTGTTTATGTTTTAATCCACTTACTCTTTTAGATTTGATGCCTTTACTTATTAATGACAGGAGTAGTTTGGGTGGCCACAAGAAGGCCAAATTGGTGAAGTCAATTCATGAAAGGGTACGGCTTGAAATTGCACAGAAGAATGAAAAGTTTGCTTCCCAAGCCAATAAAGGGCGAAGCTGTGGGTTCACATGCGCAAGGAAAGATTCCCAACCCATAGAATAACTAAATTGCATCCTCAAGGAGATGGACTTTTCCAAATCCTTGAGAAAATTAATGATAATGCTTATAAAGTGGATCTTCCTGGTGAGTATAATGTCTCTGTTACTTTCAATGTTTCTGATCTTTCTCCCTTTGATGTAGCTGACGATTCGAGGTCGAATCCATTTGAGGAGAGGAGGAATGATGGGCACCATGGTGGACCGAGTCTTAAAGATCCTTTACAAGTTCCAAATGGGCCAATCACAAGGTTGAGAGCTAAGAAGATCAAGGAAGCAATGCAAGGATTGGTGCAATCCACTTCTGCCGAGTTATCAAGCAAGACCCAACATTCACGATGGGCTTAAAGGAAGAAGAACCAGCTTTAATCCATGTGATACAAGCTACAGAGGGGGGCGGCATAGCCTAGTGGTTTCGTATAGACATTTTATTTCATTAAGTATAGGCGTGTGGGCCTATTTTATGTTTTAAATACAATCGGTAGTTTAGGACGTTTCGGGCCTGAAGATGTTAAGCCCATGTCTTTTAATTGATGTAGGCCTTATTCGGCGCTAGGGTTTCATGGAGGGTTTTAAAAGAACTTGAGTGAACTGCGAACTTATCAAATGCATACCCTTTGTGGCGTTCTCATCAAATCTAGGTTCTTGAAACAAGTTTTTGACGGGTCTAGATCATCTTGACTTGATTCTTGGCTTTCCTGGGTAAGTTTCAATTTGATTGTGGGTTCAAGGGATTTCGATCTTACGGGTTCACATAGGGTCACCTTGGATGATTTATTTTCATTTGTGATTGGCTATTGATATCTATCATTTCGCTTGCCATTTTGTTGAATCCTGATACCCAGACTGACCCTGTCCCATGGCAGAGTGAGGGAATTTACTTGCTGAGCTAAGCTTGCTCACTCCATATTTATGACTATTTTCAAGTAGCTCTATGAGGAAACGAAATGAGGCGACTAGTGGAGCTAGTGGCGTGCTTGTGAGCAATATTGATGATGTGAATTCCAAGTCATAATTTGAACATGTGCTCTATAACGCTGACCTAAATAATAGGTATTAGTAATATTGTATCATTGGTTGTGATGTTAGACTAGATTAGTGAATCATTATGATCAAAATAGTACTTGAAGATGTTTGATTGATGGTTGTTGGAGTTCGGTTTGTGATCAAATGAATTGCATTGGGGTAGCTTCTACATTTAATGATTTAATGATTTATAATTTATTGATATGAAGAAAAGGAAAAAAAAATTATCATTCTTTGCAATTCATTTGATTCTGTATGGCCTGTTCGAGTGGTAGTGTCGGTATGTTTCCCCTAATCAGCGTAGGGTGGGTTTTGGGTCATGACACTAATTATGTTCCGTAGGTTTGAACACATGTATTTTATTTGTTTAGAGTTGTGTGAGCTAGTTTGGGGCATTTTTGGTGTACAACAAGTCGAAAAGGGTTGTTTTGGCACTTAAGTCCCTTTTTTTGTTACAAGTTGCAAACCGGGATTCTGAATTGTGTTCCGTAAGTTTGTGCACATGTATTTTATTAGTTTAGAGGTGTGTGTGTGTGAGCTGGTTTGGTGGTGATTTCACCATTTCCAGGCATTTTGGTCAGATAGAGGCCCAAAAGGGGCCGTTTTGGCACTTATGTCCCTCTTTATTGCATAAGTTGTAAACCAGGAATATGAGTTGTCATCCGTAAGTTTGAACACGTGAATTTTGTTTGTTTGAAGGTGTGTGAGCTGATTTGGTGGAAGTTGGACCATTTTGTGGCATTTTTGGGGTCAACGGGCCAATGGGGCTGTTCTAGGCACTCAAGTCCCTCTTTTTTGCGTAAGTTGCAAACCGAGCATCCAAATTGTGTTCCGGAAGCTTGAGGAAATTTACTATTACTTTAGAAGTGTGTGAGCTAGTTTGGTTATGGTTTGACCATTTTCGAGCTTTATGGGCAGTTAAAGGGCCAAAAGGGATCGTTTTGGCACTTAAGTCCTTTTCTTTGCATAAGTTGTAATCCGGGTATCCGAATTGTGTTTAGTAAGTTTTAGGACATGTATTATAATTTTAGAGGTGTGTGAGCTAGTTTTGTTGTGGTTTGACCTTTTCCAGGCATTTTGGGGGTCAAATGGCCAAAATGGGCCCATTCTGGCACATAATTCTCTTTCTTTTCTTTTGCATAAGTTGCAAAGCGAGAATCCGAATTGTGTTCCGTAAGATTGAACACGTTTATTTTACTTTTTTAGAGGTTTTTGTATAAGTTGCAAACCGGGCATCGAAATTGTGTTCTGTAAGTTTTTTTTTTTTTTTTCCTGGGTAAATAAGTTTAATAGAAGAAAAAATAAAATACAAGATCAAGAGGGCATACCCTCGAACAAGCTAAAGGGAAGGAAGGGCTTCTACAGGCAGAAGAGCTCCCGACCCTAAGCTACAAAAGACTTCCAAAAGAAAAATATTACATATTAAAAATGCTACTTGGAAGAGACCAAATGCTTTAAAGGTTTTTTTTTTTATAAGTAAAAGATATATAAAAGAAGAAAAATAAATACAAGATCAAGAGGGCATACCCTCGAACAAGCTAAAGGGAAGGAGAACTACTACAGGCAGAAGAACTCTCGACCCCAAGCAGGAAATAAACCAAGACTAAACAGAAATAATACAAAACAAGAGGGCATACCCTCAGACAAGCAAAAAGGAAAAACAAGAAAAACTAGAGCTCATGGCCCATGCTGAGAAATATTACATATTTAAAATACTACAAGGTAAAGACCAAGTACACTGGAGATGTCTATTGGAGAGAGAGTCCTGAATCTCTCTAGAAGATGTGAGCCTACCACGGATCATGTCCTGAGTTTGAGCTATGATGGCCTTTGAGTTTTTCTCGATCTTGGTGAACAATCTGCTACTCCTTTCACGCCAAATGTTGTAAATTGTACAAGCAAGAGTGAGATGGCCTAAAATGGAAGAAAAGGACTTGCCTTTGAAAGAATTGGTAGCCCAAAGAACAGTCTGATGCCAGTCCCCATTTGGGCTTTGAAATCCACTTTTAGAGAGCAAATGGGACCATATGTTGGAAGTGAAGGAACAAGAAAAGAAGAGGTGGTTGTGGCTCTCATTTTCTCTTAAACAGAATAGGCACTTGGGGTCATGACCAAGATTAGAAAAGAAAAGACGGTCCTTGGTCCTTAAGCTGTGGAGGATGGCCATCCAAAGGATGAACCCTGCACGGGGGATAGCTTTAGGATACCAAACAAGCTTCCACCAATTTACCTGGGGGTTACGGCCACACAGGGAATCCCAGGCAGAGTTGATGGAGAAGACCCCATTTGGGGAGGGTAACCAAAAAGCTTTATCATCAAGGAGGGGGGATGGGAGAAGATTAGGAGGCATACCATTCTTAAGGTCCAGCAGGTGGGGAGAATTAGCAATGGGCCAGTTCCAATGATTTCCAAGAATAATGTTACTCACTGTAGCTTTTCTACCAAGACCCGAATCATATATAACTCTTTCTCCCATATTATCATAGATGGGGCCAGTAGAGAGCCAATAGTCAAACCAAAGAGAGGCAAAACACCCATTACCAATGACAATTTTGATGTATGGTTTGAATAACGGGCGGAATTTGATCATTTTCCTCTATGCCCACGAGCAAGATTGGGGACATTTGATTTCCCAGAAACTTTTGCCTTTAAGAAGGTTGCTGCGAATCCACTGAACCCAAAGGGATTTAGAGGGATTTTGAAATAGAGCCCATATGAGTTTCCCTAAAGCAGCTAGGTTCCAATCAACAAGCCTCTTAATACCAAGACCCCCTTCATTTTTAGGGCAAGAAACATCCTCCCATGCAACTTTGGAACCAGAAAATATAAGATGGTTGCCACCCCAGAGAAAAGATCTCATGGCTTGCTCAATCTGATTTACCACCTTTTTAGGGAGAATGAAGTGAGAAGACCAGAAAACTTGAATGCTAAAAAGGACAGACCTGATCAGCTGAACACGACCTGCATAGGAAAGAGATTTTGTGGCCCAATGAGTGATCTTACCAATAATGCGATCTACTAAAGATTTGCAATCCTGGGCTTTTAGCTTGGTAGAAATCAAAGGCACTCCAAGGTAACGGATAGGAAGGGAGCCTTCAGGAAAACCGACTTGAGCAACGATGAGCTGTTTGAGGTTGGAATCCACACCTGAAAGGAAAATGTTGCTTTTGGAAGCATTGTGCAGAAGGCCAGAGAAGGAGGCAAAAGTGTCAAGCCCTTGCTTAAGGATAGAGGCAGAGGCAAGATCCCCATGACAGAAGAGCATGATGTCGTCAACAAAACAAAGATGGGTCAGCTTGGACTTATGGCATCTCCAATGGTACTTAAATTGAGATCCAGCCGACATTTGATGGAGAATCAAAGAGAGGACATCCATTGCAATCACAAAGAGATAGGGGGAAAGAGGGTCTCCTTGCCTTAATCCCTTAGCCCCGGGAAAATAACCTTCCAACTCGCCATTAATGACAACTGAGAAACGAGGAGTAGAGATGCAGCAAAAAATCCAGTCAATAAAAAGCTGGGGAAATCCCATTATGCTCAAAGTGTCAGTAATGAATTCCCACCGCACTGAATCAAATGCTTTCTTAAGGTCAACTTTCAGAGTGCAACGAGGAGAACCAGTGTCCTTATGGTAATTATGCATAAGCTCTTGGGCCTTGAATAAAAGCAGATTGAGAAGGATCAATGAGGCTAGGAAGAACTTTCTTGAGACGGTTGGCCAGAATTTTGGAAATGGTTTTGGAAAGGGCGTTACAGCAAGATATAGGCCGAAAATCATGGACAAATGAGGGGTTAGGGACTTTGGGGACAAGGGCGATAGCTGTGGCATTCATCTCTTTAAGGATGGATTTAGAGGAAAAAAATTCAGAGATAGCTGCAATAACCTCAGGTTTAATAATATTCCAAGATTTTTGAAAAAAGAAGCTATTAAAGCCGTCGGGCCCAGGGGTTTTGTTAGGGGGAAGGCTAAAGAGAGCATCTTGGATTTCTTGCTCAGAGACAAGGGATTGAAGGACATTAAAGAAATCAGAATGAAGGCGCTTAGGGATAAAGTTTGCAAGAGCTTGCTTACCTGGGTAGAGGATGGGGCTATGAGTTCTAAGGAGATCATGGTAAAAATCAACAATGGTGGATTTGACCTCTTTTATGTCATCAATTCTGTGACCGTTTGCATCAAGGAGGCTAAGGATCTTATTGCGGTTCCTCCTGTTATTCACAGATTTGAAGAAAAATGAGGTGTTTTGGTCTTCTTCAGAAAGCCATTGGATACGGGATTTTTGCTTAGCTAGACTTTCCTCATTGCTAAGAAGGGAATGAAAAATGTGATGAGCTTCCTTTTCCTCCAGAAGGAGACTCTCATTCCCAGGATCACTTTCAAGGAGAGATTGGATGTCATAGAGCTTGTTACAGGCTTCTTGGACATGGGAGGTGATGTTCTTGAATCTTTGCTGATTGAAATCCTTAAGAGCATATTTCACCTTCTTAAGCTTTTGGCAACAGATAAACATGGCAGTACCTTGAAAGTTAGTGCGCCAGGCTTGCTCAACAGTAGGGAGGAAATCATTATAATCGGCCTAAAAATTGAAAAATTTGAAGGGAATTTTGCTCTTCTTGAAAGCTATGCCAGATCTGACAATAATAGGGGAGTGGTCAGAGAGGCCAAGAGGGAGGAATTCAGCTTCAGCAGAAGGAAGAGCAGATAGCCAGTCCTAGTTGACTAAAGCTCTATCAATCTTCCTGTGGATTGTGTGGGGGGCAGCTTGACCGTTAGACCATGTAAAAAAACGCCCAGAAAATCTCAGATCCTCAAGCTCAGCATTCAAAAAACAAGTGTTACAGTCATTCATAACAGGGGGCCAATCGCAATTGCCTCATCTTCTTTCATAGGGAAAATGAATAGCATTGAAGTCGCCCAAAATAAGCCAGGGGAAACCCTTGGAGATGGATGTCACGCCATAAATCATTTCTTTGGATAGCGGAGTTAGAGCCATAAATAACTGAAATGAGCATGGGGGATTTGGTGTCACGAATTGTAGTGTTACAATGAATGGCTTGACTGGTAGCACACGAGGAGTTAATCTGCAGCATAGCATTGTTCCAGCCAATCCAAATCCAACCCGAAGCTGAATGGGAATAATTGTGCAAAAAGGACCATCCAGGGATGAGGGAATTAGCAGAAATATCCTTGGCAGCTTCCTTAATTTTTGTCTCAACTAAACCAAGAAAACAAATAGAATGGTCACGAACAAACATACGGACTTCACGCTGTTTTGAGGGGCTATTCATACCCCTTATATTCCAACATGCAAAGTTCATTGAGAAAATGTGAGGGGGCCGGAACTTGCTGTTCCTTTGGTTTTAGAAACTTTCTTCTTTTGTCGTTGTTTTTTGAGCTGATTTCTGGTGAAACTGCTACCAATATCAGCTTCGTCAACTCTAGCAATTTTGTCCACAAGGGAGTTAAAATCAGGAGAAGCAGTAGAGGTTGAGCTGCTTATCTCGCCTAGGTTGCTGACCGCTTGAAGAGAACAGGGAGTTGGTTCATTGGGGGATAGCAAATCTAGGTCATCAGGTTGAAGGGAGGGGAGGGGAGACTGGTCCGAAGGATTAGCAATTTCCAACGCAGAACTGGTAGAAGACTTGTGAGGGACTAGTTGCTTAAGGGCAGGGCTCTCAACTGTTGTACTGACATTAGGAGATTCTAACTGCGGCATATCAGGCTGCAACCCATCGCAACATGTATTGGAATGATTTGGGACAATAGTTACACCGTCACTGGAAGGACTTGGGTGCAGCATTTCTGGCCGCAGCCCTTCAGGTCATGATTTTGACTAATTTGGATCAATAGAGTGGGCATCTTCAGGGATTTTTCCATCACTAAGGATAGATTTACCTTTGCCAGAGACAATGCGCCATTCACTAGTGCTGGATTTCCTTGCGGCTAAGGTAGGACGGTTGATGGGTATCTCCTTTTCTGTTTTGAATGAAGGGCAGTTGGCAATCCGGTGGCCAAATATACGGCAGTGAGTGCACATTGAAGGAAGCCATTGATATTCAACAAGAATTTCCACTTTTGAGTTTGTTAACATTATATCAAAAGAATCAGGGAGGTCTTTGGTAGCATCCCCCTCCACGCATATTCTCGCATAACTGATTCTAGTCTGATCTTCCGTGTGGGAATCTGCATAAAGAGGTCTCCCAATGGCACTAGCAACATAGCTAAGGCCTTGCGCTGTCCAGAGCTCATAAGGGATGTTGAAGAATTTAACCCAAACAGGGATTTTAGCTACATCCTTCTTGGATAGAGTCATGCCAGGGTGCCATTTTTGAAGAATAATGTGCCGGCCAGAGAAGTGCCAGTGACCACTTTCAAGAATAGAATTAATGGCATGCAAGGAATTGAATTTGAAGAAGAAGAACCCATTTCCATTGGTAAGAACTTCATTTAAACCTTTTTTGTTCCAGAGCTTTTCCGCCATTTTTTTTATCCAGAGAAATGGCATTTTCTTGTCAAGAAAATAACCTACCAAGGTATTCTCCCAGCTTGAAATACCTGCTTGAACAACTTCCAAGGGAGGCTGGACAGTGATTCTCTCACCCTCAATTTGAGGTGGCTTGAATTCCAAGTGAAATTTTTTGAGAGGTGCAGGTTTTTGGAAAAGGGAAGTCCAAGAGGGGATGGTCGCTGTATTAGCAATGGGAGAGTCCAGTCTCTGCAATGCCGGGGAACTAGCAGCGTTGTGCAGAGGGGCAACGGCTTCAACATGGACAATGTTAGAGTTAACAGAAGTCTCTGAACTTGCGTGGGACAAAATATTGGCACTGGGAATAGGCAAAGAGGGGGAACAGGACATGGGCCCAGTAGCTTTTAGCAAGGAATAATGGGGGCTATGTGTAGTGGCAACAGCAGAGGTGTCTGCAGTTCCATTTGGAGTAGCAGCTTGTGGCGAAAGGGGAAAGGGTGACTGAGCATAGGGGGCAATGTCAACGGATGTAGGGACTATTTGCACGTCACCACTACCTGCACCTGCTATATGATAGCCATAATCTCCAGCCTTAGGATCAGATCTCCCTGTCTCAAGAGGTGACACGTTGATACCTAGATCAGTCCGTCTAGCACTAAGATATGTCTGATGGGTAATATTCTGAGAGATGGAGGCAATGTCAGCGGTAGTGGGAACTGATATACTAAGCAAATCAGTATTAGCTTTTCCACCCGTTGGAATAACATAATTTCTAGCCGTTGGATTAATTCTGCTTGTCTCATTGGCTGACACGTGGGCTGCTTGGGATGAATGAGTTGCTGTCCCAATCTTACTGCATCTTGAGGATGAGCCACACGCCGCCTGGAGCAGCCGTCCGTTACCTCTTCTGTAACACCCTGATCCTGTATAATTAATAATTAAATATTAATTATTAATTAATACCGGCTCAGAGAATAATCAAGGGAATTAACCCTAATCTCCCGACGGTCAAGATAGACTGATAAAACAATGAAAGCATGTTCGAGAATAGGGTACAATACCCGAACCTAATTACCAATTAATTAGGTGAAATAATGTCAATTTAACACTGACAGAATTCGAATTAATTAACCACGGAAATCCCGAATGACTAATAAATGACACGGAACCTCTGACACTGTAGATAACTGAAATATGAAACTCTCGGAACAAACCGCATCGAAAAAGGAGCTACGGAATGAAAGTTATGTGGCAAACATCAAAAACTGAATTAATGTGTAGCCAAACAGGGCCTTAGCCAAAATGGTGAAAAATGGCCAAATTGGTGGTCAAGGGGAATTGAACCCTTGACCTATAGAGGGAAAGAATTCCATCCAAAAAATTAAACCAAGTGGCCACCAGCACCTTTGTGCCCATATGCACAACTTAATGGTATATAACAATGAATTGCCCCAAGCTGCCACCCAAATTGACCAATGGCAACCCATGCAAACCCCACATGATGGAATTACATCACCCTACATCACTCTCTGATTATCTAGTCCCCTCATTGCTGAACATACTTATGGAAATATATGTATAAGTGTGTATACATGTGAGAGATAATGTTGGGGGATTCTCTTGGATCAAAAAGGGAGTGTTATTTGAGAATTCACCACTGCATATAGGGTGTGACAGAACCGTTAGAGAGGAAATCTAAAGAGAGGGTCAGGGGCATTGGGTGAGAGAAGTGAATGTGAAGCCATGATGTGTGTTGACCATGGTGTGTGCATGGTAGAGGTGACCACATGGAAATGCATAAGGAAAAGGAACTGAGGCACCAGAAGGGAACTGAGGCTACGGAGGTGCCAAAGGACACAAACGGGCCATGGAAAAAAGGTCAACCACTGTTTAAAAGGTAAACCCAAAAACTGCTAAAAATTTCTGTTTGAATTACTGGTATTGTTTTGATGAAATTTGATCCATGCAAACTGTATATACAAGTTACTGTGAGGCTTAGGATTGCTATAGAACAACTGAGAGGGTCGAATAGTCATTAAAAACCCAAAGCCGTGACCCATCCTCCATGGATGACCTTGCATGCAACCAATCTGAAATGACCAAAACCAAACTGAATTCGGTTGGTCAAGACCTGATCTAGAGGTCACAAGGGTCCTAAAGACCCTAATCCGCGACCCAAAACTGCATGGGAAGGCCCTCAAATTCGGAGTTGCAGGTTTCGGTTCAAAAACCCAACTCCGCAAATCGACACCAAAACTAAAATATTTAAATGGGGAATTTAAGCCCCTGTTACAAGGGTCACAACAAGCCAAATCCCATGAGATTTGGTTGAGAAACGAGGCCACACGACCAAACTGAAATCCCTTACGATAATCGGTTGAACAGAGCTCCATGCATGGTTTCGAAACTCAAAACCAATGCCAAAATGTTGGCTCCACTTCCAGAAACCGTTTGGGACCAATACCTGTTGAAAACCGTGCTTGAAATGTCACGAATTTGAGAAAAATCGAAACTGTAAACTAGGGCAATAGTGGGTCATTCGATGGGGAAGACAGAGTTGACTCGGCCGAATTGACCGAGTCAAGCCGAGTTGGCCAGTCGACTCATACACGTGTCGGGCAACGAGCTGGCCACCGCATTAATTAAACTGTGTCGTTTTGGGAGTTGACTCGGCCGAATTGACCGAGTCAAGCCGAGTTGGCCAGTCGACTCATACACGTGTCGGGCAACGAGCTGGCCACCGCATTAATTAAACTGTGTCGTTTTGGGGTTAACTGTTTTGTTTTAAAATTGAAATCCGACTGTTTGGTAACACAGTTAATAAATTGAAATTGGGATTAAGCCTGTCCAAACCACGGATAGGGGCCAAATTGGGGTTAACTGGAATATGCTATTCCGGTTTCCCAAGGGTCAGTGAACCGGTTGGTTTGTTAGAGTTTTGGACCGGTTCAATTCTTGGACCCTAAAGCCATTTGGTCTAAACCCCTAAATAATGGAATTACACTTTGACCCCAAATGTTTTCTGAATTTACATTTAAGCCCCCAACTGTTTTGTGTAATTGTACTCTGGCCCAGATTTTGGAAAAAATTATACATTAAGCCCCTGCCAAATTAATTAAATAATAAAATAATTATTTTATTATTTTATTAAATGGGTAAAATTACAATTTTACCCCTAGACATTAAATATGTCAAATGGAGTCCAAATAAATTAAATAAATAGTGTATTTTCACTATTTCAAGCATTCTGGACTCAATGGTACAGTCCCATTTTGGAAATACAGACCCGTAAGTGATAAATGACCGAACTGCCCCTGATGGTACCCAGACCCAAATAAAAATATCAGATAGCCTATTTTGACTACCTCGGGCATTCTGAACTCAACGGTGAGGTCCGTTTAATGAACCGAGGTCCCGAAAAATACAGACACGTAGGTGTAAATGACCGAGTTGCCCTTAATGATACCCAGGGCCGATTAAACATAACAGACAGTCCAATTTCACTATGTTGGACGCTCTGGACCCAATGGTGAGGTCCATTTTATGAACTGACGTGCCGAAAAATACGACACATGAAATTACCAAATTACCCTGATACCATACGAGACCTAAACAAAGTCCGATTGGGACGAAACTGATACCGGTAGGAGCCCAGACACTGGTGAGACTGTATACTTGATTAGATGACGAATCGGGGTCAGAATTACACAAAACGTAAAATGACCAAAATACCCTTGAGCATTGTAAGTGCAAAGTAGAGGTCGAATAAAGGTCAAACTGATCTGATAAATTATCATAGGGATAATTATGAACACTGAAGGGCTAAATAAGACTCCGAGACAGTCAACGCGTAAAACGAGAAATGACCGATGTGTCCCGACGATCTAAAGCAGATACCAAATGAAGTCCAAGGACTTACAAATTTATACATGAGATATATGGGACGTTCTGAGGACCATGATAGGGTCCAGGGCAAAAATGACAAAATTACCATTTTGCCCCTAAGACTAAATAAGTACCCAACTGATACCGATTAAAGTCTAAAAGACTTAAAACTTCATATATACGATATATGGGATATTCTGAGGACCATAACAGGATTCGGGATAAGAATGGCAAAATTACCATTTTGCCCCTATGGTTAAAATGAGAACCTAACTGATACCGATTGGAGTCCAAAGGACGTAGAACTTTGTACTTGAGATATAAAGACTATTCTGAAGACCACGACAGGGTCCGGGACAAGAATGGTAAAATTACCATTTTGTCCCTAAGGTTGATGAGTGCCTGACTGATAACAATTGAAGTCTAAATGACTTAGGATATAATCCTAATAACTGCTAAGCCTAATTAAAGAATGAAATAGCCTCGGGTGATACCCAATGGAAGGGCAATAGGCTACTAGGCTATCTTAGGTAATCCGATAGATACCTAAGATGACGAATGAGACCTGAATGGATGAGTTCTGATCTGTCTGTGATTGATGATTATTATTCAGGATATACATGGAGATGCCTGACGTACCTGGAGGTTATCGGATTATTTATGCAAGGAAATAAGCGTAAAGTTTGTGAGTAACTCCTGACACTGTACTGTATTTTGATTCACTGTCTGTCCTTTGTGAGTAACTTCTGACACTGTTTTGATACTGTCTCTTGATTTACTGATCTGTTTTGAATGCAATTATTTAAGTGCAATTATTTAAATGCATGCTTTTCGTACTATATCACTTATGACATGGTTTAGTCTTTTTAAATAATTGACTATATTCCTGATCCCTGTGCTAGCATCCCGTACTGTTTTGCCCGTTTTGAACTGTTGAGATAAAATGGATATATTGAACCATTATTTCTGAAACGATTAAATTAAACATGTGATATAGGCAAAGAACAACATTTTGTTGTATCGTACCGCTTTGTATAGTATACTGTCTGAATGCTATATTGTTTAAATGTATGTACTTAATGTACGCCTTTGTATCACATTCCACGTGATGTGCTTGTATCCTTCGAATTAGGAATTCCGTTCAGTTCGGTTATGTGCTGTCCGTTAATGATATGTCTGCTCTCGATTGATATGTTCCGTCCGGTTCTGACATGTTCCGTCCGTTGATGATCTGTCTGTCTTGATTGATATATGGTCCAGTCCCGTTATGATCTATCCGTTAATGATATGTCTTTGTTTTGACTGATGTATTGTTCCGTTCGATTCTGTTATGTTCCGTCTGTTGATGATCTGTCTCTCTTGATTGATATATGGTCCAGTTCCGTTGTGTACTGTCCATTGATGATACGTCTGTCTTGATTGAAACATTGTTCAGTCCAGTTATGATTAGTTCCGACAGTGATGTGTCCCTGACTTGATTGTTATATTGTTTCTACCCAGTTCCGTTATGTTGTGTCCTGTTCATGATTGCCTGTGTCTTGATTAGTGTATTGTTTCCGTTTAGTTCCGTTATAATTTTATCCGTTCGCGATATGCCTTTGCTTGACTGATGTATTGTTTCCGTTCGATTCCGTTATACTCTGTCCGTTAATGATATGTCTGCCTCGATTGATATGTTCCGTTCGGTTCCGACATGTTCCGTCCGTTGATGATCTATCTGTCTTGATTGATATATGGTCCAGTTCCGTTATGATTCGTTCCGTTAATGAAGAGTCTGTGTCTTGATCGATATATTAGCAATAGTTATTGTTTTGACTGATTGGTTATGTCATGATCCGATCCGTTTGTATTGTTTGTTCAATTCTGTTTTATTGTACTAGACTGTTTATGAAATGGATTTTATAAAAATAGTTATCTTTGGAATGACTAAATTATCCATGTGCCTTGGAAGCACCAAACTGGTTTTGAAACCCATGATAGGGAACCTGTGTTACTCACTGGGCTTATTTAAGCTCACCCCATTATTCTGACATTTTTTAGGAATTACCTCTATTGGATTAGAAGGTACTATGACATGACGTGAATAGGCCAAGTGGCATTGCAAGTAAGGATCTGACGGCACTGAATTGTAGAGACTGGTTTATTGTAGACGGCACCTGGTTATTCCGGTGAGTGGTATGTTATGACTGACTTGACTGATATATACTAGATAGACATGGCTCATGGAACTAATGGTACTCTAGAGATATTAGATCTGCTCTGTTGTTATATGCTTGATTTTAGATATGCTCTGAGATTAGAATTGTTGACTGACTGGATTTAGCCTTGCTCTGTGATACATATTCTTATGATGGATAAGTGAGTTGCATTCCCGTGACACAAAGAAAAAGTTTTAAATTCCGCTGCATCTGACCCTACAGTTGGAGTGCAATTCGTCGAAAAGTTCAGAATTTGCCTTTGGTTGGTCGCGTCGCGACCGACTGGCAGTCACGTCGCGACCGACTGGCAGTCACGTCCTCGACATCCGCGTAGGGTGGGGTTCGGGATGTGACATCTTCCATGAACACCATTGCTGTTGGAACTATTGGGTTTGAGAACTTTTTGCTCTCTCATGAAGGAGTAGTCAGAAGAGGAGCCCCCATAATCATTTTCAAGATCAAGAACAGCTTGTGGAATGAACTCCCCTTGCTCAACGCCATTTGCCCAGGATAAAGAAGGAGGATTCTGATCAGGCCGTTGGTTTTCAAATGGAGCTTTGGAGGGGGGGCCAGGACCTGCATTTGAAATAACAAGAGAAGGTTACTGCCAACGCATATCCTTAGCTCTGATGGCAGCATCATTTACACAGTGATCATGCACACACTCCACTGGACCGGAACAACTTTTGTGACAAGAGATTTTTCCCATACCCTGGCATGAAGACATAGAAAAGCTGGCATCAATGGGACTCGGATCCTTTGCATGGGGGGGGAAAGGAAGTGACGGATGAAGCTTGGGGATCATGGAGTATATCTCGAAATGATTGAATCGAAGCCATTAATGGCATTGTGCAAGAGAAGAGAAGGATTAGGGAAATCCTAGAGAGAGAAGCTCTCCCTTTGCTTTGAAGGTGTCCATTGGAGTTTGTGTTTGCAATCCCTTTAGAGAGTGAGCCTGCCACGGATCATGTCTTGGGTTTGAACTATGATAGCCTGAGGATTTTTCTTTGACATGGTGAAAAATCTGCTATTCCTTTCCCTCCAAATAGTATAGACTGTGCAAGCTAGGGTAAGCTTGCCTATAGTAGAAGAGAAACTCCTTGCCTTTGAAAGTATTGCTAACCCAAAGAACAATCTGCTGCCAGTCTCTTGGCGGGCATTGAAACCCACTTATGGAGAGCAAATGAGACCATATTATGGAAGTAAAAGAACAAGAGAAGAAAAGATGGTTGTGACTCTCATCTTCATGTATACAAAAAAGACATTTGGGACCATGGCCAAGATGAGAAAAGAAGAGGCGGTCCTTGCTATTAAGACTGTTTCGAGTGGCCAACCAAAGAATAAATCCAGCCCGGGGCAAAGCTTTAGAATGCCAGACAAGCTTCCACCAATGAACTTGGGGCTTATGGCTCCGCAGAAATTCCCAGGCTAAACTGATGGAGAAGTCCCCATTGGGAAAGGGCAACGAAATTGCCTTGTCTTCCCATTGGGGGGAAGGATGAAGGTTGGAAGGCATACCATTTTTTAGCTCAAGTAAATAAGGAGAGTTAGCGATAGGCCAGCTCCATCGGTGATCCAAAATGATAGAGCCAACTTTAGCATGTCTCCCAAGACCAGAATCATAGATAACCCTTTCCCCCATATTGTCATAAATGGAACCATTGGGAAGCCAATCGAACCAAAGAGAAGCAAAGAGGCCATTTCCAATTGAAATTCTGATATGAGGCTTGAACAGAGGTCTAAATTTAAGCATTTTCCTCCAAGCCTATGAGCAAGATTGGGGACACTTGACCTTCCAGAAGCTCTTACCTTTCAACAAATTGCTGCGAATCCAGAGAACCCAAGGGGAATTAGAGGGATTTTGAAACATTGCCAAATGAGCTTCCCTAGAGCTGCGTGATTCCAATCAGTAAGCTTCTTTATCCCAAGCCCTCCTTCCTTTCTAGGGCATGTTATATCATCCCATGCAACTTTAGATCTGGCAGAGATGAGATGGTTGCCACACCAAAGAAAGGATCTCATGGCTTGCTCAATTTGATTAACCACCTTCTTGGGGAGAATGAAATGGGAAGACCAAAAAACTTGGATGCTAAAAAGTACTGAATTGAATAGTTGAAGCCGACCTGCATAAGATAGAGATTTAGTAAACCAATGAGTGACTTTACCAATGATGCAATTAACCATTGTTTTACAATCCAGGGGCTTTCAGCTAGGTAGAGATCAAAGGAACTCCAAGGTAGCAGATTGGAAGGGAGCCTTTAGGGAATCCAATATGATCAATGATAGGATGCTTGAGGGTGAAATCCACACCAGATAGGAATATGTTACTTTTGGAGGCATTGTTGAGAAGGCTAGAGAAGGAAGTAAATGTGTCAAGCCCTTCCTTAAGAATAGAGGTTGAAAGGAGATCCCCATGACAGACGAGCATAATATCATCGGCAAAGCAAAGATAAGTCAGCTTGGTTTTATGGCATCTCTAATGATGCTTAAATTGACGGACAACTAATTTCTGATGAAGAATCAATGAGAGCACTTCCATAGCAAGCCTAACAAGATAGAGAGAAAGAGGATCCCCTTGTCTTAACCCTTTAGCTCCAGGAAAAGAACCTTCAAGCTCGCCATTAATAATAACTGAGAAACAGGTAGTAGAGATGCAGTAGTAAATCCACTCAATAAAAGGCTGAGGAAATCCCATAACGCACAAAGAATCAATAATAAACTCCCATCGCACCAAATCAAAGGCTTTCTGGAGATCTACTTTCATTGTACGAAGAAAAGAGCTAGAGTTCTTGTGGTAATTGTGCATGAACTCTTGAGCAAGAAGGATGTTATCACTGATTTTCCTTCCATGAATAAAAGCAGATTGAGCTGGATCAATTAGACTAGGGAGGACTTTCTTGAGACGGTTGGCGAGGATTTTGGAGATGGCTTTGTAAATTGTGTTACAACAAGATATAGGGCGATAGTCATGAACAGAGGAGGGATTAGGGACCTTGGGAATAAGGACAATAGAAGTGGAGTTGATCTCTTTGAGAATGGATCTTGAAGAGAAAAGTTCAGAGATAGCGGCAATGACCTCGAGCTTGACAATACTCCAAGCTTTTTGGGGAAAAAAAACATTGAAACCATCAGTGTCACGACCCGAAACCCACCCTATGCGGATCTCGTGTCGCGGGGCCGACCTGAAGGCCTGTCCCTACTTTTTTCCATTCCTGTATCATAGTACTAATATGCAAAGTACTAAAATCCTCAAACAATAACAGCGGAAGTCTTATCAGTAATAGTACATCAGCGGAAGTCTTTCAATACACAATGTTAGCGGAAGTCTTTACAATACATAATATGGTTCTACATAAACAAAATAAGAACCAAACGTAACCAGCACCCGAGGGTGGTGAATACATGGGAGAACTAAGACATAGACTGATACAGTTCCTCAAAAATGTCCTCCTACGCTCTCAGACTCCTACTGGGGTCTTGCAGCGTCATCACCTGAAATGGGGGTAAATGGGATGGAATGAGCTACGAGAGCTCAGCAAGTAAAAACAGATCTCCGACACTGGTATCGATAAGATACAATTCCATGAATAAGATTATGATAGCCAATCATAAGGAAGGAGATGCTGCAATAGCCAATGAGAACAGTTGCCATGAAGGCCAATGAATAATAAGTCACAATGTTCAATTAGGAGTAATGGATACACCATCAACATGAATCTCTCAACAACAATACAACAACAAGACGTACTGCCACAATAAACCGATCACAATCAATTCAATGAAGAGTGTCCTCTTAGTTTAAGATAAGTCACAAGGAATAGTGTTATTCAATAACGTAATCATACCAATTCTTAGGAGATGCATTTACTCTGTTCTCAAGGTAAAATGCCAATGTAAATGTAAATGAAATGCCAATGGAAATGCAATGAAAATGCCAATGCTTATGCCAGTCAATTGCCGATGGAAAGCCTTCGAGGAATTCATTCCTGCCACCTGTCTATTTATGTACTTGACCCTTAGGTCTCCAGTTAATACAGAAAGCATCAGATGGATGTTGTGACTGAGCACAAATCCCGTATTCATAACATATCATGATTATTCATAATTCCACAGAAGTCTAAGATGGAATATCATATATTCAGTAAAGACATAGCAGTAAGCCTTTCAAGGCATGGTTCACAATAAAGACATAGCAGACAATAAAGACATAGCAGTAAGCCTTTCAAGGCATGGTTCACATGATAACAACGACATAGCAGTCAATCAATGTCCACAAGATAGAACAATATCGCATTATGGATAACAATAACGTGAGGTACTTTCAAGAGTACAAGTTTGGCAGTAAAGAGAATAAACTTGGCTTGGAAACACCATATGGAAGAGAAATGGAATTTACTTACCTCTATCGTGATTCTATCTCAGAAATCCGTGAGTGTACCTTTGCCTTTCGAGTTTCCTATATATCAGTGAATACGTTTCAGAATAAATGCTATTCATCAAATTTTATGCCTTTCTATCATAAGTATTTCAAATACTATTTTAGACTTTACCATTGAGTCCGGAACGCCGAAGAAAGTCGGTTTAGGCTTTCGCGAAATTCCATTTGGACTTTTGTACTAAAAAGGGCTAAAATGGTCATTTTGCACTTTTACGGTATCTTATCCTTCGGGGTTCCGTCTCAGTAAAATGGACCCCACCATTGGACTCAGAACGTCCGAGATAATAAGTTTTGACTATTCATTAGTCTCATTTGGACTTCATTTGACCCATATTTGAGATAGGGGCATTATTGTAAAAATTAATATTTAATTAATTTTCCTGTTTGGGCCACAGTAACATTTCCTAAAACATTTGGGGTCAAAATGTAAATAATCAAAGTTAGCGGTCTGAAACCAGTGGGTTCACTGTTTGGAAACCCTAACTGGTCCGGTTTTTCACTGAACCAAACGGTTCAGTTCAATTCATAAAACCAGGATTACAATAAACCTGGTTTCCTATCCCATCCCTGGTTTGGATAACACCAAACCAATTTCCTATTTATTATCCCTGCAACCAAACAGCCCAAAACCTAATTAAAATCCCAATTTAAACGACACAGTTTCATGCCCTATCTCATATCCGGTCGGGTCCCGACCCGGATCCAACCCGAACCCAGGTTCTGTCTTAACCCGATAGCCTCCGAACTTCCGGTCGTCTTCCCCGAAGCTCCGGTGAGCCTGTATTAGGGTTTCGTCACCTTCTCCGGTGACGGCAACCTAAATCCGATCATTTTTAAACTCGTTTTCAATGCCGTTTCATTCCTTTCCCTTCAAGGATCTCGACCCTAGCCTCGGCTTGCCCTAAAACTCTCCCCATCTTCACGAATAGGGATTTATTCAACTCCGGCCGATTCTCCGGCCAAGTTTCATTTTCTATTTCGTAACGTTTTGATCACGGTTTTGGTTCTAGAATTCTTCTAGCATGTTTCTGAACCTGATTAGATCATTTTTAGAAACTTTAAAACAAGTTTTAAACATAAAATTCAAGGAACCCGAGATTATTCATCAACCTGCAACTCAGTTTTTCTCTCTCGGTTCTACACCATTTAACCTGATTCTTTTTGCATTTAAAAGCTAATATCATGCTTATTAAGACCCTAGCTTTAGATTAAACATTCATGCTTTAATTCACAAAAACAGAACTTAATTCACTTACCTGGGTTCGGTTTTTAGCCCACTGTGACCCTCTAAACTTCTCTATTTCTGAATCAATCTCTCTCTGTTCTTCTCTCCTTCAGTTCCTGACCCTTCCCTTTCTTTTCTAACCTCTCAACTCACAAACCCGTATACATATATATATAGAGACATTCAGCCACCGCCTCTTCTCTCTCTACCTTATCTCTCTCTCTCTCTCTCTCTCTCTCTCTCTTGCAGTCATTCTTGACTGCAGAGAACCGTCCCTTTAACCCTAGCCATCCACGTGCTTCCATATATATATATACACATATATTACATATATACACACACCACCTTTCACCAAGTCGGTTGGTGTGGTTTCCCAAACACACACACACAGTGATGCACACACACACACACAGTGATGCACACGCTGATATTTTGGTTGCCTTTCTTATTTTTGCATGAGATACACATATATACTTTAATATACATATATATTCATATAATCTCATTATATTATACATGTATATCTATATGTATACATACATACTTATATACGTTAATTGTATACGTTCATATATATTCATATGCACACATATATAGGTATTTCTATAGGTATTTACATACCTTTATTTTGTTCAAGCTATACATGCATGCAATATGCATGGGCATGGAAGTGCGTGCGTGCGCGCATTACGATGCGATATCCCGGGGTCCTCAGGTGTTGCCCGACACTAGCCATACTAAGCAAAACATTTATCTTTTTAAAATAAAGTCATTTCCATAATTATCGTGACATGGAGTTTAAAACAGCTCAGGTTATGCTATTCAGTCGACTTGCCTCGATAAACGTGTCGTATCCCGGGTCAGGATATCACAATCAGGCCCTGGAGCTTTATTAGGGTGGAGGCTGAAAAGGGCTTCTTGGATTTCATCTTTAGAGACAGGACATTAGAGAGCCGTGAAGGGAGTCATTAGGCAGGCGCTTTGTGATAAAGCTTGCAAGAGCTTGCTTCTCTAGGTATGGAATGGAACTTTCAGCGACCAAGGAGATCATGATAAAAGTTTACAATGGTGCTCTTGATCTCCTTGATGTCATTAATTCTATTACCAGATGCATGAAGAAGGCTAACAATCTTGTTACGGTTTCTTCTGCTATTCACTGATTTGAAAAAGAAAGAAGTATTTGATCACCTTCAGAAAGCCATTGAACACGAGATTTTTGCTTGGCAAGGCTCTCCTCACTAGACAGGATAGAATAATAAAATTGGCGAGCTTCTTTTTCCTCATAGATGAGCCTGCTATTCCATGAATTTCGCTCAAGGAGGTTTTGGATGTCATGAAGCTTGTTACGGGCTTCGTGGGCTCTTTTTTTTTTTTTATGTGTAAATAAATGCATTAAAGGAGAAAAATTACAAGATCAAGGGGGAATACCCCTGAAGCAAAAAGGAAAAAGAAATAAATAAACAAGATCAAGAGGGCAAACCCTCGAGCAAGCTAGAGGGAAGTGAGGGCTTATACAGACAAAAGAGCTCCCGTCCCAAAGCTAAACCTAATACATATTAAAAATGCTATTCGAGAGAGACCAGATACATTGTAGATGATGATTTGATTCAGAGAATGCAACCCCTTTAAAGGAAGTGAGTCTGCCATGGATCATGTCTTGGGTTTGGGCTATGATGGCCTATGGATTTTTCTTTAAGCTGGTGAACAAACGACTATTCCTTTCTTTCCAAATGTTATCAATCGTGCAAGCTAGAGTGAGTTTTCCTAGGATGGAGGAGAACTGGTTGCCTTTGAAGGTGTTGACTGCCCAAAGATCTGCTACCAATCCCCAAAGGGGCATTGAAATCCATTTTTGGAGAGCAAATGAGACCATATGTTGGAAGTGAAAGTACAAGAGAAGAAGAGGTGATTATGACTTTCATTTTCTTGCAAACAAAAAAGACATTTGGGATCATGGCCAACATTTGAAGAATCGAGGTGGTCCTTGGTTCTAAGACTATTCTGTATGGCCATCCGTAGAATAAATCCTATGCGGGGAATGGCTTTGGAATGCCAAGCAAGCTTCCACCATGGAATTTAGGGATTGCGACTTCTTAGGGTATTCCAAGCTGAACGGATAGAGAAATCCCCATTAGAGGAAGGCATCCAAAAGGCTTTATCTTCACAATAGGCGATTGGATGAAGATCTGAAGGCATGCCATTTTTTAACTCAATCAAATGGGGGGAGTTGGCTGTAGGCCAGTGCCATTGTCCAGAGTGATGGATCCAACTTTAGCATTTCTCCCAAGGCTCTTGAGGTAATGTTCTTGAATCTTTTTTGATTGAATTCCTTAAGAGCATACTTTACTTTCTTGAGCTTCTGGCAACATATGAACATGGCTGTACCTTGGATGTTTGAGTTCCATGCCTGCTCAACAACAGGAAGAAAATCGTCCTTGTCAGCCCAAAAGTTAAAGAATTTGAATTGACTTTTGCCTTTTTTTAGAGGAATGCCTGATCTAATAATTACTGGGGAATGATCAGATAGGTCAGGGCGAAGAAATTCAGCCTCCACAGTAGGAAAAGCAGCGAGCCAATCTTGGTTGACTAGAGCTCTATCAAGCTTCCTTTGAATGGTGAGGGGGGCTGCCTGGCCATTGACTAGGTGAAAAAATGCCCAGTAAATCTTAAATCCTCAAGCTCACAATTTTTTCTTTTTTTGGTAAGTAAATTTATTAAAAAAAAAGAGAGAGAGAAAAAGATACAACATCAAGAGGGCATACCCTCAAACAAACTAGAGGAAGGAAGGGCTTCTACAGGCAGAAGGCACCCAACCCCAAGCAATGAGGCCAAACAAACAACATTAAAGAAAAACAAGATCAAGAGGGCATACCCTCGAATAAGCTAGGCAACAAAAGCATACAAGGAAAGAGAACATTACATATGAAAAATGCTACTTGGAAGAGACCACATGCTTTGAAGATGTTTGTTGAAATTTGTGTTTGCAATCCCTTTCGAGGTAGTGAGCCTTCCACAGATCATGTCCTGAATTTGAGCTATGATAGCCTGAGGATTTTTCTGTAACTTGGTGAACAATTTGCTATTCCTTTCCCTCCAAATAGTATAGACGGTGCAGGCTAGGGTAAGCTTGCCTACTGTAGAAGAGAACTCCTTGCCTTTGAAAGTATTGCTAGCCCAAAGAACAATCTGCTGCCAGTGTAATACCCCGACCCGAGTTAGCCAGTACCCCACCCGGGTTGGACCAGGCCGTGACGTGTAATCCCAACATGTACTTTAAATTTACTATGTAAATAAAATTGACGCTCGGTTAAACGACGTATTTAGTATATGAGATACAAACATGAAACGAATGGCACGAAGTCACGGGCGTCTAGGTGCCGCCGCACTGGAAACTCGGTTGTGGAAAAACGTGCAAGTACGTGTATACAAGTTTAAATTTGTAAATAATAACTATTAATATATATATATATATTTATTAAATACATTAGATATATATATATATATTTATAGAGATATATATATGTGTGTATATACGGTTAGTATAAATATACATATATATATATATATATATCATATATGTAAAGAAACCATGTGCTAACAGCACATGGTTTGTGAAAGGAAGCTGACGAGTGGAGGATGAGGCTGTTAGCAGAAAGCAACAAGTGTTAGTGATGTGTTGAGTTTGCATGGACGGGTGGCATTGTCTTTAATCCAAGTCAGTGGAGTTGGTAAGAAATAATAGAGATAGAGAGAGAGAGAGAGAGAGAGAGAGAGAGAGAGAGAGAAGGTTAGAAAGAGAGAAAGAAAACGGAAGAAGCAGGAAATTTAGGGAGAGAAAGAAAGAAGCAGTTTGGAGAAACCGAGAGTTGGTGGAGGAAGAAGCAGCAACCAAACAGGTATTAATCCATGTTAGTTTCTTAAACTTCTCTCTTAAAATTTATCATGAATGCATGCTAAAAATAAGCAACCGAAGCATGAAGAAAAATCAAGAAACTCAAACTAGGTGTACGGTCAACAATGGTAGATTTTTGTATGTCGAATTAATCTTAATTTTAAGACTGGAAACGAGTAGGAAACATCTTCAGGAGTCCAACGCAACTTGAATCAGTTAAAATGGTCTTGGAATGACCAAGTTTGGTCAAATTATTTGTCACTGGTGCATGGCCGGAATGGCTAACCGGGTATTGAAAACTGTATATTGTAGTGGTCTAAAACAGGTCTAAACTGAATGCCTAAAGATTTAGGATCATTTGATACGAAAATCAGTAAGAATAGACAACGAAATGTGTAAGAAAACTGAGTTGGCCAGAGGTAGAGCAGTGGCCGGAAAACCGATTATGGGTGCCGAAACGATAAGAAATCAGGTCAAATCTAGTTTAAACGAGTTGTTGAGATTGTTAGAGGTAATTTGATATGAAAATCAGAGGAAATGGACGTCAAATGAGGTGGAAAACAGTGGGGAAAGGTGGCAGTTGCGGCGACCGACACCGGAAGTGGCAACCGGAGTAATGGCCGAAAAATCGTGGGCCATTTTGTTGATTAGGGTTCACCTGAACCGGTCGGTTCAGTGGGGGTCTAAACCGGATTTAGGGTTTCTAACCCTGAACCCACTGGTTCAGACCGGAACTCTTGGAAATAACAAACCGGCCCAGAAGTTTTGAAGAATTTCATTAGAACCCCAAACAGTAAAAATTCATTAAATAATATTTTGAGAAAATTACAAAAAGATCCCGAGTCCTAAACTAGGTCAAACGAAGTCCAAACGAAGAGAATAAATAGTCAAATTTTATTATCTCGAGCCTTCTGAACCCAACGGTGATGTCAAAATTATGATATGGGGTCCCAGCAATAAAAGATACATAAAGTGCAAAATGACAGTTTTGCCCTTTTCAATCCAAGAGTCCGATTTAAGATCCGTAAAAGCCTAAACCACTTTTATTCGATGTTCTAGACACAATAACGAAGTCAAAAATTAGTAATTAAAATATCAATAGTCAAGATAAGTATATTTGAATATACAATATAAATCGGTTACAACTTTAGACTGAAATTATTTCCAAATGACAGGCACATCTAAAGAAGAAGGGAAGGAAATAGCTTGAGTCCTAAGAATAAGTAAAAAGTGTAAGTAATCTCTGATCTTTGTATGTGTTACATTCCAAGCCATGTCATAGTTCCTTGTGTATACATTGCCTATTGTACTCTTTACACAGCTATCAGTGTTTGTTGAGCCACATCGATATTGTTCTATCATGTGGGAAGCATTTGATGATGTTTATACATATATCTTGATCATGATGGTATATTTGTATATTGAATTCTTGTTGTACATTCGTACCCAGGGCTGTAAGGGCCAGACAGTTGTGTTCAATCATAGTTTCACTTTATTCTTCATGGATGATATTATGCTTCTAATGTATTCTCAAGTGCCGGATTTGTGTTCAGTCACATTTCCATCTGATGCCAGTTAAGACCTTCGGGTCTAGATATGATTTACTTTGGATCCAGTTATGACCTTCGGGTCTAGTTAAGACCTTCGGGTCTAGTTAAGACCTTCGGGTCTAGTTATGACCTTCGGGTCTAGATATGACCTTCGGGTCTAGTTATGACCTTCGGGTCTAGCATCATGGCATCGCAGACTCGTTTGCTATCAGTATCCTATATTGTTGATATTATCGATATTTGTAACTTGAACATATTCATGTTTATGTGTGACTTTGAAGCTTCACAGCTTTTATTCAGCACACATGATTATATTGTCAGACAGAATCTTCTTGTTTGTCTTTGAATTTCTTATCCTCTGATGATCATTGATGAGTTCAGTATTTATGACTGGCTAGCATAACTGCATTTATCCTAATTCTTTCATGGATAGTGCCTCTATTCTTGTACACATGACAGAGCAAAGGAGAATTACTTACTGAGCTTTAGTTAGCTCACCCCAAACTTACCACCCCTTTCAGGAAATGAAGTTGTAGAAGAGCCGTAGCAGTAGCAGTAGTAGCTATCTAAATAGCAGTGGACATACTTTTGAAGTTGCAGGGTAATGCTTAGTACAGATAGTCTTATAGCTCTCCCATGTTATCCACGTCCTAGAAAGATTAGTTGTATTAAGCAATTTTTTGTATTCCGCATTTTGAGAACACTTTATGTATAACATGCAACTTTACTTAAATATTTATTTAAGTCTTCCAGCATATTTAGTTGTTGTATGTTAGTGACACTGAATGTGTAGCAAGATAAGAACCCTTGATTCGGCAACCAATGTTGGATCGGGTGCGCAGCTCGAGATCCGCATAGGGTGGGTCTCGGGTCGTGTCAGCCAGTCTCCTGAAGGGCATTGGAACCCACATAGGGAAAGCATATGAGACCATATGGTGGAAGAAAAGGAACAAGAGGAAGAAAAGATGGTCATGACTCTCATATTCTCGCATACAGAAGAAACATATGGGATCATGGCCAAGCTAAGAAAAGAGGCGGTCTTTAGTGTTAAGACTGTTGCGAATGGCCAACCAAAGAATAAATCCAGCCCGGGGTAAGGCTTTAGAGTGCCAAACAAGTTTCCACCAACGAACCTGGGGCTTAGGGCAGTGCAGAGAATCCCGAGCTAAATTAATGGAGAAGTTCCCATTAGGAGAGGGCAACCAAATAGCCTTATCTTCCCGGTGGGACGGAAGGATGAGAGTTTGTGGGCATACCATTTTTAAGCTCAAGAAGATGAGGAGAGTTAGCTATAGGCCAGTTCGATTGATGATCCAAAATGATGGAGCTAACTTTACCATGTCTCCCAAAACCGGAGTCATAGATAACCCTTTCCCCCATGTTGTCATATATGGAGCCATTGGGGAGCCAATAATCAAACCAAAGAGACGCAAAGAGGCCGTTTCCAATAGAAATTCTGATACGAGGCTTGAACAGGGGCCGGAATTTAAGCATAATCAAGCTCACAATTCATAAAGCAATTGTTGCAGTCATCCATAATATCGGACCAGTCTTGGCTACCACCTTTCCTTTCATGAGGGAAACAAATGGCACTGAAATCACCAAAAATAAGCCATGGGACATCCTTGGAAATCGAGGCCTGGAGGTTTATGTCGTGCCATAAATCATTTCGTTGAATGGTTTGAGCATTGGCACATAAAGAATTAATCTGCAATATAGAATTATTCCATCCTATCCAAATCCTCCCAAAGGAAGCATGAGAATAGTTATGTAAAAAAGATCGTCCAGGAATGAGTGTTAGAAATAGCATCTTTAGAAGCATTCTTAATCTTAGTCTCAACAATACCAATAAAACAAAGAGAATAATCGCGAGCAAAGGATCGGATTTCAATCCCCTTATATTCCAACAAGCAAAGTTTATGGAGAATAGGAGAGGGTGTTGGGATCTGGCGTCCCTTGTTTCCTTAAGAGTTTTCTCTGCTGCTTTTGCTTCCTGAGCTGATTTCTTGTGTAATTACTTCTAGTGTCAACTTCATCCACTTTGGTTATCCTGTCCACTAAAGGGTTAGATTCAGGAGATGTAGTTGAAGCAGAATAGCTGTCTGCATATGGAATGCTGTCATCTGGAATGAGCCCACTAGTATTAGCATCTTTTGGGGACATAAAGGAATCAATACCATAATTGTGAGGGGAGTAAAGGAGGCTAGGGGCCGGATCAGTTGCCATGGCCACTACATGACTAGTGGAAGCCTGAAGAGTATCTTGTTGTAGTATATCTGAGCTATCAAGGAAAGGGCCACTGCTGGGGGCACCTATCTCAATTGATTTAATATGCTAGGCTTCAGAATGAGCTTTCTGCTGCTCTATATCCTTTGTGAAGATTTCATGGTGAGTGGCAGCAGTTGGGATGTTATCATTGCCTAGAGTGTCTTCCATTTGGATGGGCTTGCCCTTACCTGAAACCACTCTCCATTCACTATTGTTTTTGATTGTGGCAATGTGAGCAGAGGGCTGATTGGTTTCCCTTAAGCTCTTTTCATGGAAGAGCAATTCACAAGCCTATGTCCGAAGGTGTGACAGTGGGTGCATATGGAGGGTAGCCACTGGTACTCCACAAGCATTTCCACTTTGGAGTGATCAGAAAGGATGATGTCAAAACACTCAGGTAGATATTTGGTAGCATCTACCTCAACACAAATTCTAGCATAATTGATTCTAGATTGTGCTTCAGTATGAGAATCTGCATATAGCAGTTTCCCAATGGCACTAGCTACGTAGCAAAGCCCTTGGGCTGTCCAAAGTTCATAAAGAACGTTGAAGAACTTAACCCACAGAGGGATTTTTGCCATATCTTTTTTAAATAAAGCCATACCAAGTTGCCATCTTTGGAGGATTATATGCCACCCGGAGAAATGCCAAAGGCCTCCTTCAAGAATATTGTTGATAGCATGCATAGCATCAAATTTCAAGAAAAAAACCCATTACCATTTGTAAGAACGGATGATCATCAAAATGGCTTCTAGAGAGAAGGGAGAGCTTCTCTCTCTAGTTTTTTCATAACCTTGCTGCTTTCTTGCAATGGCTTCCATTGACGCAACCCATTCCATTCATGCAAAGGAACCAAGCCCAACAGATCCAAATTGTCACATCCCGAACCCCACCCTACGCGGATGTCGAGGACGTGACTGCCAGTCGGTCGCGACGCGACCAACCAAAGGCAAATTTTGAACTTTCCGACGAATTGCACTCCAACTGTAGGGTCAGATGCAGCGGAATTTAAAACTTTTTCTTTGTGTCACGGGAATGCAACTCACTTATCCATCATAAGAATATGTATCACAGAGCAAGACTAAATCCAGTCAGTCAACAATTCTAATCTCAGAGCATATCTAGAATCAAGCATATAACAACAGAGCAGATCTAATATCTCTAGAGTACCATTAGTTCCATGAGCCATGTCTATCTAGTATATATCAGTCAAGTCAGTCATAACATACCACTCACCGGAATAACCAGGTTCAATCCACAATAAACCAGTCTCTACAATTCAGTGCCGTTAGATCCTTACTTGCGATGCCACTTGGCCAATTCACGTCATGTCATAGTACCTTCTAATCCAATGGAGGTAATTCCTGAAAAATGTCAGAATAATGGGGTGAGCTTAAATAAGCCCAGTGAGTAACACAGATTCCCTATCATGGGTTTCAAAACCAGTTTTGTGCTTCCAAGGCACATGGATAATTTAGTCATTTCAAAAATAACTATTTTTATAAATCCATTTCATAAGCAGTCTAGTACAATAAAACAGAATCGAACAAACAATACAAACGAATCGGAACATGACATAACCAATCGGTCAAAACAATAACTATTGCTAATATATCGGTCAAGACACAGACTTTTCATTAACGGAACGAATCACAATCGGGACTGAGTGGGAACAATAAGTCAGTCAAGACAGGGGCATATTATCAATGGCTAGAACATAGCGGAGTTGAACAAGATCAATCAAGACAAGGCATACCAATAACAGGACGGAAACATAACGGAACTAGACCATCTATCAATCAAGCCAGACATATCATCAACGGACGGAATATAACGGAATCGAACGGAAACAATACATCAGTCAAGCAAAGGCATATCGCGAACGGATAAAATTATAATGGAACTAAACGGAAACAATACACTAATCAGGACACAGGCAAATCATGAACAGGACACAACATAACGGAACTGGGTAGAAACAATATAACAATCAAGTCAGGGACACATCACTGTCGGAACTAATCATAATTGGACTGAACAATGTTTCAATCAAGACAGACGTATCATCAACGGACAGTACACAACGGAACTGGACCATATATCAATCAAGGCGGACTTAACATCATTAACGGACGGAACATGTCAGAACCGGACGGAATATTTCAATCGAGGCAGACATATCATTAACGGACAGCACATAACCGAACTGAACGGAATTCCTAATTCGAAGGACACAAGCACATCACGTGGAATGTGGTACAAAGGGCGTACATTAAGTACATACATTTAAACAATATAGCATTCAGACAGTATACTATACAAAGCGGTACGATACAACAAAATGTTGTTCTTTGCCTATATCACATGGTTTATTTAATCATTTCGGAAATAATGGTTCAATATATCCATTTTATCTCAACAGTTCAAAACGGGCAAAACAGTACGGGATGCTAGCACAGGGATCAGGAATATAGTCAATTATTTAAAATGACTAAAACCATGTCATAAGTGATATAGTACGAAAAGGCATGCATTTAAATAATTGCACGTAAATAATTGCATTCAAAACAGATCAGTAAATCAAGGGACAGTATCAAAACAGTGTTAGAAGTTATTCACAAACTTTACGCTTATTTCCTTGCATAAATAATCCGATAACCTCCAGGTACGTCAGGCATCTCCATGTATATCCTGAATAATAATCATCAATCATAGACAGATCAGAACTCATCCATTCAGGTCTCATTCGTCATCTTAGGTATCTATCGGATTACCTAAGATAGCCTAGTAGCCTATCGCCCTTCCATTGTGTCTCACCCGAGGCTATTTCATTCTTTAATTAGGCTTAGCAGTTATTAGGATTATATCCTAAGTCATTTAGACTTCAATTGTTATCAGTCAGGCACTCATTCAACCTTAGGGGCAAAATGGTAATTTTACCATTCTTGTCCCGGACCCTGTCGTGGTCTTCAGAATAGTCTTTATATCTTAAGTACAAAGTTCTACGTCCTTTGGACTCCAATCGGTATCAGTTAGGTTCTCATTTTAACCATAGGGGCAAAATGGTAATTTTGCCATTCTTATCCCGAATCCTGTTATGGTCCTCAGAATATCCCATATATCATATATATGAAGTTTTAAGTCTTTTAGACTTTAATCGGTATCAGTTGGGTACTTATTTAGTCTTAGGGTCAAAATGGTAATTTTGTCATTTTTGCCCCGGACTCTATCATGGTCCTCAGAACGTCCCATATATCTCATGTATAAATTTGTAAGTCCCTTGGACTTCATTTGGTATCTGCTTTAGATCGTCGGAACACATCGATCATTTCTCGTTTTACGCGTTGACTTTCTCGAAGTCTTATTTAGCCCTTCAGTGTTCATAATTATTCCTATGATAATTTATCAGATCAGTTTGACCTTTATTCGACCTCTACTTTGCACTTAAAGTGCTCAGGGGTATTTTGGTCATTTTACGTTTTGTGTAATTCTGACCCCGATTCGTCATCTAATCAAGTATACAGTCTCACCAGTGTCTGGGCTCCTACCGGTATCAGTTTCGTCCCAATCGGACTTTGTTTTGGTCTCGTACGGTATCAGCGATAATTTGGTAATTTCATGTGTCGTATTTTTCGGCACGTCAGTTCATAAAATGGACCTCACCATTGGGTCCAGAGCGTCCAACATAGTGAAATTGGACTGTCTGTTATGTTTAATCGGCCCTGGGTATCATTAAGGGCAATTCGGTCATTTACACCTACGTGTCTGTATTTTTTGAGACCTCGGTTCATTAAACGGACCTCACCGTTGAGTTCAGAATGTCCGAGATAGTCAAAATAGGCTATCTGATATTTTTATTTGGGTCTGGGTACCATCAGGGGCAGTTCGGTCATTTATCACTTACGGGTCTGTATTTTTTCGGGACTGTATTTCCAAAATCGGACTATACCATTGAGTCCAGAATGCTTGAAATAGTGAAAAAACACTATTTATTTAATTTATTTGGACTCCGTTTGACATATTTAATGTCCAGGGGTAAAATTATAATTTTACCTATTTAATAAAATAATTAAATAATTATTTTATTATTTAATTAATTTGGCAGGGCTTAAATGTATAATTTTCCCAAAATCTGGGCCACTGTGCAATATTTAAAACTGTCAGGGGTTAAATCGTAATTTCAGGAAACTTCAGGGGTCAAAATGTGATTACTTAAAAATTAGGGTTCAGACCCTTTGGTTTTAAGTTCAAACTGTTGAACCGGTCCTCTTACCAACTGAGCCAACCGGTTCAGTCATTTCAGGAAAACCGGGATAACATATCCTTCATATTCCCAATTTCAGTCCCTATCCGTGTTTCAGTTGCCCCTAACCCCAATTTTAATTTATTATTGCCGTAGCCAAACAGCGAGAATTCGATTTTAAATTTAAAACAGTTAACCCAAAACGGCGCAGTTTCAATAATTCGGTGGCACGCTCGTGGACAGACACGTGTCCGAGTCGGTTCAGTGGGTTTAGGCGTGTTGGACGAGTCGACCCAGTCGACTCGTCGTCTTCTTCACCATGTCAAGTGCTGTAGCCCTAGTTACAGGTTCGGATTTCTTCAAATTCGTGACATTTTGGCCACGACTTCTCTCTGCCCTTGGTTCCAGTTTACTTCTGGGTGTCATGCCAACAAGTTGGCATCGATTTGGTGCTTCGAATCAAGCTCAAATGCTTGATCCATGGAGGAATAGCCGAAACGATAATTTGGCTGGTAAATCCTCCTTTCTCCACCATTTTCCATGGTTTTTGTTTCTTTGTGACCGTATCTCCATGGGGGTCAATATCCCATTCCAAAAACATGATTTAGAAGTCTGATTTGGGAGTTGGGTTTCATGGCCGAAACCTGCAACTCCATGTTCGAGGGCCTTCCCGTGTGAGTTTCAGTCGCGGATGGTGATTTTAAAACACCTAATGGGGTCTAGTTCAGGTCTGGTTAACTCAAATCAAGTTCGGTGGAGGTTGATCAGACCCTATTCAGTGCAGGTCCATTAATGGCAGATTTTGTGTTTTTGCTTGAATTCCAAGCAGTTTGATGGTCCATTTCAAGCCTAAATAACCCAGATCTCATCAACTAGTTAGCATGCATGCAATTCTAGTTCTACAATGCACAAAACAGTACCCAAAACTTCAGATCAAGAATTGAAGCAAATTTTTGAAAATATACCTCATAACCGACCACTGTCCATGTTCCCATGCTTCATGGTTCAGTCCTTGGGCACTTCAGAGCTTCAACCATGTCTCAGTTCCCTTTTGGTGCATCTCCAATGAAGACACACACACCATGGACACATGTGCATACACATGCAAGGCCTTCAATTTCTTTACAGCCCTCTTTCTCTGGACTCTCTTATCCGAGCATACAACACCCACACTTCCTTTCTGATTTTGGACCCCCCTCCTTTTCTCCTTCCACAAATGAATCATAGTTCTTGCTAAATAATATGTCTATATATATTATTACATATGCCCATATATATACATCTCTTATATATATAGATGTATATACATCAGAGAATAGTGGGATCTTAGGGCTGAGGTGGGCTGAGGGGGCAATCATGTGGGGTTTGCATGTAACCTCATTGGTGCAATTTGAGGTGGAACTTGGGTAACTCAGGAATATATACAATTAAGTTGTATATATGTGCACAAAGGTGTGGGTAGCCCAACTGATAAGGTTTTGGGTAAAATTCATTCCACTTAAAGGTCAAGGGTTCAATTCCCTTGGCCTCCCTTTTTGGCCATTTTCACCATTTTTGGTTAAGGCCACGTTTGGCTGCGCAGTAATTCAATTTTTGATGTTTGTCTCATAACTTTCATTCCGTAACTCCTTTTTCGATGCGGTTTGTTTCGAGAGTTTCATATTTCAGTTATCTACAGTGTCAGAGGTTCCGTGTCATTTATTAGTCATTCGGGATTTCCGTGCTTAACTAATTCGGGTTCCGTTAGCGTTAAAACGGTGTTATTTCACCTAATTAAATGATAATTAGGTTCGGGTATTGTACCCTATTCTCGGACATGTTCTAATTATTTTATCGGCCTATCATGACCGTCGGGAGATTAGGGTCAATTCCCTTGATTATTCTCTGAGCCGGTATTAATTAATAATTAATATTTAATTATTAATTATACAGGATCGGGGTGTTACACAAATACAAGTGCTTCTTGTCACCTTGGAGTAGAAAAGCTCAGCTACCCCATTACTAATTTCTGTCCTGGGGCAAATGTGGACCGTATTGGTGTTGATGATGCAACCATTAGAGCTCATGTTGCAGAAAATGTCAAGCGATGGCAGCAAGGACCATTACAAGATATTCATATAAAGACACTGGATTATCCACCAATGCTTCAGCCGCAACTCAGAAGACTGAAAATCCTTCTCCTGCTTTGTCCTGGGCTGATGGCGTAGAGCATGAGGAATTTATCCCCCAGGTTGCTCTTGATCTAGAAAATGAATTTGGGGGCTTCTTAACTAACTATTCCTTCATGAGTGAGCTAGCCATAGTCACCTCCAAATGCTACCAAAGAACCAGCGTTCATGGAAATGGTAATGAGTTTTTCTTCTTTAAATTTGACTCTTTGCAAGCTATCAACAATATACTTGAAGGTGGTCTTGGGCATTTCTCTGAGCGGCATATAATCCTCCAAAGATGGCAACTTGGTATGGCTTTATTTAAAAAAGATGTGGCAAAAATCCCAGTGTGGGTTAAGTTCTTCAACGTCTCTTACAAAATTTGGACAGCCCAAGGGCTTAGCTACATAGCTAGTGCTATTGGTAAACCGCTATATGCAGATTCTCGTACTGAAGCTCAATCCAGAATCAGCTACGCTAGAATCTGTGTTGAGGTAGATGCTACAAAAGATCTATCTAACTGTTTTGATATCAAATTTTTTGATCAATCCAAAGTGGAAATCCTTGTAGAATACCAGTGGCTTCCCTCCATGTGCACCCACTGTCACATCTTCGGACACAGGCTTGCGAACTGCTCTTCTATGAAAATTGACGAAGGGAAATCCAACCACCCCTCTGCCCACGCTGCCCCTGTCATGACCCGAAACCCACCCTGTGCGGATCTTGCATCGCGACCGCCACCCTCAGGTCCGGGGACCCTTGGGCGAAGGCTCACATAGGCAACGGTATCGAATAGATGTGCAACATACGTTTTGCGGAAGCGTGAAAAACTTTTTCTTTTCTTTTCTCATTTTTAAATTATGCACATCCGTCCGATACTGCTACTCCATACATAGCATACATGGTTACACATTCAGAGTATAACGAAAACTTAAAGACTTCATACAATAATACAATACATATTCGGTTGCCCTGAGGGCTCATTACATATTCTTACTTTGTCCATTAATACAAAACGTACTACTAGTGTTCATAGGTTCTTTAAAAGAATCTACTTAAACATATCCTTCAAAAAACAGCTAGACTCATCGTCGTCGTCCTTAAGACCCTGTCTGCTGCATCACCTGAAAGGGGGGTCCGAACAAAGTCCGGGTAAGCTAATCTAAGCTTGTGAGCAATTCTAGTATTCGTCATGGGGTTTTCAATTAGCAGTGGTTTAGTACATAAGAGTTTGTAAAATAATCACCGCCAATTGTTCGTATACTTTGAATACAGAATATATGCATTCCTTAAATCGCGTAGCTTTGAAACATTTAAAGTATTCAAGCTAAACTCATACTTTGTCAAATAGAGTATATAACTCAAAACATATGCATTTCGTAAAACAATAGCTTTGAAACATTTAAAGTATTCAAGCTATACTTATACTTCGTCAAATAGAGTATATAACTCAAAACATGTGCATTTCATAAAACAATAGCTTTGAAACATTTAAAGTATTCAAGCTAAACTTATACATGTGAACTTTTAAAACATATAACATATCATGTATTTCTTAAATAGAGTATATAAAACTCAGACATATGCATATTGAAAATGAGAGTAAAAACCTGCTTCCATTTTCAAACCATTTGTCATCTTATCACTTCCATTAGTGGAATCCGTTTCGAACCGGACTCCCATCTTACTTATAAATGGAGATATCTCATTTGCCTGGGGGATTAGATCCTGCTACCGGGCATTTCACATGACAGGTCAATGAGTTACAATAAGAACCCAAAATACTGACTATGTGGTTTTTGACAGGTCAATGAGATCCGAAGAAACTCAAAATACTGCCTGTGTGCTTATGCACCATTATCTTATAAAATATTTATCATGTGACTTTTCTCATAGATGCTTTTCATAAATTCGTAATAAACATTCGTATACTTGAAATAGGCAAATTTAGAATATTTAACAATAATTTCATTTTAACTAGACATGCTGAAAAGTATTTGAAGGAAAAACTGTTGGAGAAACCAATCACTGAGCATGTCACAATGAGGTTATAAAATAGAACGATTTAAAACTGCATCATGTAAATACTGAATTTGAAACTTCAAATACTTCATATCTTTGAACTTAAAACCTTTTTAAATCCATGGAGTTAAATCTCCAATTCAAACACAGGGTTACTCACCTTGGTTCTTTAGGGTTAGTGCTAATAATGCGCTTTCCCACTTTCCTGGTAGTTCCTAAGAACAATTCATAAACATCTTATCAACTTCACATTCATTGTAATATCATCTCGATATTCCTTAACTTATGCTTAAATCGTATTAGATCCTACAATGATTTCATAAATTCATATGTACTTAACGTAACTCGTATTCTTAACCTATGACACAATTTAATGTGTTAGGAATTGAATTTATTTCAATTTACACTCTTCTGGTAGCTCCATTAACTTTGAATTAAAGTTATTTACTTGACATGTTTACGTGTCGTGTCTTTTCGTATTTCATTTCTCGTACACGCCTTAGTATTAGTACTTCGGCATTACTTTAATTTATAGTCATCTGACAGATGCTATTTATCAATTTTATGTCTTTTTATTTTACACATTTCTTTTGGTCGAATAGACTCTACCATTGAGTCCGGAGTGTCCAAGAAAGTCGGTTTAGGCTTTCCTAACATTTAATTCGGACAATTACATGTAAAAGGGCAAAATGGTCATCTTATCGTTTTACATGTCATATTTTTCTGTACTTCGTTTCGTAATTTGGACTCCATTTTTGAGTCCGGGATGTCAAAGAAAGTTAATTTAGACCTTCTCTGATTTCATTTTGGCTTTAGAGGTACCAGGGGTATTTTGGTCATTTTACCCCTTTACGTGTCTTTATTTTTCGGGACCCCATTTCGTGTTATGGACCTCACCATTGGACTCAAAAGGTCCAAGATAGTAAGAATACACTAATAACTTGTAAATTTTGGTCAAAGGGTATTTTGGTCATTTATCCCTTACGAGTCTTTATTTTTCGGGCCCCGTCTCGTAAAATGGATCCTACCATTGATCTTAGAATGTCCAAAATAGTAAAAATACACTATTCATATGTTAAATTTGGACTTCATTTGCTTTATATATGACCTAGGGGCAAAATAGTCATTTTACTTTATTTATTAAATAATTAAATTAATTATTTAATTATTTAATTATTTTTCCAGGGGCCTAATTGCATAACATTTCCCTCAGTTGGGCCATAGTAGAGTTTCTTAAAACAGTTGGGGCCAATCCGTAAATATAGGAAGTCATGGTTTATTTATTTTTAAATAAACTTGAAAACCAAAGGGTTTGGTTTAATTTTAAGTGAACCGGTCCGGTCTGGTTGTAAACCAACCAGTCTATCCGGTTTATTTACATGTGGCTGACGTCATGATGACGTCAGCCCTAGCGTCCATTTATTTAAACCGACATTCAAAACGTCGTCGTTCCATTTAATCGATGGCAAGCCCAGAGGCTGCCACCTGTCCGAGTCGACCCATCCTTATTTTAAAAATCGAGTTAACTCATCTTCGTCTTGCTCACGTCGACCGACTGAAAACCCTAATTTCCGAATCCATTTCTTCCTATTTCGTGCAGTTTGGATCCATGGATCCTTACTGTTTTCGTTCCAAAATGTTCCTAATGTATAAACAATTCGATTGGCATTCATTTTGGAGTTCAAAAGGGTTTCGTTTGATTGTTCTCAACCTTGATAATCCGAACTGTAATTCGGTCATACATGCTCATTTCTGAGCCAAAACCCTTGGGGTTTGATTCCTTGTGATCCCCTCTTCATGGGGTTTTACTCTCTATTCAAAAAAATGGATTTAAATGAAAGTTCGTGAGGTTGGGGTGTTGAACCCGTACCTGCAAGTGAATATTTGGTAGGCTTTTCTTTTGATTTTTGATCGCGTAGTGGTATTGCTGAAACCCTCTTGACCTCATCTTGAGGTCTTGGTAAGCTAGAACCCATTTAATTTCACCCATTTCAGACCTGTTCTTTTGAAGGTCATCCATGGCAGTCGTTCTTGGGTTGGTCATTTTTCAGTGTTTTTGAAGCCTAAAATCATGCTTGACATGCTTATAAACATATATTAAACATCATACTTAAATGAATAACTCTAAAACAGTTCTCAATAATGCGATATTCTAGAGAGAGAAAAATGGAAATTTGAGTTTTCTCACCTTCTTTCCCTCGGTTTCCTTCCTTTTTCTTGCTTTAAATCATTCCTTAGCTTCTCAGTTTCTCCCTCTTGGATTCCTTTCACGAGATACAAGCATGATTTGCATGCTTTTAGTTTGTCTTATAAAGGAAGAAACCGACCTCTCTCTCTCTCTCCTCATTTTCTCTCTCTCTCTCTCTTTCTGATTTCTTAGCCTTTATTCTTGACCTTATAACCCATCTTACACTCCATTAATTCTACTTTTTCATTTTTGGCAACCTACATTAAATGGCCCTTGATATTTTTGTGTTACATGTATATTATATATACACACACAAACTCATCTACACACACTCACACACAGCCGACACACACACACCCACTTGCACTATTCACACACTGTTCACATATGTATATATATATTATATATATGTATATATATCCTTCCTTGTGTACATATATTTATATATATACATATTTATACACACTTGATAATATACACACACAATACACCATAATGTGTGTATATGTGTTTATATGAATTTAATTTTAACAATTAAATATATTCTAATAAATTAAATTGATTAATTATTTAATTAATCAATTTTTTTCTCTTTAGTGTAAAAACCTTTACACAACTTTTTCATTGTCTCGTAATGCGTGCCATATGACCCGGTATCCCGGGTCGGGATATTACAGCTCCAATCAAGAACAAAAGTGAATGGAAAGTGGTTTCAAACAAGGGCAAGGCCATCCAAATTGAAGACTCTTTAAGCAATGATAGCACCCTAGCGACTACCACTCAGCTTGAAAACTCCATAAAGGATACAGAGCAGCAAAAGGCTCCTTATGAAATCCAGCATATAAAATCAATTGAGATAGGTGCTACCAGCAGTGGTCCTCTCCTTGTTGATATCTCAGATATTCTGCAACGAGACTCTCTCTAGGATCCCATTGGCCAGGTCATTGCCACGACATCTGATCAGAACCCGAGCCTCCTTCATTCCCCTCACAATGATGGTACTAATTCTCTTTTGTCCCCAAAAGAAGCTAAGACTAGTGGGCCTATCCTAGATGATAGCATTCCATTCGCAGATAGCTATTCTGCTTCAACAGCCTCTCCTGAATCTAACCCTTCAGTGGACAGAATCACCAAAATGGATGAGGCTGACACTGGAAGTAATTACACAAGAAATCAGCTCAGGAAGCAAAGGCGGCAGAGAAGGGCCTTAAGAAGAAAAGGGACGCCAGATCCCAACCCCTTCTCCTATTCTCCATGAACTTTGCCTGTTGGAATATAAGGGGATTGGACAGCCCCTCAAAGTAGTGGGAAATTCGATCCTTTGCTCGTGATCATTCTCTTTGTTTTTTTGGTATTGTTGAGACTAAAATTAAGGATGCTTCTAATGTAATATCCCGACCCAGGATACGGCACGTGTACCGAGGTAAGTCAGCCAAATAGTGTAACTCGAACTGTTAAAATGTGTATATCATGGTATTTCATGGAAATGAATGACTGGAAACTGTAAATGATTGAAATGTATAACCACTACCGGGCAACACTCGAGCACCCCAGGATATCGCATCGAATGTGTGCACGCACGTATTTCCATGCATGCCCATGTTTCACGGACACGTAGTGTACCTAAAATTAGTGCATGCACACGCTATTAAATGAGTTTACATGCACAGATATGGATGGAATGTCACGTATAAAATATGTATTTATGTGTACGTATATATATATGTATGTATAAAGGGTATATATATGTAATAAATGTGAAAGGAAAGGGTATAAAGGGAAAATGCATGCATGAGTGATCAGTGTGTATGTGTATGTGTGCAGATATTATGAGGCTAGTGTGTGTGTGTGTGTGTGTGTGTGTAAGTGAGTGCTTTATGTGTGTGATGCATATAATATACATATAACACCACAAATATCTCCCATGCATTTAATGGAAAGCAACCAAATGAAAAGCAGAATTTATGAGATTTGAAAGGGGTTTATGAGATGTGAAGTTTGGAGGCTCAAGGAGTCGTGTAGAGAGTGAAAGTGGAGAGGGAAAGGATTCGGCTGCTTGTGTTATAAGTATATACGGGCGTGAGTTGAGAGACAAAAAGGAAACTGAGACTGAGAGGAGCATTGTTAAGGAACTCAGGAGCAGAAACAGAAGGGTTTGAAGGGTCACAGTGAGCAAGAACTGAAAACCCAGGTTAGTGTTTTGAGTTCTGTTTTTATGATTTAAAGCATGATAGCTTGATCTAAAGTTAGGGTTCTCATAAGCATGACTTTAGCTTTTAAATGCAAAAAGAATGATAGAAAACGGTGCTAAAATGAAGGAGAAAAACTAAGTTGTAGGTCCTATAAATAAATCAGGTTTCATGGAAATCTTGTTTAAAACTTGTCTTGGAGTTTAAGAAAATGACCCTCTGACTTGCAGAAACATATAGGAAGAAATTAGGGTTCAAACTGTGGCTAAAAAGCCACAAACTGATGGGATTATCAGACCACCGGAAAATCGGGTTCTCACAAAAAACCCACTATTCGAGAAGATAGGGCAGTTTAAATTAAAAGTAAACCCTAGATATGGAACCCTTGTAAAAATTGGAATAAAACGGCATTCAAAAAAGAGGGAAAATCCATAGGAAACCGGTCACCGTCACCGGAGAAGGTGACGGAACCCTAATGTTCTCTGACCGGGAAAGCGAGGAAGACAACACTGTTGTCTCGGGCTAAGACGGAACCGGGTTTGGGTCGGGACCCGACCGGAAATAAAAAGGGGTAGTGAAACTGTGTCGTTTGTGTTTTGAATTTAAATGGATTGGGCTTGTTTGGTTACATGGATAGGAAATGTGGAAATTGGGTTTGGGCTTATCCAAACCGTGGATAGGATAGGAGAATTGGATTATTTTAATCTGGTTCGCTGAATTTAACTGAACCGTTTGGTTCAGTGACAGGTCAGGCCGGTTTAGGGTTACTGGTTGTGAACCAACTGGTTCAGACCACAACTTTGGGAAATTGTGATCCGACCCCAGAAAGTTTAAAAATTTCCACTGAGGCCCAAACAGAAAAATTAATAAAATATTAATTTTTACAAAAATACCCCTATTTCAAATATGGGTCAAACGAAGTGCAAATTTATTATCTCGGACGTTCTGAGTCCAATGGTGAGGTCCGTTTCATGAGATGGGGTCCTGAGGGATAAAATACCGTAAAAGTGCAAAATGACCATTTTGCCTTTTTTAGTACAAAAGTCCAAATGGAATTCCGTGAAAGCCCAAACCGACTTTTTTCCTCGTTCCGAACTCAATGGTAAGGTCTAAATTAGTGTTAAAGATACTTATGATAGCAAGGCATAAAATTTGTTGAATAGCTTTAATTCTGAGACGGATTTACCGATATATAGGGAATTCCAAAGGCAAGGAAAACTCACAGATTTCCTGATATAGGACTGCATTAGAGGTAAGTGAATCACTCTCTCTTACATGTCGTGTTTCCACAAGCCAAGTTTATTCTTTTACTACCAAACTCATACTCTTGAATGTATTGATATCCTTGTGTTCCACAATTCGATATTTTCTATCTTGTGGACATTTGATTGACTGATGTATCATTGTTATCATGTTACACTGTGCCTTGAAAGGCCTATTGTTGTATCCTTATTGAATGAATGATATTCCATTTTTATATTCTATGGAATTACTTATGATCATGATATGTTTATGAACACGGGAGTTGTGCTCAGTCACAACACCCATCTGATGCTATCTGATTGACTAGGACCTACGGGTCAAGTCCGTGAACGGACAAATGGCAATTCACTGGAATTCACTAGGGGGTATGCCGGGCCCCAAACGATCGAGGGTCTGCCGAACCCTGACACAGAATAACGGCATCTCTTCTGACTGATAGAACTTGATTGTTGCATGACATCATCCCTTATGATTCTTCGCGTCTCGAGGGACCTGTATTATTGATTTGATTGTGATCGGTTCATTGTGGCAGTACTTCATTGTTTTTATATTCTCATTGAAATTCTTCATATTGATATTACACCCAATATTTCTGATTGTGTATGGTGATTACTGTTCATTGGCCCTCATGGCAAGTGTTTCCATTGGCCCTCGTGGCAATTGTTTTCATTGGCTATCACAGCATCTTATTCTCATGATTGGTTATCATGTTCTCATATGAAATTGTATTCATTATTGATCATCGATACCAGTGTTGGAGATCTGCATTTACTTACTGAGCTTTGTAGCTCATTCCACCCCACTTACCCCCCATTTCAGGTGATGACGTTGCGAGACCCCAGTAGGAGTCTGAGAGTGTAGGGGGACATTTTGAAGTACTGTACTAGTCTATGTTAGTTCTCCCATGTATTCACCACCCCTGGGTGCTGGTTACGTTTAGTTCCCATTTTGTTTTATGTAGAACTATGTCATGTATTTAATAGACTTCCGCTGTTTAAATTATTAAAAGACTTCCGTTAGATTACTGTAATTGATAAAGACTTCCGCTGTTCATTGTTTAAAATTTTTAGTACATTGCATATTAGTACTATGATACAGGAATGTAAAAAGTAGGGACGGCCTTCGGGTCGCGACATCTAAAGATTATATTTCTAACTCTCTCATTCCTGGATGGTCTTTTTTATATAACTATTCTCATGCTCCCTCTAGGGGGGATTTGGATAGGATGGAATAACTCTATATTGCAAATTAATTCTTCCTGTGCCAATGCTCAAGGCCATTTCTGTTATTTATGGTTCCAACTCCCCTCTTCAACGGAATGATTTATGGAGCGACATCAGCCTTCAGGCCTCCATTTCCAAGGATGTCCCATGGCTTATATTTGGCGATTTCAATGCCATACGTCTCCCTCAAGAAAGGAAAGATGGTAGCCAAGACTGGCCTAATATTTTGGATAATTACAACAAATGCTTTATGAATTCTGAGCATAAGGATTTAAGATTTACTGGGCATTTTTTCACCTGGTGCAATGGTCAAGCAGCCCCCCTCACCATTCAAGGGAAGCTTGATAGAGCTCTAGTCAACCAAGATTGGCTCGCTGCTTTTCCTTCTGAGGAGGCTGGATTTCTCCTCCCTGGACTATCTGATCATTGCCTAGTTATAGTTAGATCAAGCATTCCTTTGGAAAAAAAAAAAAAAAAAAGCAAGGGTCCCTTCAAATTCTTTAACTTTTGGGCTAACTATGATGATTTTCTCCCTACTGTTGAGCAAGCATGGAACTCTAATATCCAGGGTACAGCCATGTTCATATGCTGCCAGAAGCTCAAGAAAGTTAAGTATGCTCTTAAGGAATTCAATCTAAAAAGATTCAAGAACATTTCCTCAAGAGCCCAAGAAGCCCGTAACAAGCTTCATGACATCCAAATTCTCCTTGAGCGGAACCCGAGGAATCCCAGGCTCACCTAGGAGGAAAAAGAAGCTTGCCAACTTTATTATTCTGTCTTATCCAGCGAGGAGAGCCTTGCCAAGCAAAAGTCCCATGTTCAATGGCTTTCGGAAGGTGATCAAAATACTTCCTTCTTTTTCAAATCAATGAATAGCAGAAGAAACCGTAATAAGATTGTCAGCCTTCTTGATGCATCTGGTAATAGAATTGATGACATCAAGGAGATCAAGAGTGCCATTGTAAACTTTTATCATGATCTCCTCGGTACTGAAAGTTCTATTCCGTACCCAAGGAAGCAAGTTCTTGCAGGCTTTATCACAAAACGTCTGCCTAATGACTCCCTCACAGCTCTCCAATGTCCTGTCTCTGAGGATGAAATCCAAGAAGCTCTATTCAGCCTCCACCCTAATAAAGCTCCAAGGCCTGATGGTTTCAATGGTTTTTTTTTTTGTCAAAAAGCTTGGAGAATTGTCAAGCCCGAGGTCATTGCCGCTATTTCTGAATTTTTCTCTTCTAGATCCATTCTCAAAGAGATCAACTCCACCGTTATTGTCCTTATCCCCAAGGTTCCTAATCCCTCCCCCGTTCATGACTATCGTCCAATATCCTGCTGTAACACAATCTTCAAAGCCATCTCCAAAATTTTTGCCAACCGGCTCAAGAGTGTCCTTCCTAGTCTCATTGATCTAGCTCAATCTGCCTTTATTCATGGAAGGAAAATCAATGACAGCATGCTTCTTGCTCAAGAGCTCATGCACAATTACCACAAGAACTCAGGCTCTTCTCGTTGCACTATGAAAGTTGATCTTAAGAAGGCCTTTGATTCGGTGCGTTAGGAGTTTATTATTGATACTATGAGCATTATGGAATTTCTTCAGCCTTTTATTTAGTGGATTTTCGGCTGCATCTCTACTGCCCGTTTCTCAGTTGCTATTAATGTCGAGCTTGAAGGTTTTCTTTCCAGGAGCTAAAGGGTTAAGACAAGGGGATCCTCTTTCCCCCTATCTTTTTGTGCTTGCTACGGAAGTGTTCTCTTTGATTCTTCATCAGAAATCAGCTGTTCCTCTATTTAAACATCATTGGAGATGCCATAAAACCAAGTTGACGCATCTTTGCTTTGCCGATGATATTATGCTCTTCTGTCATGGGGATCTCCTTTCAGCCTCTATTCTCAAGGAAGGGCTTGACATATTTGCTTCCTTTTCTGGCCTTCTCAACAATGCCTCCAAAAGCAACATCTTCCTATCTGGTGTTGATTACACCCTCAAGCACCATATCATGGATTATATTGGATTCCTTGAAGGTTCTCTTCCTATCCACTATCTTGGAGTTCCTTTGAACTCTACCAATCTGAAAGCCAAGGATTGTAAATCCTTAGTTCATTGCATCATTGGGAAAAATCACTCATTGGTCTAGTAAATCCCTATCTTATGCAGGACGGCTTCAGCTTATCAAATCAGTGCTGTTTAGAATCCAGGTTTTCTGGTCCTCCCATTTCATTCTCCCCCAAGAAGGTGGTCAATCAAATTGAGCAAACAATGAGATCCTTCCTTTGGAGTGGCAACCATCACATCTCTACCAGATCTAAAGTTGCATGGGATGATATAACATGTCCTAGAAATGAAGGGGGGTTTGGGATAAAGAAGCTTACTGATTGGAATCAAGCAACTTTGGGGAAGCTTATTTGGACCATGTTTCAAACCCCCTCTTATTCCCCTTGGGTTCTTTGGATTCGCAGCAATTTGTTGAAAGGTAAGAGCTTCTAGGAGGTCAAGTGTCCCCATTCTTGCTCTTGGACTTGGAGGAAAATGCTTAAATTCAAATCTCTGTTCAAGCCTCATATCAGAATTTCTATTGGCAATGGCCTCTTTGCGTCTCTTTGGTTTGATTATTGGCTCCCCAATGGTTCCATATATGACAATATGGGGGAAAGGGTAATGTCACGACTCAAAACCCACCTTGTACGGAGCATCACGACCGCCACCCTCAGGTCCGAGGACCTTAGGGCGAAGGCTCACATAAGCAGCGGTATCGGATGGGCAATGCAACATGTGTTTGCGGAAGCGTGAAAACTTTTTCTTTTTCTTTTCTTATTTTAAAATTTCGCACATCCGTCCAGTACTGCCACTTTTTGCATTGGTACACATGATTTAACATTCAGAGCATAAATAGAAACTTAAAGACTTTATGATTCAATACATGTTTAGCTGCCCCGTGGGGCTTATACATATCTGTGTACCTTCCTACTAATACAAAATGTACTACTTGAACATAACTTCCAAAAATGGCAGATTCATCATCATCGTCCTCTAATCAAGACTGCCGCTAATCACCTGAAAGGGGGGTCCGAATAAAATCTGGGTAAGCTAATCTAAGCTTGTGAGTAATTCCAGCATTTGTCATGGGGTTTCGATTGGCAGTGGTTTAGTACATGAGAGTTTATAAAACAATCACTACCAATTGCTCGTATACTTGAACATAGAATATATGCATTTCGTAACACAATAACTTCGAACATTTAAAGTATTCAAGCTAAATTCGTACTTTGTCAATAAAGTATGTAAACTTTAAAACACATAAATATGTACTGTGAAAATGAGGGTAAAACCTACTTCCATTCTCAACATAACATCCTTATCACTTTTCATTAATAGAATCCATTTCGAACCAGATTCCCACTTTACTTTACGTGAAGATATCTTATGCCTAGGGGATTAGATCCTGCTACCTGGCATTTGACAGTCACTTGAGTTCCGTACAACCCAAAAACCTATCAGATTTTGGATAATTTTAATTCCAAAAAACCCATAAAATCCATGGTGCTTATGCACAGCTTTCTTACATTTAAATACATTTAATACTTGGCTTAGTCAAATAGATGCCTTGTATAAGCATTTAAAACATGATGTACGTAATTTCATAATAAATCCTGTAAACACTTGATATAAACAAATTCAGAATAATTTCACAAGACTTGGCCTTTTAAACTTAGACATGCTGAAACATATTTTAAAAGAGAACTATAATAGAAACTATTTACTGAGCCTGTCACAATAGAGTTTTTGAGGTCAGAAATACTTTAAAATAGTAATTGTGTAAAGACTGAATTTGATATTCAAATACTTTGCATAACTTGAACTTAAACATCATTCAAATCCATGGAGTTAAATCTCTACTTTAAACACAGGGTTACTCACCTTATGCCTTTAGGCTAGCCCTACAGAGGTGCTTTGCCTTTTCCTTTCTCCCTCTTTATCCTAAAATAATTTATGAAAATTCATAAATTCCACATGCATTTTAATCATATCGTGATCTTACTCATGTCTAGACTATGCAAGTCTAATTCCTTAAATCAGTCTAACTTATAGTTGTATCACAGTCTAGTCATTCATGTATTTAATGATAATAAATATTACCTGCGGCGCATTTCCGCCAAGGTTTCATTATTTTCCCGTTCTTCCTCTTTCTCTTTAAGTTTTTTGTCAACACGTTTCCATTTTGCTGTTTCTAGAGCGGCTCGGGTCATTGGAAGTGAAGGGGTTTTGTAAATGAAGGGTCTGACCGAGACGACTTCATTTGTAGTAGCGATCTTGATATGCTTTTGGATAACCTTGAGTTGCCAAAGCAGCTCATCCATAAAATCTCGTTGTCTCTTATCCATTTGGAACTAGCAGAAATTTAACCTAAAACAAAATTTAATGTATTAGGAATTTATTTCATTTTAACTATACTCTTCTGGTAGCTCCATTAACCTTAAATTAAATTTATTTACTTCACATGTTTACGTGTTGAATCCCCTCGTATTTCGTTTTAATATACGAGCCTTTTTTTTTTTTTGATAGGAAAATAAAATAGATAAAAGAAAAGAGTAAATACAAGATCAAGAGGGCATACCCTCGAACAAGCTAGAGGAAGGATGGACTTCTACAAACAAAAGAACACCAGACCAAAAGCAACAAAAAAGAAAAAACTAAACAAAGAAAAACAAAACAAAACAAGAGGGCATACCCTCGGGCAAGTTAGGGGAAAGGAAGAGCATACATAAAACAGAAGAGCTCCCAACCCCAAGCAGCAAAAATATTACACTTTAAATATACTATCAGGCAAAGACCAAGTAAACTGGAGATGTCTATTGGAAGTTGAGTCCTGAATCCCTTTTGAGTGAGTGAGCCTACCACAGATCATGTCCTGAGTTTGAGCAATGATGGCATTTGGACTTTTCTGGATCTGGGTGAATAATCTGCTATTCCTTTCACGCCATATGTTGTAAACTGTGCAAGCTAGTGTAAGCCTGCCTAAGATGGAGGAGAACGACTTGCCTTTGAAAGAGTTGGTAGCCCAAAGGATAGTTTGTTGCCAGTCCCCAGTAGGACATTGAAAACCACTTTTAGAGAGCAAGTGGGACCATATGTTGGAGGAGAAAGGGCAGGAAAAGAAGAGGTGATTGTGATTCTCATTTTCTCTAGAACAGAAAAGACATTTAGGATCTTGACCAGTGTTAGAAGAGAACATGCGGTCCTTGGTCCTTAGACTGTGACGAATGGCCATCCAAAGAATAAAACCAGCGCGCGGAATAGAATTGGCATGCCAGATAAGCTTCCACCAATTTACCCGGGGGTGGCGGCCTCGCAGAGTTTCCCTAGCTGAACTGATGGAGAAGTCCCCATTTGAGGAGGGCAACCAAATTGCCTTGTCTTCTTGGAGAGGGGAGGGAAAGAAATTTGAAGGCATACCATTCTTTAGGTCCAGCAGATGAGGAGAATTTGCAATAGGCCAGTTCCAGCAATTTTCATGAATGATGCAACTCACTGTAGCAGATCTTCCAAGCCCCGAATCATAAATAACCCTTTCCCCCATGTTGTCATAGATGGAGCCATTGGGAAGCCAATAGTCAAACCAGAGGGAAGCAAAGAGCCCTGAGCCAATGAAAATTTTGATATGCGGCTTGAATAAAGATCTGAATTTAATCATTTTCCTCCAAGCCCACGAGCTAGATTGAGGGCATTTGACTTCCCAGAAGCTTTTGCCTTTAAGAAGATTGCAGCGAATCCACTGAACCCAAGGGGACTTTGAAGGGTTTTGAAAAAGAGCCCAAATGAGTTTCCCCAAAGCAATTAGGTTCCAATCAACAAGTTTCTTAATTCCAAGACCCCCTTCATCACGAGGGCAAGTTACATTCTCCCAAGCAACTTTGGAACCAGAAAAGATGAGATGGTTGCCACTCCAAAGAAAAGATCTCATAGCTTGCTCAATCTGATTCACCACCTTTTTAGGGAGGATGAAGTGGGAAGACCAGAAGACTTGAATGCTAAAAAGCACTGATCTGATCAACTGAACCCGACCTGCATAGGAAAGATATTTAGTAGACCAGTGAGTGATCTTACCGATGATGCGGTCAACTAGAGCTTTGCAGTCATGAGCTTTCAGCTTGGTAGAGATCAAAGGAACCCCAAGGTAGTGGATAGGGAGGGAGCCTTCAGGGAAGCCGACGTGATCAACGAGTCCTTAGTTTAGTACTTTGGCAATGTTTTAGTTCATAGCCACCTAACTGATGCTATTCATCAAATTTTATGTATTTTTATTTTATACATTTCTTTTGGTTGGATAGGCTCTACCATTGAGTCCGAAACGTCGAAGAAAGTCAATTTAGGCTTTCGTAGAATTTAATTCAGACTTTGTATTGTAAAAGGGCAAAATGGTCATTTTACCTATTTACGTGTCATATTTTTTTGTACTTCGTTTCATAATTTGGACTTCACTATTGAGTTCGGAATGTTCAAAATAGTTAAAATACACTATTTACATGTTTAATTTGGACTTTATTTGGGCTTCGTGTTGCTTTAGGACATTTTGGTAATTTTATATTTCATGGTGGGACTATCCTATAGTCCTTGGATGTCCAATCTGACATTTTCATTGTGTCCAGAATGCCCAAAAATGTTAAGATAGCCTTTTCCGGATCTCAATTTGGACTTTATTTGCTTTATTTATAGCCCTTGGGGTAAAATAGTCATTTTCTTTTTATAGGTAAAAAGATATATAAAAGAAGAAAATAAATACAAGATCAAGAGGGCATAGCCTCAAACAAGCTAAAGGGAAGGAGAACTACTACAGGCAGAAGAGCTCACGACCCCAAGCAGAAAAGAAACCAAGACTAAACAGAAAATAATACAAAACAAGAGGGCATACCCTCGAACAAGCTAAAAAGGGAAAAAACAAGAAATAACAAGAGCTCTTGACCCATGCTGAGAAACATTACACATTAAAAATACTACAAGGTAAAGACCAAGTACACTGGAGATGTCTATTGGAATGAGAGTCCTGAATCCCTCTTGAGGTAGTGAGCCTGCCACGGATTGAATTGATTCCTTAAAAATTGGGCCAAAACAGAATTTCTCATAGCCTTGGGGTCAAACCAGTAAATAACCAAAGTTTTGGTTTATTTAATTTAAATAAAATTAGTGAACCAGTGGGTTTACACCATAAAACCCTAGACCGGTTTAAGAATCCCATGAACCAACCGGTTTACATAGCTATAGTGAACCAGGATAAAATATCCCTACTGTTTAGTCTTATCCGTGTTTAGGGCCAGCCTCATTTCTTATTTCTATTTCTTATTCCCGTACCTAAACAAGAAGAATTTGGTTTTAAATTTAAAAGAATTCAACCCTCATACGTCGCCGTTTCACTAAACCTGTAACCCATTGGATCCGGTCATAACCCAGACCCGAAATCTGACCCATTGCCGACCCGAACAGTCTCATCTTCCCCAACGGGGTCGACATTGTTCCTCTCAAAACCCTAATTTTTTACAGTCAAATTTCGTGACATTTTAAGGACTCATTTCTTCTATTTTCTTTTCTAAAACATTTCTGGAGTATCATGGAGGGTTTTGGCATTGTTTTTGAGCTTCGAATTTATCTTAAAATCGCAGTTTGGGGGTTAATAAACAAGACCTGCAACTAACTTGTTCATGCTCATTTTTTAGCCAAATCTTTTGAGGTTTCGTCTGTTTTGGTCCCCTCTTCATGGGGATTCATATTTCATTCCTTAAAATATGCTTTAAGGTGCAGTTGAGGTGTTGGGTTTAAAACCCGAAACCTGCAACTTGATATTTGAAGGTCTTGCCTTACGTTTCTTGGTCGCGGTCATGGGTTTCTAGCATGCTTGTAAGGTCTAGTTAAAGTTTTGATAAGCCAAACATGGTTTGGTGGTGATGGATTCAGACTTGTTGTAAGCAAGGTTCATTTATGGCTATCGTTCGTGGGTTTCGTGTTTTCGACTGCTTTTGCAATAAATTTTTATGCTTGTTCTTGTTTCCACTTCTGATTCTCTTTCTTAGCTTCTTAGTTCTTCTTCCTTTCTGTTTTTCTTCCTTAAGAAGCAAACATGCATTGCATGCTTTGCTTTTAAAGGAAATCCACCGAACCCCTCTCTCTCTTCTCTCTCTCCTCTTCCATGACCTCACGGCCTCCACCCTTTCAACTCTCATAAATTCTTCTTACACAGATTTCAATTTAACTTTTTGTAAATTCAGCTTTCCATTAAATGTTGTATGATATTTTGTAATATATATATATATATATATATATTCACACACTAATACACCAAGACACACACACATCATAACCGACACACTCACACACACTTTTAGATATTTTAGGTTCTCTTTACTTTATACATATATATATATATATACATATATATATATACTAGTATATTTGCATGTAGGTGTACATGTATACAGACACACTTGATTACATACACACAATACACCCATAGTGTGTGTATTGTATGTATTTTATTTACTCCCTTAATTATGTCAAATAATAAATTTCTTATTTTTAATTAATTAATTATTTCCTTATGTCTATAAATCTTTACACTAATTTTTCCATAACCTCGTAATGCATGCCATATGACCCGGTATTTCAGGTCGGGATATTACAGGTTATCTATGATTCCGGTCTTGAGGGACATGCTAAAGTTAGCTCCATCATTTTGGATCATCAATGGAGTTGGCCTATAGCTAACTCTCCTCATTTGCTTGAGCTTAAAAATGGTATGCCCACAAACCTTCATCCTTCCCCCCAACAGGAAGACAAGGCTATTTGGTTGCCCTTTCCCACTGGGGACTTCTCCATCAGTTCAGCTTGGGATTCTCTATGATGTCGTAAGCCCCTGGTCCATTGCTGGAAGCTTGTCTGGCAGTCTAGATCATTACCCCGGGCTGGATTTATTCTTTGGTTGGCCATCCGGAACAGTCTTAATACCAAGGACCGCCACTTCTTTTCTCAACTTGGCCATGATCCCAAATGTCTTTTTTGTATGCATGAAGATGAGAGTCACAACCATCTTTTCTTCTCTTGTTCCTATTCTTCCATCATATGGTCTCATATGCTCTCCTTATGTGGGTTCCGATGCCCTTCAAGGAGAATGGCGGCAAATTATTCTTTGGGCCAGCAATACTTTCAAAGGCAAGGAGTTCTCTTCTACAATAGGCAAGCTTACCCTAGCCTAGAAAGTCTATACTATTTGGAGGGAAAGGAATAATAGATTGGTCACCAAGTTAAAGAAAAATCCTCAGGCTATCAGAGCTCAAACCCAGGACATGATCCGTGGTAGGCTCACTACCTCAAAAGGGATTGCAAACACAAACTCCAATAGACATCTTCAAAGCATTTGGTTTCTTCCAAGTAGCATTTTTAATATGTAATGTTCTCTTTTCTTATATGTCTTTTGTAGCCCAGGATCGGGAGCTCTTCTGCCTGTAGAAACCCTCCCTTCCCTATAGCTCGTTCGAGGGTATGCCCTCTTGATCTTGTATTTCTTTTTTCTTCCGAGTAGCACCTTTTACAGTTTAATGTTTTTTTTTTTTGTTCTTGTAGCTTTGGGTCTTGTAGAAGTCCTTCCTTCCCTCTAGCTTGTTCGAGGGTATGCCCTCTTGATGTTGTATCTTTTTCTCCTTTTCCCTTAATAAATTTTACTTACCAAAAAAAAAAACTTCAGATAAACCATCTTTGATCCATAATTTTTCAGCTACCCTTTAAACCCATAGGAATGGCATTTTCCTATCAAGAAAGTAGCCTACATCAAATGGTGCACGCTTCTAGAGAGAAGGGAGAGCTTCTCTCTCTAGTTTTTTCATAACCATTGCTGGTTTCTTGCAATGGCTTCCACTGATGTATCTCATTCCATTCATGCAAAGGAACCAAGCCCATCAGATCCAATGGCTTCTCTTGAAGCTTCCATTCACGATAAGAAAACAAGTTCAGCTCCTAAGGCCACAAGTTCAGATCCTATCCTACATGCTCCTTCTCTTCTTAGCTATCCCATTTCTGGTTTCTGTCCTGGTGCAAATGTGGACCGTATTGGTGTCGATGAAGCCACCGTTAGAGCTCAAGTTGCAGAAAATGAATGTCAATGGCAGCAAGGACCATCTCATGATATCCTTGCTTTAGCCACTGGATTATCCAAGGTTCCTACTACCACTAAGTCCCCTGAAAATCCGTCTTCGGCTCTGTCCTGGGCTGATGGCGTAGAGCATGGGGATTTTATCCCTCAGGTTGCTCTTGATCTAGAAAGGGAATATGGAGGCTTCTTAACTGATGTTTCTTTCCTGCATGAATCAATTCCAGTCATCTCCAATGGCTACCAGAAACCTGGTGTCCCTGGCAATGGTGGACGGCAGCCCCCACAAGAGACGCGTATAGCTCACTCCTCACACAGTGGGCGTTGGAAAACTGCCCGTCCATTTTCCTCTGTGTCCCATATTGCCAACGTGTCACATTCGGAAGCAAGGAGAAATAATCTAACGGCTACAATTGATAGAGCCCCAACGGATGGAAACATCAAAGCTGATATGCCTACAGAAGCAGGTCCAAAAGGTGCTGACAGCAACCCCCATTCTAGTGCGGACAGTGTCCCCTATGCTACTGAAAATAGCAGGCTGTCTCAGAGATTTTCTGTTCTCCAACAGAACACGCAACTCCCTCCTTTACACACAAATGGCTCCACTAGTGCTGATACAAGCCAAGTCAACTCCACGTGTCACGTAGCTGCTGCATCTCTCCTCATGCAAGGTGACACTCTCGCCACAAATTCAGCTTTCAGACCTGCTATCCGATCCTTAGCTAGTGCTGCTGGCGTCCATTCAGTGGAGGTCTCGATCGGTGCTGGGGACCTCATTACCCTACCTGCTTCAGCAAAATGCACTAGGGAGACCCACTTGATTTCCAATGGGCTTGAGCTACCGTCCACTTTAGGCATTAGAGATATCCCAAATGCATCTCCTGATGTAGTTAGCCTCGTTGCCAACCAGATTGGTGGTCCCCCATAGGGCTCGTTAGCTCTTAACCATAGCTCTATTTCCCCTTTCCACCCCCAAACACCAGTTCAATCCCAATCACCTGTTCATCAGACTGATTTTGTCTCTCATGAGAAATTATCCCAGCCCCTTCCGTACCAGTCTTGCACTTCACAGCCAGGCCCTGTATGGTCCTCCCTTTTCCAACCTCAGGCCCCTGCTAAAAAATTCATTTTGGAATACCAGCAGCCCCAAATTGAAGGGAATCAAATCACGGTTGAACCTCCCCAAGAGGTCATTCGTGCAGGAGTTCAAAGCTGGGAAAATACATTAGTGGGTTACTTTCTCGATCGAAAAATGCCATACCTATGGGTCAAAAGGGTTGCTGAAAAATTATGGAGTAAAGATGGTCTATATGAAGTTCTAACTAATGGCAATGGGTTTTTCTTCTTTAAATTTGACTCTTTGCAGGCTATCACTAACATTCTTGAAGGTGGCCTTTGGCATTTTTCTGGGCGACATATCATTCTTCAAAGATGGAAGCCTGGTATGGCTTTATCTAAACAAGATGTGGCTAAAATTCCTGTCTGGGTTAAGTTTTTCAATGTTCCTTATGAACTTTGGACAGCCCAAGGACTAAGCTATGTTGCTAGCGCCATTGGTAAACCACTATATGCAGATTCCCATACTGAAGCTCAATCCCGAATTAGCTATACCAGGATATGTGTTGAGGTCGATGCTACCACTGATCTTCCTGATTATTTTGATATCAAAATTCCTGATCAATCCAAAGTGGAAATTCAAGTTGAATACCAGTGGCTTCCAGCCATGTGTACCCACTGTCATACCTTTGGCCATCGGCTTGCAAAATGCCTGTCTATGAAAATTGCCGAAGGACAGCCCAATCAACCCTCTTCCCATGATGCTCACACCAAGAACAAAAGTGAATGGAGAGTGGTCACACGCAAGAGGAAGGCCATTCAAATTGACAATTCTCTTATCTCTAATAGAACCTCCGCTGCTGCCATTCAACCTGCAAGTCTCACTCAGGATACTGAGCGGCCAACCAATTATGATATCCAGGTGCTTAAAACAATGGAAGTCGGTGCCTCTAGCAATGCTACTCTCCTTGATAACTCAGATAGCATCTCGGCCTATGCCTCTCAGCCTGAATTCTCCACCAAGATTAAAGATCAACAAGAATCTCCTTATACAATACAGCCCATCAATCCAATGGAGATAGGAACCACCAGTAGTGATCCTCTTCTTGATTGCCCAGCTATTCTGCCACGTGAATCTTATCAGCACCCATCTGGTCATGTTACGTCCATGCCTTCTATTCAGCCTCCTCGCCACAATGCAGGTGCTGAGTGTCCGTTGTCCCCAAATATAGCTAACTCTAGCAAGTCTCTTCCAGACAATGATAGTCCAACCGCAGCTCTCTATTCTGATTCAACAGCTTCTCCTGAATCTAATTCTTTAGCGGACAGAATCACCAAAGTTGATGAGGTTGACACTGGAAGTAATTACACTCGAAATCAGCTCAAGAAGCAAAGACGGCAGAGAAGACTGTTAAGGAAAAAAGGGACACCAGATCCCAACCCCCTCTCCTATTCTCCATGAATTTTGCATGTTGGAATATTAGGGGATTGAACAGCCCCTCAAAGCAGCATGAAATCCGATCCTTTGTTCGTGATTATTCCCTTAGCTTCATTGGTATTGTTGAGACTAAAGTTAAGGCCAGTTCTAAAGATCCTATTTCTAACTCTCTCATTCCTGGATGGTCTTTTTTATATAACTATACCCATGCTCCCTCTGGGAGGATTTGGATAGGATGGAATAATTCTATTTTGCAGATTCACTCTTCCTGTGCCAATGCCCAAGTCATTCACTGCAATGCTACAGTTAGAGCCACTAATTCTCCCATTGCCATTTCTGTAATTTATGGGTCTAACTCTCCAATTCATCGGAATGACTTATGGAGCAATATTTCTCTCCAGGCCTCCATTTCTAAGGATGTCCCATGGTTGCTGCTTGGCTATTTCAATGCAATTCGATTCCCTCATGAAAGGAAAGGTGGCAGCTCAGATTGGACTCCTGTTATGGATGATTGCAACAAATGTTTCTTGAACTTTGAGTTAGAGGACTTGCGGTTTACTGGGCAATTTTTCACCTGGTGCAATGGCCAAGCAGCCCCCCATACCATTCAAAGGAAGCTTGATAGAGCCCTAGTTAATCAAGAATGGCTCTCTTCTTTTCCTTCTGCGGAGGCTGAATTCCTCCCCCCTGGATTATCTGATCACTCCCCAGTTATAGTTAGATCCGGTATTCCTCTGAAAAAAGGCAAGAGCCCTTTTAAATTCTTCAATTTTTGGGCTGATGATGATGATTTTCTTCCCACCATTGAACGGGCATGGAACTCTGCTATTCAGGGCACAGCTATGTTCATCTGCTGCCAGAAACTAAAGAAAGTTAAGTTTGCCCTTAAGGATTTCAACCAAAAGAAATTCAAGAACATCTCCTTAAGAGCCCAAGAAGCTCGCTCTAAGCTTCATGACATCCAAATTCTTCTCGAGCAGAATCCAGGGTCTAGTGGGCTCATCCAGAAGGAAAAAGAAACTCGCCACCTTTATTATTCTATCCTCTCCAGTGAGGAGAGCCTTGCCAAGCAAAAATCACGTGTTCAATGGCTTTCCGAGGGTGATCAAAACACTTCCTTCTTCTTCAAATCAGTGAATAGTAGAAGAAATCGTAATAAGATTGTCAGCCTACTTGATGCTTCTGGTAATCGAATTGAGGACACTAAGGAGATCAAGAATACCATTGTCAACTATTATCTTGATCTCCTCGGCAATGCGAGTACTATACCCTACCCTGGGAAGCAAGCTCTTGCTGGATTTATTTCAAAGCGCCTGCCTAATGACTCCCTCTCCGCCCTCCAATGTCCAGTCTCTGAAACTAAAATCCAAGAAGCTCTATTCAGTCTCCACCCTAATAAAGCTCCAGGCCCGGATGGTTTCAATGGTTTTTTCTTTCAAAAAACTTGGAGTATTGTTAAGACCGAGGTCATCGCTGCTATTTCTGAATTTTTCTCTTCCAGATCCATTCTTAAAGAGATCAATTCCACCGCCATTGCCCTTATTCCCAAGGTTCCTAATCCCTCATCCCACCATGACTATCGGCCGATATCCTGTTGTAACACTCTCTACAAGGCCATCTCCAAAATTCTTGCCAACCGGCTCAAGAGTGTTCTCCCTAGTCTTATTGACCCGGCTCAATCCGCTTTTATTCATGGGAGGAAGATTAGTGACAATATCCTTCTTGCTCAAGAACTCATGCACAATTACCACAAGAATTCAGGCTCTCCGCGTTGTATTATGAAAGTTGATCTTAAGAAGGCCTTTGATTCGGTGCGCTGGGAGTTTCTTATTGATACTATGAGCATCATGGGTTTTCCCCAGGTTTTTATTGATTGGATTCAATGCTGCATCTCTACGGCCCGTTACTCAGTTGCTATTAATGGTGAGCTTGAAGGTTTCTTCCATGGAGCCAAAGGGTTAAGACAGGGTGACCCTCTATCCCCCTACCTTTTTGTGCTTGCCATGGATGTGCTCTCTTTAATTCTTCACCAGAAATCAGCTGTTCCTCAATTCAAGTATCATTGGCGATGCCATAAAACCAAGCTTACTCATCTCTACTTTGCTGATGATATTATGCTCTTCTGTCATGGTGATCTCCTTTCAGCTTCTATTCTCAAGGACGGACTTGACACATTTGCTACATTTTCTGGCCTCCTCAACAATGCCTCCAAAAGCAACATCTTCCTATCTGGAGTGGATTGCACCCTCAGGCATGGTATCATGGAGCATATTGGTTTCCCTGAAGGATCCCTCCCTATCCGTTACCTTGGTGTCCCTCTGATTTCCACCAAGCTGAAAGCCCAGGATTGCAAATCATTGGTTCAGTGTATCATTGGGAAAATCTCCCATTGGGCTACCAAATCCCTCTCTTATGCTGGACGACTCCAACTTATCAAATCAGTGCTGTTTAGCATTCAAGTTTACTGGTCCTCCCATTTCATTCTTCCCAAGAAAGTGGTTAACCAAATTGAGCAAGCAATGAAGTCGTTCCTTTGGAGTGGTAATCACCTCATCTCTTCCGGTTCGAAAGTTTCATGGGATGATATAACATGTCCTAGAAATGAAGGGGGTCTTGGAATTAAGAAACTCTCTGATTGGAATAAAGCTGCTTTGGGGAAGCTTATATGGGCCATGTTCCAAAATCCTCTCATTCCCCTTGGGTTACTTGGATTCGTAGTAATTTGCTGAAAGGCAAGAACTTCTGGGAAGTCAAGTGTCCCCAATCTTGCTCTTGGACTTGGAGGAAAATGCTTCAGTTCCGATCTTTGTTCAAATCTAGCATCAAAATGTCTATTGGTAATGGCCTCTTTGCCTCTCTTTGGTTTGATTACTGGCTCCCCAATGGTTCCATTATTGACAATATGGGGGATAGAGTTATCTATGATTCGGGTCTGGGGAGAAAGGCTAAAGTTAGCTCCATTATCTTGGATCACCATTGGAACTGGCCTATAGCTAACTCTCCTCATTTACTTGAACTCAAGAATGGTATGCCCTCCAACCTTCATCCATTCCCCCAACGGGATGACAAGGCCATTTGGTTACACTCCCCCGATGAGGACTTCTCCATCACCTCAGCTTGGGATCTTCTACGCTGCCGTAAACCCCTGGTCCATTGGTGGAAGCTTGTCTGGCACCCTAAAGCATTACCCAGGGCTGGGTTTATTCTTTGGATGGCCATCCGGATTAGCCTTAATACCAAGGACCGTCTCTTCTTCTCCCAGCTTGGCATTGATTCCAAATGTCTTCTTTGTATGCGCGAGGCAGAGAGCCACAATCACTTGTTCTTCTCTTGCTCCTTCTCGTCCATCATATGGTCTCATTTGCTATCTTTATGTGGGCTCCAATGCCCCTCAGGTGACTGGCAGCAGATTGTTCTTTGGGCTAGCAATACCCTTAAGGGCAAGGCATTCTCTTCTACTCTAGGCAAGCTTACTCTCGCATGCACAGTATATACCATTTGGAGATAACGGAATAGTAGATTGTTCACCACTTTAAAAAAACCTCCCCAGGCTATCATTGCTCAAGCTCAGGATATGATCCGTGGCAGGCTTGCTACGTCAAAAGGGATCGCAAACACTGTCTCCAACAGACTTCTTCAAAGCAATTGGTCTCTCCCTACTACCATTTTTAATATGTAATGCTCTTAGTGTTGTATGTCTTTGAGGGTGTGATATCCCGACCCGGGATACGTCACGTATACCGAGGTAGGTCGGTTAAAACATGTAACTTGAACGGTAAGATATGTATATCTTAGTATTTTCATGGAAATAAATGACTGGAATGATGGGAATAAATGATCAAGGCTGGGTGACAACCGAGCATCACAGGGCATTGCATCGAAATGCGTGCATGCACGTATTTCCATGCATGCATACGTGAACATAGATACATAGCTCGATAAAAATTAGTGTATGTATACGTGATTAGAAATACCGTTATACGTATTTATATGATTATAAATACATGTATAAAAATATGTAATTGATATGTATATATATATAACATGGTTATACATGTATTTATGTATATGTGTAATAATAAAAAAAAAGGAAAAGAAAACAAAAAAAAGAGAAATATCAGTGTGTGCATCACTGTGTGTGTGTGTGTGTGTGCATCACTGTGTGTGTGTGTGTTTGGGAAACCCACCAACCGACTTGGTGAGGTGGTGGGTGTGTATATGTAATATATGTGTATATATGCATATTGGAAGTACGTGGATGGAGGAGATTAAAAGGAGGGTTCTCTGCAGTCATTCTTGACTGAAAGAGAGAAAGAGAGAGTGAGATAAGGTAGAGAGAGAGAGGCGGTGGAGTCTTTGTATATATATATATATGCACGGGTTTGAGTGATGAGAGGTTAGAAAAGAAAAGGGAGAGTTAGGAACTGAAGGAGAGAAGAAGAAAGAAAGATTGAAGCAGAAACAGAGAGGGTTGGAAGATCAAAGTGAGCTAAAAACCGAAACCCAGGTAATTGATTTCAGTTCTGTTATTTTGATTTAAAGCATAAAGCTTAGATATAATTGTAGGGTCTGAACAAGCATGGAATATAGAAATTATTGCAAAAAGAATGAAGCTAAATGGTGTAGAAACCATAGAGAAAATTGGAGTTGCAGGTTCGGGAGGATAATTGGGTTCCATGAAATTTATGGTTAAAACTTGTTTAAAAGTTTATGAAAATGATCCTTATGCATGCAGAAAACTATTAGGAACAAATTAGATCCAAAACAGTCAAGAAACTGTTACGAAATCAAGAAATATAGCTCACCGGAAAACCGGCCGGAGCTATTAATCTTTATATTCGAAGAGATTAGAAAGGGTATGAAGGAAATGGAGGATAGGGATGAGGTCGTGGGGAAGAAAGGAAGACGTTGGCATTGAAAAAGGGAGAGAAAATGACCGGATTTAGGTTGCCGTCACCGGAGATGGTGACGGAACCCTAATGTCCTCTCACCGGAATATCGGGGAAGACGACTGTTAAGTCGTGGGTTTATTCGGGTTAAAAGAAACGGGTTCGGGTTGGATCCGGGTCGGGACCCGACCGGTTATGATTGGGTAAGTTAAGCTGTGTCGTTTTGGGTTTTAAATTAAATGGGATTGGGCTTGTTTGGTTACACGGATAATAAATTGGAATTGGGTTTTGGGTTATCCAAACCATGGATAGGGATAGGGAATTAGGTTTATTGTATTCCGGTTCTTGAATGAAACTGAACCGTTTGGTTCAGGATAAGGGCTGACCGGTTTAGGGTTTTGGGGTCTGAACCAACTGGTTCAGACCGCAGCTTATGGGATTTATGAACCGGCCCCAAATGTTTTGAAAAATTACACTAAGGCCCAAAAAGAAAAAATTATTTAAATATTAATTTTTACAATAATGCCCCTATTTCAAAATTGGGTCAAACGAAGTCCAAACGGTACAAACGAATAGTCAAAACCTATTATCTCGGACGTTCTAAGTCCAATGGTGGGGTCCATTTTATGACACAGAACCCCGAAGGATAAAATACCGCAAAAGTGCAAAATGACTATTTTGCCCTTTTTAGTACAAAGGTCCAAATGGAATTCCGCGAAAGCCTAAACCGACTTTCTTCGGCGTTCCGGACTCAATGGTAAAGTCTAAAATAGTATTTGAAATACTTATGATAGAAAGGTATAAAATTTGATGAATAGCATTTATTCTGAAACGTATTCACTGATATATAGGAAACTCGAAAGGCAAGGGTATACTTACGGATTTCTGAGATAGAATCACGATAGAGGTAAGTGGATCACTTTCTCTTCCATGTGGTGTTTCTAAAGCCAAGTTTATTCTTTACTGCCAAACTAGTACTCTTGAAAGTACCTCACGTTATTGTTATCCACAATGCGATATTGTTCTATCTTGTGGACATTGATTGAATATTGTGCTATTGTTATCATATTGAACCATGCCTTGAAAGGCTTATTGTTATGCTTTACTGTATATATGATATTCCATTTTCATACTCCTTATGGAATCACAAATGATCATGCTATGTTTATAAATGCTGGAATTGTGCTCAGTCATAATATCCATCCAATGCTTCTGTGACGAATTAGTCCGTGAACGGACGTGTGGCAAAAGATGTGAGTTTAACTGAGAGGTATGCCGGGCCTCGAATTACGCAGAGGGGTTGCCATTCCCTACTACAGATTATAAGCATCTCCATTGGATTATTGTTATGGATATATTGTTGAATGGCTACTGTACCTTATGGATTACTGTTTCTTATGGATTATCTTACGTTGTTCATTGGTTTGATTGTAATCGATTTATTGTGGCAGTACTTTTATTGTGACAGGTTATTGTTGAGAAATCTTAACACTGCTTATTCATTTCTTCTGATTGTATATTGTGCCCCACTATTTATTGGCCATCATGGCAACTGTTCTCATTGGCTATTACAGCATCTCCTTTCTTATGATTGGCTATCATATTTTATTCATGGATTTGTATCTTATCGATACCAGTGTCGGAGATCTGGTTTACTTGCTGAGCTTCATAGCTCATTCCACCCCACTTACCCCTATTTCAGGTGATGACGCTGCGAGACCCCAGTAAGAGTCTGAGAGCGTAGGGGGACATTTTGAAGTACTGTTCAGTCTATGTTAGTTCTCCCATGTATTCACCACCCCCGGGTGCTGGTTACGGTTTAGTTCTCATTTTGAATTTTGTAGAACTATGTCATGTATTTAATAGACTTCCGCTGTGTAATTTATTTAAAAAGACTTCCGCTGGATTACTGTAATTGATAAAGACTTCCGCTATTTACTGTTTAAAAATTTTAGTACATCGCATATTAGTACTATGATACAGGAATGGAAAAAGTAGGGACGGCCTTTGGGTCGGCCCCGCGACACAAGATCTGCATAGGGTGGGTTTCGGGTCGTGACAAAGGGTATGCCCTCTTGCACTTGTATTTCTTTGGTGTAGTTCTTGTTGCTTTGGGGTGGGAGTTCTTCTGCCTGTAGTAGTCCTTCCCTCCCTTAGCTTGTTCGAGGGTATGCCCTCTTGATTTTGTACCATTTTCTATCTTCTTTTATAAATTTATTTACTTACCAAAAAAAGTAGCCTACTAATGTATTTTCCCAAGTTTGACTTCCGGCGTAGATGACCTCTTGGGGGGGTTGAACTGTGATTCGATTGCCCTCAAGGTGGGGTTGCTGGTATTCCAAAATGAATTTTTTAACAGAGGGCTAATTTTGGAAGAGAGAAGGCCAAGCAGGAATAAGCACTGGACTACCGTGCTGATGCAGGAAGGTTTGGGAGGTACTTGCCTCTAGGGATGACAGTTTGGACACTTCCACGTTAGGACCTACTCCTAGGGGAGACAGCTATAAGGTTTCCTCATTTGGTCCAAAGGTCACTGGATGAACAGGAGCTTTGGTTTTTACAGGGGAACAGTGCCTTGGAGAGCAGCAAACGAGACTTGTGGGGGACCACTATGGATATTGGATATGACCAAAGGCTGTGGGGCCCCATCACCAAATTGGTTAGCAAGTAAACGGTGGACAGTTGTAGGTTGTGCATGATGAAGATCACTAAGGGCCATAGTGGACTTGATCGTTGGCTCAACCCCCCTAACACGCATAGAAGAAGCGGAGTGGATGAGAAGAGGGGCCCCATCACGGTACAGTGCAACAAACCTCCTTGCGCTGGAAATAGGCAAAGGGAAGGTATGGGTGGTGGCCCATCAACTTTTTGTAAAGATGGTTGGTGGCGATTGACCACTGAACTGTGGGCAATGTCAGCACTAGTTGGGCCTACGACTCCTTTTGGAGTAGTAGCATGGTGTAGCACTGCTGCTGTAGTGTGGGTATTAACCACTGAACTGTGGGTGTCAGCGCCAGTTGGGCCTACGTCTCCTTTTGGAGTAGCAGCATGGTGTAGCACTGCTGCTGCAGCATCAGAACTGGCATGGGAAAGTTGAAAAACCAATGGGGCAAGTTGTCTTGCACTGGTATTAAGCACATTTAGGGAATAGGTAGGGGGCCCACCCACATTTTTTAAAGCAGTTTGGTGGGCAATAACCTCAGCATTATAGCCAATGTTATCGCCATTTAGGGCTGTGACTGTTTGCAAGTCAGCACTAGGTTTTCCAACCGTTGGAGCTCCATAATTTCCAGTCGTTGGATCATATCTCCATGCCTCAATAGTTGACACGTTGACAGCTTGGGACAAAGAAGTGTTTGGACTAGTAGATGTCCCACTCCCACTGAGAGTTGAGACAGTTCCATGCGCCACTTGGAAAAGCTGCCCTCTCCCTCTTCCATGACACCATTGCTTTGGGTATTATTGGAGTTAAATGTATCTTGACCACACATGAAGGAACAGTTAGTTGAGAAGCCCCCAAATTCATTTTCTAAATCAAGAGCAACTTGGGGAATAAATTTCCCATGCTCAACACCATCAGCCCAAGACAAAGCTGGAAAAGACTTATCAATCCGTTGATTTGCGACTAGAGCTTTGGAGGATTGGACAGTTTCTTCATCAGGAATATCTTGTGATGGTTGCTGCCAATGCCTTTCATTTGCCACCACATGAGTTATTTTGGTAGTAACATTAACACCAAGACGGTCCACACTTGCCTCTGTATTGAAACCGTATTTGGGGTAGCTAGGTTTTTCCACACTAAGGCGTGAAGAGACATTTGTGTTTGGATTTATAGGACTTGGTTCCTTTGCATGTAGGATGAGGACGGGTTGTGATGGAGGAAGCTTGGTGATCATGGAGGACTGCATGTAATGACTAAATGGAAGCCATTAAAGACATAGAACAAGAGTAGAAAAGGATTAGGAAAAAACTAGAGAGAGAAGCTCTCCCTTCTTTCTAGAATTCATTTTAAGTTGTGTTCCATAAGTTTGTGGATATGTATTATAAATTTTGAGGTGTGTGAGCTAGTTTTGTTGTTGTTTGACCGTTTTCAGGCATTTTGGGCATCCAAATGGCCAAAAGGGGTCGTTTTGGCACTTAAGTCTTTTTTTTTTTTTGCATAAGTTGCAAACCGAGAATCCGAATTGTGTTTCGCTGGTTTGAACACATGTATTTTATTTGTTTAGATTTGTGTGAGCTGGGTTGGGGGTGGTTTGATAGTTTTTGGGCATCTTTGGAATAAAACAGACCGAAAAGGGCCGTTTTGGCACTTATGTCCCTTTTTTTGTTCTAAGTTGCAAATCGGGAATCGATGTGAACCTCAATCGACACGCTTTGAGACCCAACAAACAATATTGGAATACTTGCCCAAGAAAGCTAAAATTCAAATTTGTGATAGAAAATCCCGATCCAACGTTTATAAATGAAACGCGAACTAAAATAATAAAGTAACAAACCTCGACCCAATGATTATAATTGAATCACGAACCGAACGTCTAAAATTTGAATGCCACAAGGAACAATCCTAGATAAGTTCACAAGTTCTCTGGAGAACCAATAGAAGCGAAGCTCACATTTTCTTTAATTTTCATTGCATCCTTCATTACAATGAATGCATGCTATTTATAAAAAAACCATGGCTGAAAATAAGACTACAAAATATTAAAACTACCCTATAAGCCTACTATAGGGAAAAGGAAACTAACTTAGTTCTAAAAATAGGAAAGTAGATAAAAAAAAAAAAAAAAGACCAGATAATAGAAGCCTAAAATTAAGGCTAATTTGGTCTGAAATTAGTAGATCCTTCCTCCAAAAATAGACTAAAATGGGTAAGGAAATCACGCCTAAGGAAGGTCTGAAATAGGCAAGTCAACCAGCCAATTAATTGATATGCATTAGGAAAGTCAACCAGCCATTTAATCCACGCCATTGCTAAGGAATTTAAGCCCAATTAAGTAAGATCAGCCCCATCAATAGCTTGGATCAAATTTATTACGCCTTCATCTTGCTTTAGGCCAAGCTTGGAATGCCCCCATTTTAGAATCAGCCCAAATCTCTTGAATCAGCCCATTAAGTGCTTCTTTGTTCTTCTTGGATCTTGCTCTAGTAATAAGCCCAACTGGAACATGCAATGGATCCTTTAATAGTGCTTGCTCATTCTCATCATTTCGCCTCTCTTCAAAAGGATTCGTCCCCAAATCGTCACCTACATAAAAAAAGGAGAGATTAGAAACATTAAATGTAGCACTAATGTTATACTCGCTTGGAAGATCCAACTTGTATGCATTATCATTACTTCGCTCAAAGACTTGAAATGGAGCCATCAAGCCGCCTCCATGTGCTTCATGCACAAGAAACTCTTGCATAGAACCATTAGGCACACAAAGTCTATTCTCTCTAAACAATTACCTATCTAGTGATGTGAACCCGTAAGATCGAAACCCCCACCCACAATCAAATTGAGACTTACCCAAGAAAGCCAAGAATCAAGTTAAGATGATCTAGACAGTTGAAAATTTGTTTCAAGAACCTAGAATTGATGAGAATGCCACAAAGCATATGTCTTTGATAAGTTCGTAGTTCACTGAAGAAGAAGAAGAGAAAACTGAAATATTCTCTATGCAGAAAGCTTCATTCATGTTCGTAGCCTCCAAATTGATGTAAATCATAACACAACTTCAAGGGATCTAGTTCAAGTCCCAATTGGGCCGGTTATGAGTGCACGAGCAAGGAAGTTTAAAGATGTACTCAACGGATTAATTCAAGAGGCATGGACTCAAGCAAATTCGTGGAGGCCCATTGAGCATGATCCACGTGAGCAACAAAGATTCATCAACATGATTCAAGTTCTAGACGAATTTGGCCAAGGCTAAGCTTAAATTGGCATGTTTAAGACAACTCCTTTGTGGTTCTGATTGTAAGGCTTGCATGCCATTTACTTTCCTTTTATTTTTATTTTTTATTTTTTACTTTTAGGACTCTTTCCTTCTCTATTTTAGGCGTGTGATCAGACCATTAAGGGCTGATTGTCTTTTCCTTTTAGTCAAGTCAGAGTTATTTCTTTACCAGATTTTAGCCTTAATTAGGATACCTATTTTGGGAATTTTCCTTGTAATGGCCAGCCTTTTAAATAGGCGTCTAATCAATGAAAAGAGGTAGATCATTATTCAGTAAATTGTGAGAGTATTTTCTCTGCGGTTCTTTGAAGAACTATCTGAACTTGTCGGGATTTCCTGTGGCGTTCACCAACAACTTATCAAACGGATTTTCCACCACCGTTTGTGGCGTCTTCCTTATACCGAGGTTCTTATTTCACAATAAATAACGGGTTGAGGTCTTATATATCGAGGTTCTTGTTTCTTGTAAACAACGGGTCGAGGTCTATCATTCAAATCTGATCGTAGAACGATCTTGGGTTCCTTGTTCGTTGTCAGATCTCGTTATTTTGGCGGGGTTCGCATCACAAGTTACGGCTATAAGTCCTTTTAAAACTCTCTATGAAACTCTAAGGCCTAAAGGCCTACATCAATTAAAAGACACGGCCTGAACATCTTCAGGCCCAAAACACCCTAAACTACTGACTAAAGCTAATAAAAGAAATCCATTAAATGAGTTAAATAGGCCCAAACGCCTACAACCATAGAAACATAAAATAGGCCCACATGCCTATACTTAAACAAAATAAAAAGCTTTCACAAAACCACTATGCCCCCCCTTTGTGGCTTGTATGACATGGATTAAAGCTAGTTCTTCTTCTTTCAAGCCCATCTTGAATGTTAGGGTCTTGATGTGAACCCGTAAGATCGAAATCCCTTGAACCCACAATCAAATTGAAACTTACCCAAGAAAGCCAAGAATCAAGTCAAGATGATCTAGACGCATTGCAAACTTGTTTCAAGAACCTAGATTTGATGAGAACGCCACAAAGGGTATGCCTTTGATAAGTTCATAGTTCACTCAAGAACAAGAAGAGAAACTGGAAAATTCTCTATGTAGAAAACTTCATTCACGTTCATAGCCTCAAAATTGCGGCTATAAGTTCTTTTGAAACCATCCATGAAACCCTAGGGCCGAATAAGGCCTACATCAATTAAAAAATACGGGCTGATCATTTTCAGGCCCAAAACATCCTAAACTACCGACTAAAGCTAATAAAAGAAATCCATTAAATGAGTTAAATAGGCCCAAACGCCTACAGCCATAAAACATAAAATAGGCCCACACGCCTAGACTTAACGAAATAAAAAGTCTTCCATTAGGCTATGCCGCCCCCTCTGTAGCTTGTATCACATGGATTAAAGTTGTTTCTTCTTCTTTCAAGCCCATCTTGAATGTTTGGGTCATGCTCAATGAATGTGTAAACTCGGCCCAAGTGGATTGCACCAATCCTTGCATTGCTTCCTTGATCTTATTAGCTCTTGACCTTGTGATTGGCCTTTCTGGAACTTTTAAAGGATCTTTATGACTTGGTCCACCATGGTGCCCATTAGGTCTTGCTTGATAACTCGGCCCAAGTGGCTTGCACCAATCATTGCATTACTTCCTCGATCTTCTTAGCTCTCGACCTTCTGATTGGCTCATCTAGAACTTGTAAAGGATCTTTAAGACTCGGTCCACCATGGTGCTCATCATTCCCTTTCTCCTCAAAGGATTCGAACTCGAATCGTCACCTGCATCAAAGGGAGAAAGATCAGAAACATTGAAAGTAGCAAAGACATTATACTCACATGGAAGATCCACTTTATAAGCATTATCATTAATTTTCTCAAGGATTTGGAAAGGTCCATCTCCTCGAGGATGTAATTTAGTTCTTCTATGAGCTGGGAATCTTTCTTTGCGCATGTAAACCCAAAACCAATCTCCAAGTTCGAAGATGACATGCCTTCGCCCTTTATTGGCTTGGGAAGCAAACTTTTCATTCTTCTGTGCAATTTGATGTCAGACCCTTTCTTGAATTGAATTCACTAATTCGGCCTTCTTGTGGCCATCAAAACTACTTCTGTCATCGATAGGTAAAGGCATCAAATCTAAAGGCATAAGTGGATTAAACCAATAAACAATTTCAAAGGGAGAATAAGAAGTTGTAGCATGCATAGTCTTATTATATGCAAACTCTATAAATGGAAAACAGTTCTCCCAAGTTTTTAAATTCTTTTGAATGACAATGTGTAAGAGTTGAGTTAGAATCCTATTGACTGCTTCAGTCTGTCCGTCAGTTTTTGGATGACAAGTAATAGAAAATAGAAGCTTGGTACCTAATTTTTCCCACAAAACCTTTAAAAAGTAGCAAAGGAACTTAACATCCCTATCAGAAACAATACTCCTAGGTACACCATGGAGTCGCACAATTTCCTTAAAAAACAAATCAGCTATGTTTGTGGCATCATCTGTTTTATGGTATGGAATGAAATATGCCATTTTACTAAATTGTTCCACTGCCACAAAAATAGGATCTCTACCTTCTTTTGTCCTAGGTATCCCCAGAACAAAGTCCATAGGTATGTCTACCCATGGCTCACTAGGAACGGGTAAGGGCATATACAACCCGTGTGGTAAAACCATAGATTTGGCCTTTTTACATGTGATGCACCTACCACATATACAAGTGACGTCTCTTCTCCTCTTTGGCCAAAAGAAATGCTCATGTAAAATTTCTAAGGTTTTCCTGACATGAAAGTGCCCCATTAATCCTCCATTATGTGCCTCATACACCAATAATTCACGCATTGAACAATTTGGCACACACAATTTGCTTTCTTTAAACAAATAACCGCCATGCTTGTAAAACTTACCAAATTCCACTTTATCACAAGTCATATACACATTAGAAAAATCAGCGTCATTGGCATACATGTCTTTCACATATTCAAACCCAAGCATTTTAGCCCCATGTTACTAATTCAAACGGAGCTGCAAACCCCTCTATTGCTGATATTTCACATAGCCACCTCCCAGCTTTGCTAAAAGTAACTGGGCCCACGACCTGTACCTTCTCTCTGCCTATTAGCAGTGCAAGGAGATCGTCCCACGCAAGTTCTGAGGTTACCATTCTAGCTAGCGCTAACATTGCCCATGCTGCAGTAGTAGCGCCTCTTCACGATGCTGCTAATCCAAAAGGAGATGTTGACCCTTCTGTTGCTGACAATATCCACAGTTCCCCAACTTTACAAAAAATTGGTAGGCCCACTACATGCACCCTCTCTCCGCCTTCTTCTAGTGCAAGACGGTCGTCCCACGTAAGCCTTCCCCACTCAGCTTTTCCAAATGATGCTATGCCTTCGGCTCCATCTAACACCATAGCCTTTTCTGCCATATCCAATTCCCCCATTACTAACCCAGCGTCCACCCCCGCCTGGACCTCTCTCTTCCAAAAACCTCCTCCTTCTAAAAAATTTCATTTGGAATTCAAGCAACCTCAAATTGAGGGTGATAGAATCACTGTCCTGCCTCCCTTGGAAGTTGTTCAAGCTGGTATTTCAGGCTGGGAAAATACCATTTCTTGACAAGAAGATGCCATTTCTTTGGATTAAAAAAGTGGCAGAAAAACTCTAGAACAAAGAAGGATTAAATGAAGTTCTTACCAATGGCAATGGATTCTTCTTCTTCAAATTTGATTCCATGCATGCCATTAACTCTATTCTTGAAAGTGGTCACTGGCACTTCTCTGGACGGCACATTATTCTTCAAAGATGGCACCCTGGCATGACTCTATCTAAGAAGGATGTAGCTAAAATCCCTGTTTGGGTTAAATTCTTCAACATCCCTTATGAGCTCTGGACAGCACAAAGCCTTAGCTATGTAGCTAGTGCCATTGGGAAACCTCTATATGTAGACTCCCACATTGAAGATTAGACCAGAATCAGTTATGCGAGAATATGCGTGGAGGTGGATGTTACCAAAGATCTCCCTGATTCTTTTGATATAATGTTAACAGACTCTAAAGTGGAAATTCTTGTTGAATATCAATGGCTTCCTTCTATGTGCACTCACTGCAGCATATTTGGCCATAGGCTTGCCAACTGCCCCTCAGTCAAAACTGATAAAGAGACAACCATTAACCACCCCACTATAGCTGCCAGGAAAACTAGCACGAGTGAATGGCGCATTGTCTCAAGCAAAGGTAAATCCATCCATAGTGAGGAAAAAGCCCCAAAAGCTGCCCATTTTGAAAACCCCCCTATGTAACAAAGACAGTCAAATACATGTTTTGAATTGTTGCAGCTTGATATGCCGCACACAGGTTCTCCCAGTGACGGTGTAACAATTGAGGGCCCTGCCCTCAAGCAACTAGTCCTCCACAAATCCTCTTCCAATCCTGCGATGGACATTGCTAATACCAAGGATCAGACTCCCCACCTCTCCCTACAATCTGATGACCTGGACACTTTGCTGTCCCCCAAAGAACCAAATCCATGTTCTCTTCCAGCTGACAACTACGTAGGCGAGATAAGCAGCTCTACATCTACTGCTTCTCCTGAATCAAACTCCTTAGTAGACAAAATAGCCAGAGTTGACGAAGCAGATATTGGAAGTAATTACACCAGAAATCAGCTCAAAAAACAAAGACGTAAGAAGAAAATTTCAAAAAGCAACAGAACAGCAGGTTCCGGCTCCCTCACATTTTCTCAATGAATTTTGCGTGCTGGAATATCAAGGGAATGAACAGCCCCTCAAAACAGCGTGAAGTTCGTTTGTTTGTTCGTGATTACTCAATCTATTTTTTTGGTATAGTCGAGACAAAAATTAAGGAAGCTTCTAGAGATGTTACGGCTAACTCCCTCATTCCCGGATGGTCCTTTTTGCACAACTATTCCTATTCAGCCTCTGGAAGAATTTGGATTGGCTGGAATAATGCTATGCTGCAGATTAATTCCTCATGTGCAACCAGTCAAGCCATTCATTGTAATATTACAGTTCGAGACAGCAAATCCCCCATGCTCATTTCTGTTATATATGGCTCAAATTCCTCTCTTCAAAGAAATGATTTATGGCAAGACATCTGTCACGACCCGAAATCCACCCTATGCGGATCTCGTGTCGCGGGGCCGACCCGAAGGCCGTCCCTACTTTTTCCATTCCTGTATCATAGTACTAATATGCAAAGTACTAAAACCTCAAGACAATAACAGCGGAAGTCTTTTCAATACACAATGTTAGTGAAAGTCTTTACAATACATAATATGGTTCTACATAAATAAAATAAGAACCAAACATGACCAGCACCCGAGGGTGGTGAATACATGGGAGAACTAAAACATAACTGATGCATTTTCTCAAATGTCCTTCTATGTCTTTAGACTCCTACCGGGGTCTCGCGGCATCAGTACCTGAAATGGGGGTGAGGAGGGTGGAATGAGCTACGAGAGCCCAGCAAGTAAATACAGATCTCCGACACTGGTATCGAGGATCATAAAAGAATATGAATCCAAGAACAAGAATATGATAGCCAATCATAAGAAATAAGATGCTATGATAGCCAATGGGCACAGTTGCCATAAAGGCCAATAAACAATAGAACACAATGTACAATTAGGAGTAAGGGACATCACATCAACATGAAACTCTTAACATGTGAACAGTGGCAAATGAACAGTGGGATCACAATGTGTAATCAGTAGGAATAGCATAACAATGTCCTAGAACTCTCAACGATAATACAATAACAAGAAAGTACTGCCATTATAATTGATCACAATAAATCAATAAAGGAATATCTCGCAATACAAGATAATCACAAGAACAATGTAACTCAACAATTTTAGTTGAGCAATCATATAAGAGATGCTTTTGTTCTGTGTCAGGGCTTGATTTGCCCTCGGTCTTTGGGGGCCCGGTTTACCCCCTTCAGTGCATTCCAGTGTATGGCCATATGTCCGTTCACGGACTCGACCCGAAGGTCTTCAGTGTATTTAAAAGCATCGGATGGATATTGTGACTGAGCACAACTCCAGTATACATAAACATTTCATGATCATAAATGATTCCATAAGAGTATATAAAATGGAATATCATCAGTCAATGGAAACATAACAATAGGCATTTGAAAGTACGGTTCAACATGATAACAATGGTACAACAATAAGTCAATGTCCACCAGATAGAACAATATCACATTGTGGAGACAATAACATCAGATACGCTCAGGAGTACAATTTTGGCAGTAAAAGAATGAACTTGGCTTGATAACACCACATGGAAGAGAAAGGGTATCTACTTACCTCTAATACGTTGCTAATTCAGTCTCCTGTAGGTTTGCCTTTTCCCGTTGAGTTCCCTATATATCAGTAATTACGTTTCAGAATAATTTATATTCACCAGATTCTATGCCTTGCTATGATCAGTATTTCTAATACTTATTTAGACTTTTAATATGTTCGTTGTTCTCGGAACCTCTTTTCATAATTTTGACCTTACCAATAGATTCGGAAGGTTCAGAATAATAAAAATTCACTAGTTATTTAATTCAATCGGAGTCCATTTGACTCACCTATGAAGCAGGGGTATTTTGGTCATTTTTACAAGTCGTAACTTTTCGGGACTCCGTCTCTTGAAACGGACCTTACCAATGGACTCAGAGCATCCGAGATAATAAAAATTGACTATTCATTTGCCCTATTTGGACCTCGTTTGACCCACTTTTGAGTCAGGGGCATTTTTGTAAAATTAACATTTTTCTGTTGGGCCTTAGTGGAATTATTCAAAACATTTGGGGCCGGTTCATAAATTCCATAAGCTGCGGTCTGAACCAGTTGGTTCAGACCCCAAAACCCTAAACCGGTCAGCCTTTCTCCTGAACCAAACGGTTCAGTTTCATTCAAGAACCGGAATACAATAACCCAATTCCCTATCCCTATCCATGGTTCGGTTAACCCCAAAACCCAATTCTATTTCTTATCCCAGTTACCAAACAGCCCAATTGATTTTAATTTCACATTCGAAACGACACAGTGTTGGACCTGTATTGCGGTCGGTCGGATCTCAACCCGACCCGACCCAGACCCGATCTCATCCTGACCCGAAGAAGCCCCCGATACTCCGGTTGTCTTCTCCGGTGGGGTTTTCCGGCCACGGTCGCCGGAATAGCGAATTTCCTCACGGATCTTCGTGATTTTACGTCCAAACTTTACTATTTTTCTTCCCAATGAATTCTAGGATTATAAGGAACATGTTAGGACTGATTTTAACCTCCCACATCACCGGTTTCACACACCCATTCCCAGTTTCCGGCGTTGCACCGGTGAGGGAATAACTGGCCACAGAATGGCCATTTCTTGACCATTTAAGCTAATTCGAAGTGCGTTGGGTCCCTAGAGACTTTTCCTATCCATATTATGGTTCAAATCTTGATTTGGTTCCACCAATTTTAAATCACCATTGCCAGCCGTAACCCAGTTTTGGTTTTTCTTGTTTTTCTTTTCTATTTCGGATTCTCATAAACTCTAACAGTAACGACACCTATTAACAATATAAATGAATATAATTTAAATCAGGAATATACCTGTTTGTAGGTTTTCTCAACCCTTTTTCCAAAAATTCATTTTCTTTCTTTCTCTCTCTACTCTCACTTCTTTCTTCCTTGCGATTCAGTTCCTCTCACATCTTCAACCTTTGTCTAACTCTCTCTTCCTTTCTAATTATCCAACCGACTCAGTAGTCGGTGGCTTTTGTCACTTGTAGCTGTGGTGACACCACACACATGCACACAAGACACCTCACACACATAGCTTTCTCTCTCTTGGCTGATTTTCAGTCGGTGGCCTTGCCACCTAACACACACATGCACCGCATGTTGCCACCACACCTGACCCACGTGCCATTCATTTCTTTCAATTTAATTTCCTTCCATCTAATTATATTGTATTACAATATATATATATATCATTCAACCGTATATATGTATATATGTATACGTATATATATGATATTCATAATCATTTAGATTTACTATAAAAATTTATACGTCGACATTCACTTGCACGTTTTTCAATAAACTCGGCTTCGGTGCCACGGCAGCCGGACACCCGTGACTGTTTGCCTCTCGTACCTATGCATCGTAATTAAACAATACAGTCTATTACGCATCCACTTTTATTTATGTCATTTCACGGCTTACAATTCGGGATTACATTTATAGCCCGGTCCAGCTCGGTGCACATGCTATATCCCGGGTCGGGATATTACATTCTTACCCCCTTAAAAATAAGTTTGTCCCCAAACTTAACGGTTCTAACTCGGTGGTTTTCGTGGTTCCTTTTTCATCACGATATAACTTAAATAAGCTGTTACATTAAGTAGATAAAGATTTTCTACTGAGAATCAAGTTTTACTGTCACGTTAGATCAAGTTTTACAGTCACATCAGATTAAGTCTTACTGTCACATTTGTAACTGTACTACCCTCTTTATAATTCCACGTATGCTTCAAAACCTTCCCATGAAACACAATCCCTTGCTATGGTTCTTTTCGGCTTCTATAATTTAAGATATCTTTGGATGAAGGAAATTTTAAAATTTCTAAACGTAGCTTGACAAAACTCTATCCATTCAGTCTACTAATATATCTAGGGTATATATATCACTTGAAATGATATTATGTGGAACTCATAGGGTTCACATCGACTTCTATGTATCATTTCCTCTACAGTCAATCTGTTATTCTACTAATCGTTCCTTGACCTCGAGTCAGCTATGTAAGAGTATTTGTATCCCTAGTCCATATTTCACATGTCCTGTATTTAACACGTTTCAATGATAGTTCGCTTGACGGTCACATAAGCAATGAGTCAATGGTCCAGGCGTTCATTTTCTACATTCAGTTAGTAACATATGGGAACACATTAAATGTGTAACATAACATAGAAGATAGACCAATCATAAGTAACCCTAAAAGTATCATTTTCCAATAATGTATTTTGATTAACTGTTACTTATCACCTGTATCACCTTTCAAGGTGTCATTCCTCTATCTAGATATCGCCGTTAATTTATTACCTTTTCAAGGTATTTTCATTTCATTTAGATATTACTGTCAAATTCACTACTTTTCAAGCGTCATGTTTCCAATTCTATATTATATTCTATCCCTCAATGAGCACTAATCGTTTCCCGCGTTTATTATGAAACATAATTTAATTCTCACATATTCTCACTGTATAGAAAATCAACAAGTTCCTAATCCGTAAATAGAATTTCAATTCTCAATAACTCTCGTAATATAGATTGATCGTTCGATCATAAACATCAAGTCTGTAGACTAAATATAGTAATTTAATTCTTAAGGCTCCCTCCGTACAGAACAATCATCAACCATAACTTAATAAATATCCAGTACATGTTTCTATAAGATAGAACAATCTTAAGGATTTCTAGATCCAATATTACTATGATTCCTTCCAAGTTTAACTGCTATCTCCCCTTGAAACCTCGTTGATTAGCTATATCTTACTCAAGACTCTTCATATTTCCCAGTACGTCATCAATTTATTTAGAATATCAATTCCCCTGTACTTACCCCCTTAAGTTCCCTTACATATATAACAATCATCAAATTGTAACCTAATGGATATTCATTATGTACCTTCATAAGACAAAATAATCATTACGGATTATTTATTTCATTATTGCTATGATTCCTTCCAATTTCTTTTAAGTATGACTACTATTTCCTACTCATGTTTCACTTATCTGTCTATATCAGTTATCGAAACCTCCTTCAGTATTGTCAATGTCAAATCTCAAGAATTTTCCTCACTTATCCTTAAGTACACTACTATCCTTAAGGGTCACTAGTCAATAATCATCAATTTTCATTTTAATATGTAGTCGTTTTCCAAGACTAGGTGACTGTTAATATCTTAATTGGACAGCCCCAATTCATTTAATGTGTTTTCATACACCAAGTTCTTTCTTGGATCAGTTAAACTATACACTTATGATCTGTACCTCCCAAATTCTATGTATATTGTTCATTTCTAATGATTCCCCAGTGTATAGTATTCAGCGATAATGACTCTTTCAAGAGTTGACATTTATTCAATCTCGTCTATCCAGTAATCATTCCTATCTATAACAGTATGTAATTCATTTTAAAGATTATAAATCTTACATTTATTCTATCATTGTTCCCTGAAATTTATTAATTATGAAATCACTTGGCTCATCAATATCTTTTAATTTTACAAGTGAATAATATATCGATCTAACAGTCGTAGATCTATGTTACATACTCTACTTATTTCATGCATAACATCTATCATCAATCATCATCCTTGAACAGTTAACATATAACCTAAGAGTTCTGTCTCTATGTTCGGCTAGCAGTAAATGTTGAAATTATAAATCAGTATGTAGAGTAATATTTAACAATATTGAGCATTTGTAAACAACTGTAAATAATACCTGCGACTACTGGTACAGTAGCCTAATCATCTCTCAATTCGCTGTAAAAGATCAATGGTCAGAATTCACATATAAGTCTATCTATCATGTCAGAATTTACTCTATTTGGCATTAGTAATATCGGTGCATCAATCTCATCTCCCATGAACCACTATTACAAAACTGTTTCAACACCAAATCTTTTTGATACCAGTGAGCTTAAGAATTTGACTTAATGCCCCAATCATTTCCTAGCATCACTAGGTTTGGTAGGATAAATGTAGTGATATTGTAGCATTCTAATCCTCAAGTCTTCTGGGGTAAACGTCGTTCTAACAATATCATAAAGGATTCGTAGTATCCAGATTGGGTAAGGTAGCACTGTGTGTTTCTCAGTTACCCTAGTTACATGATAAGGCGGCCGTTCCTCACCGGTAACAGAGGTCCTGATAGCACATCAGTGACTGTCAATTTTCCACATTTTCTCTTTTAACCATTTACAATCACTGTTATCCATTTTCATAATTTATACCCACTCCTAATCTTCAGTCTCGATTTCTTCTACATCACTAGACCTAACTTCCAAGTATAGGTCACTTGTTGATAATATTCGTGATTTTGCTCCGTATCTCGTGTTCTATGCTCCATATTTCTAAACAATAACCTTAAGGTAACCATTAAAGTTCTCGTGTTTCTCTGTCTAACATTCTCCAATATTAACCTTGCAGATGTGATAGAACCAGTAAATCAATCATCCAAATGTTCAGTTACTAAGTTCAGTTCGGCAATTACATGGAAACACAATCAAGTGTGTAAGGATCTCTTAAGATCTAAACAGGTTATAAATAACTGGAAGGGTACCTGTGGCTATCTGGGTAGTAGTTTAATCTTTCCTTGACACCAACAAGACTAGTGAGGTAGGTGTGGCACTGGCCGTAGCCTTAGCTTTCCGAGGGCAATTCCTTGTTTACCCTATAGGGTGATCCTTAACAGTGCCACTATTTCAATGTCCATAGTTGTCTGTTGGGGTGAGCTTGAGGCAGAGATTTGAGGATCTCTTCTATAAGGCGCTCAATTCGGTCTAATTGATCCTTACCTATCCCAATATTCCTAGTATACACCATTGCTCTAAACCATAAATGTTAGATAAGTATTTCCATAAAAGTCTACTCGTCTATGGTCTAATCGAGTCAATATAATCTATTGAGATATTCCTTTTTGTTAACCTTGTCTATAAGATAACCATCAATGTTCAAAATAATAATCAATGTTCACATGAAATCTATATCATAGAGACTTCAATTCTATCTATTGATTCTAACTCTAAGTGATCTATGTGATTCATAATTGTCAATGTATTCCTTGTGATAACCATGTCTATAAAGATAACTAGTAAGGATAACCCATAAGATGTCCAGTCAATCAAGAAGAGAAAAATCAAGGATCGTATGAACTCTATATAAGGAAGGTCAATTACATCTATTCATTCTATTTCTAGTCCTATCTCCCATGACTCACAATCGAACCTATAGCTCTGATACCAAGCTGTCACGACCCGAAATCCACCCTATGCGGATCTCGTGTCGCGGGGCCGACCCGAAGGCCGTCCCTACTTTTTCCATTTCTGTATCATAGTACTAATATGCAAAGTACTAAAACCTCAAGACAATAACAGCGGAAGTCTTTTCAATACACAATGTTAGTGAAAGTCTTTACAATACATAATATAGTTCTACATAAATAAAATAAGAACCAAACATGACCAGCACCCGAGGGTGGTGAATACATGGGAGAACTAAAACATAACTGATGCATTTTCTCAAATGTCCTTCTATGTCTTTAGACTCCTACCGGGGTCTCGCGGCATCAGTACCTGAAATGGGGGTGAGGAGGGTGGAATGAGCTACGAGAGCCCAGCAAGTAAATACAGATCTCCGACACTGGTATCGAGGATCATAAAAGAATATGAATCCAAGAACAAGAATATGATAGCCAATCATAAGAAATAAGATGCTATGATAGCCAATGGGCACAGTTGCCATAAAGGCCAATAAACAATAGAACACAATGTACAATTAGGAGTAAGGGACATCACATCAACATGAAACTCTTAACATGTGAACAGTGGCAAATGAACAGTGGGATCACAATGTGTAATCAGTAGGAATAGCATAACAATGTCCTGGAACTCTCAACGATAATACAATAACAAGAAAGTACTGCCATTATAATTGATTACAATAAATCAATAAAGGAATATCTCGCAATACAAGATAATCACAAGAACAATGTAACTCAACAATTTTAGTTGAGCAATCATATAAGAGATGCTTTTGTTCTGTGTCAGGGCTTGATTTGCCCTCGGTCTTTGGGGGCCCGGTTTACCCCCTTCAGTGCATTCCAGTGTATGGCCATATGTCCGTTCACGGACTCGACCCGAAGGTCTTCAGTGTATTTAAAAGCATCGGATGGATATTGTGACTGAGCACAACTCCAGTATACATAAACATTTCATGATCATAAATGATTCCATAAGAGTATATAAAATGGAATATCATCAGTCAATGGAAACATAACAATAGGCATTTGAAAGTACGGTTCAACATGATAACAATGGTACAACAATAAGTCAATGTCCACCAGATAGAACAATATCACATTGTGGAGACAATAACATCAGATACGCTCAGGAGTACAATTTTGGCAGTAAAAGAATGAACTTGGCTTGATAACACCACATGGAAGAGAAAGGGTATCTACTTACCTCTAATACGTTGCTAATTCAGTCTCCTGTAGGTTTGCCTTTTCCCGTTGAGTTCCCTATATATCAGTAATTACGTTTCAGAATAATTTCTATTCACCAGATTCTATGCCTTGCTATGATCAGTATTTCTAATACTTATTTAGACTTTTAATATGTCCGTTGTTCTCGGAACCTCTTTTCATAATTTTGACCTTACCAATAGATTCGGAAGGTTCAGAATAATAAAAATTCACTAGTTATTTAATTCAATCGGAGTCCATTTGACTCACCTATGAAGTAGGGGTATTTTGGTCATTTTTACAAGTCGTAACTTTTCGGGACTCCGTCTCTTGAAACGGACCTTACCAATGGACTCAGAGCATCCGAGATAATAAAAATTGACTATTCATTTGCCCTATTTGGACCTCGTTTGACCCACTTTTGAGTCAGGGGCATTTTTGTAAAATTAACATTTTTCTGTTGGGCCTTAGTGGAATTATTCAAAACATTTGGGGCCGGTTCATAAATTCCATAAGCTGCGGTCTGAACCAGTTGGTTCAGACCCCAAAACCCTAAACCGGTCAGCCTTTCTCCTGAACCAAACGGTTCAGTGTCATTCAAGAACCGGAATACAATAACCCAATTCCCTATCCCTATCCATGGTTCGGTTAACCCCAAAACCCAATTCTATTTCTTATCCCAGTTACCAAACAGCCCAATTGATTTTAATTTCACATTCAAAACGACACAGTGTTGGACCTGTATTGCGGTCGGTCGGATCTCAACCCGACCCGACCCAGACCCGATCTCATCCTGACCCGAAGAAGCCCCCGATACTCCGGTTGTCTTCTCCGGTGGGGTTTTCCGGCCCCGGTCGCCGGAATAGCGAATTTCCTCACGGATCTTCATGATTTTACGTCCAAACTTTATTGTTTTTCTTCCCAATGAATTCTAGGATTATAAGGAACATGTTAGGACTGATTTTAACCTCCCACATCACCGGTTTCACACACCCATTCCCAGTTTCCGGCGTTGCACCAGTGAGGGAATAACTGGCCACAGAATGGCCATTTCTTGACCATTTAAGCTAATTCGAAGTGCGTTGGGTCCCTAGAGACTTTTCCTATCCATATTATGGTTCAAATCTTGATTTGGTTCCACCAATTTTAAATCACCATTGCCAGCCGTAATCCAGTTTTGGTTTTTCTTGTTTTTCTTTTCTATTTCGGATTCTCATAAACTCTAACAGTAACGACACCTATTAACAATATAAATGAATATAATTTAAATCAGGAATATACCTGTTTGTAGGTTTTCTCAACCCTTTTTCCAAAAATTCATTTTCTTTCTTTCTCTCTCTACTCCCACTTCTTTCTTCCTTGCGATTCAGTTCCTCTCACATCTTCAACCTCTGTCTAACTCTCTCTTCCTTTCTAATTATCCAACCGACTCAGTAGTCGGTGGCTTTTGTCACTTGTAGCCGTGGTGACACCACACACATGCACATAAGACACCTCACACACATAGCTTTCTCTCTCTTGGCTGATTTTCAGTCGGTGGCCTTGCCACCTAACACACACATGCACCGCATGTTGCCACCACACCTGACCCACGTGCCATTCATTTCTTTCAATTTAATTTCCTTCCATCTAATTATATTGTATTACAATATATATATATATCATTCAACCGTATATATGTATATATGTATACGTATATATATGATATTCATAATCATTTAGATTTACTATAAAAATTTATACGTCGACATTCACTTGCACGTTTTTCAATAAACTCGGCTTCCGGTGCCACGGCAGCCGGACACCCGTGACTGTTTGCCTCTCGTACCTATGCATCGTAATTAAACAATACAGTCTATTACGCATCCACTTTTATTTATGTCATTTCACGGCTTATAATTCGGGATTACATTTATAGCCCGGTCCAGCCCGGTGCACATGCTATATCCCGGGTCGGGATATTACAACATCCACCTCCAAGCAGCTATCTCCAAGGGTCTCCCTTGGCATATTTTGGGTGACTTCAATGCTATATGCTACCCCCATGATAGAAGAGCAGGTAACTACGACTGGCCCCCTGCTATGAATGACTATAACACTTGTTTTTTGAATGCTAAGCTTGGGGATCTGAGATTTTTTGGGCTTTTTTTCACATGGTCTAATGGTCAAGCCGCCCCCCACACGATCCACAGAAAGATTGATAGAGCTTTAGTCAACCAGGACTGGCTTTCTGCTTTCCCATCTGCTGAGGCTGAATTCCTCCCTCCTGGCTTCTCTGATCACTCCCATATTATTGTCAGATCCGGCATATCTTTCAAGAAGAGCAAAGTCCCTTTCAAATTCTTCAATTTTTGGGCCAATTATGATGATTTTCTTCCTACTGTTGAGCAAGCCTGGCGCACAAATTTTCAAGGTACAGCCATGTTTATCTGTTGCCAAAAGCTTAAGAAGGTGAAATGTGCTCTTAAGGATTTCAATCAACAAAGATTCAAAAACATCACCTCCTATGTCTAAGAAGCTCATAACAAGCTCTATGATATCCAAAATCTCCTTGAGAGGGATCCTGGGAATGAGAGTCTCATTCAGGAGGAAAAGAAGCTCATCACAATTTTCACTCCCTTCTTAGCAGTGAGGAAAGTCTTGCCAAGCAAAAATCCCGTGTTCAATGGCTTTCTCAAGGTGACCAAAACACCTCTTTTTTCTTCAAATCTGTGAATAACAGAAGGAACCGTAACAAGATCGTCAGCCTCCTTGATGCAAACGGTCGCAGAATTGATGACATAAAAGAGGTAAAAAACACCATTGTGGAATTTTACCATGATCTCCTTGGAACTGATAGTCCCATTCACTACCCAAGTAAGCAAGCTCTTGCAAGCTTTATCCCAAAGCGCCTTCATTCTGATTTCTTTAATGTCCTTCAATGCCCGGTCTTTGAAAAAGAAATCCAAGATGCTCTTTTTAGCCTTCCCCCTAACAAAGCCACTGGGCCTGATGGCTTTAATAGTCACTTTTTTAAAACAACTTGGAATATCATTAAACCTGAGGTCATTGCCGCTACCTCTGAATTTTTTTCCTCCAAAACCATCCTTAAAGAGATGAATGCCACGGCTATTGCCCTTGTCCCCAAAGTTCCTAACCCCTCATTTGTCCATGACTTTTGGCCTATATCTTGCTGTAACACCCTTTACAAAACCATCTCCAAAATCCTGGTCAACTGTCTCAAGAAAGTTCTCCCTAGCCTCATTGATCCTTCTCAATCTGCTTTTATTCAAGGCAGGAATATCAGTGACAACATCCTTCTTGCCCAAGAACTCATGCATAATTACCACAAGGACACAGGCTCTCCTCGTTGCACTCTGAAAGTTGATCTTAAGAAAGCATTTAATTCAGTGCGATGGGAATTTATTACTGACACTTTGAGCATTATGGGTTTTCCTCAGCTTTTTATTGACTGGATTTTTTGCTACATCTCTACTCCTCGTTTCTCAGTTGTCATTAATGGAGAGTTGGAAGGATATTTTCCCGGGGCTAAGGGTTTAAGGCAAGGAGACCCTCTTTCCCCTTATCTCTTTGTGATTGCTATGGATTTTCTCTCTTTGATTCTCCATCAAATGTCGGCTGGCTCTCAATTTAAACACCATTGGAGATGCCATAAGTCCAAGCTGACCCATCTTTGCTTTGCTGATGACATCATGCTTTTTTGTCATGGGGATCTTGCCTCAGCTTCTATTCTAAAGGAAGGGCTCGACACTTTTGCCTCCTTCTCTGGCCTTCTGCACAATGCTTCCAAAAGTAACATTTTCCTTTCAAGTGTGGATTCCAACCTCAAGCAGCACATTATTGATCAAGTCGGCTTCCTTGAAGGCTCCCTCCTTATCCGTTACCTTGGAGTGCCTTTGATTTCTACCAAGCTGAAAGCCCAGCATTGCAAATCTTTAGTAGATCGCATTATTGGTAAGATCACTCATTGGGCTACAAAATCTCTATTCTATGCAGGTCATGTTCAGTTGATTAGGTCTGTCCTTTTTAGCATTCAAGTTTTCTAGTCCTCTCACTTCATCCTTCCAAAAAAGGTGGTGTATCAGATTGAACAAGCTCTGAGATCTTTTCTTTGGAGTGGCAACCATCTCATATTTTCTGGCTCCAAAGTAGCGTGGGAGGATGTTACTTGCCCTAAAAATGAAGGGGGTCTTGGTATTAAGAAGCTTGTTGATTGGAACCAAGTTGCTTTGGGGAAACTCATATGGGCTCTCTTTCAAAACCCCTCTAACTCCCTTTGGGTTCAATGGATTCGCAGCAATCTGCTTAAAGGCAAAAGCTTCTGGGAAGTCAAATGTCCCCAATCTTGCTCGTGGGCTTGGAGGAAAATGATCAAATTTCGTCCGTTATTCAAACCGCACATCAAAATTGTCATTGGGAATGGGTGTTTTGCTTCTCTTTGGTTTGACTATTGGCTCCCTAATGGCTCCATCTATGACAACATGGGAGAAAGGGTTATTTATGATTCGTGTCTTGGAAGAAAAGCTACAGTGAATTACATCATTCTTGAAAATCGTTGGAACTGGCCTATTGCAAATTCTCCTCACCTTCTGGACCTTAAGAATGGCATGCCTCCTAGTCTTCTCCCCCCCCCCTCCGTGATGATAAAGCTTTTTGGTTACCCTCCTCAAATGGGGTCTTCTCCATTAACTCTGCCTGGGATACCTTGCATGGTCGTAACCTCCAGGTAAATTGGTGGAAGCTTGTTTGGCATCCAAAAGCTATTCCTTGTGCTGGGTTCATCCTTTGGATGGCCATTCGTCACAGTCTAAGGACCAAGGACCGTCTTTTCTTTTCTAATCTTGGTCATGACCCCAAATGCCTTTTCTGTTTGAGAGAAAATGAGAGTCATAACCACCTCTTCTTTCTTGTTCCTTCACTTCCAACATATGGTCCCATTTGCTCTCTAAGAGTGGATTTCAATGCCCAAATGGGGACTGGCAACAGAATGTTCTTTGGGCCACCAACTCTTTCGAAGGTAAGTCATTTTCCTCTATTTTAGGCAGGCTTACTCTAGCTTGTACAATTTACAACATTTGGTATGAAAGGAATAACAGATTATTCACCAAGATCGAGAGAAACTCAAATGCCATCATAGCTCAAACTCAGTACATGATCCATGGCAGGCTCACTACCTCAAAAGGGATACCAGACTCTAACTTTAATAGACATCTCCAGTGTACTTGGTCTTTACCTTGTAGTATTTTTAATGTGTAATGTTTCACAGCTTGGGCCGAGAGCTCTTGTATGTTGTTGTTTTCCTCCCTTTTAGCTTGTCCGAGGGTATGCCCTCTTGATTTTGTATTTATTTCTATTTAGTTTTGGTGTTCTGTTTGCTGCTTGGGGTCATGAGCTCTTCTGTCTATAGAAGTTCTCCTTCCCTCTAGCTTGTCCGGGGGTATGCCCTCTTGATCTTGTATTTATTTTCTTCTTTTATCTATCTATTTACCTATCAAAAAAAACAAAAAAAAAAACAATGTTCTCCTTACCTTACTTGTAACGGAGATTCATGATCGGTGTGGATCACAAACTCCTTAGGCCAAAGGTAGTGCTGCCACGTCTCTAGAGCGCGAACAAGACCATAAAGTTCTTTGTCATAAGTGGGGCAATTCAGGGCTGCCCCACTTAGCTTCTCGCTGAAAAAGGCGATGGGTCGCCTATCCTACAACAAAACAACTCCAATTCATATTCTTGAGGCATCACATTCAATTTCAAAAGTTTTGTTAAAATCAGGTAATGCTAACACAGGTGCAGAACATAATCTTTCCTTAATAATAGCAAATGGATTCACTTGATCAATCCCCCAATGAAATCCAACATTCTTTATAACTATTTTAGTGTGTGGTGCAGCAATGGTGCTAAAATCCATAACAAAATGCCTATAAAAACTAGCTAAAACATGAAAGCTTCTTACCTCAGTGATGCCTTTAGGCGTTGGCCACTCCTTGATGCCCTTGACTTTCTCTTCATCCACCATAATACCTTTTTGATGTGAACCTGTAAGATCGAAATCCCTTGAACCCACAATCAAATTGAAATTTACCCAAGAAACCCAAGAATCACGTCAAGTTGATCTAGACCTGTTGAAAACTTGTTTCAAAAACCTAGATTTGATGAGAACGCCACAAAGGGTATGCCTTTGATAACTTCATAGTTCACTCAAACACAAGAAGAGAAAACTGAAATATTCTCTATGCAGAAAGCTTCATTCACGTTCATAGCCTCCAAATTGCGACTACAAATCCTTTTAAAACCCTCCATGAAATCCTAGGGCCGAATAAGACTTACATCAATTAAAAAACACGAGCTGAACATCTTTAGGCCCAAAACGTCCTAAACTACCGACTATACCTAAAACATAAAATAGGCCCACACGCCTACACTTAATGAAGTAAAAAGTCTATACGAAACCACTAGGTAGCTTGTATCACATGGATTAAAGTTGGTTCTTCTTCTTTCAAGCCCATCGTGAATATTGGGGTCTTGCTCGATAACTCGACCCAAGTGGATTGCACCAATCCTTGCATTGCTTCCTTGATCTTCTTAACTCTCGACCTTGTGATTGTCCTATCTGGAACTTGTAACGGATCTTTAAGACTCAGTCCACCATGGTGCCCATCACTTTTGTACTAACATCATAACAAAGAAAAACAATTTTTTCCATACAAAAGGTACATTTCTTAAAATTAGCATACAACTTTTCACATCTCAACACATCGAACACACATCTCAAATGCTCAATATGTTCATCTAAGTTCTTGCTATACACTAGGATATCATCAAAGTACACGACTACAAATTTGCCAAGGAATGCACGTAATACATGGTTCATTAATCTCATGAAAGTACTAGGCACATTTGTAAGTCCAAATGGCATAACCAACCATTCATAAAGTCCATATTTAGTCTTAAAAGCAGTTTTTCATTCATCTCCATCTTTCATTCTAGTTTGATGGTATCCACTTTTTAGATCTATTTTACTACAAATACATGAGCCATGCAATTCATCAAGCATATCATCTAATCTAGGAATGGGATGACGATACTTTACCGTAATATTGTTGACCACTCCAATCAATGCACATCCTCGAAGTCCCATCCTTCTTTGGCACTAGTAGCAGTACTGTACATGAGCTCATGCTCTCTCTCTCTCTCTCTCTCTCTCTCTCGGACCCCTTGCTCATCAAATCTTCAACTTGCCTTTGAAGCTCCTTTGTCTCCTCCGGATTACTCCTATAGATGGTCGGTTTGGAATAACGTCTCTAGGTACGAAATCAATTTGATGTTCAATGCCTCTAATGGGCGGTAACCCACTCGGCATCTCCTCTGGAAATACATCCTCAAACTCCTGCAACAAAGAAACAGCCACACTAGGAAGAGATTGGTTAGTTTCATCAAGATTAAAATAAGATTCTTTGTAAACAAGAAAAATCATAGGCTGATCTGCTAAGAAGGCCCTCTTAACCTCACTCTCCTTTGCATAAAAACTCATCTTTGTCTCTCTTTTTCTCTCTACAAGTTCTCTTTCTTTTTTCTCTCATGGCTCCACTCTGTTTTCTTTATTCTCAGCCACCTCTCTATTTTTTGTGTCACTCTTTTTTTCTTGAGGTTTCAGCCTCACCCTTTCTTTTTTGCTCAATCTCACTTTTCAATTTCAGTTGGTCCTCACATACTTGTTTTGGGGTTAAAGGAGCAAGCTTGATTGTCTTTCCATCCTTTACAAAGTTGTATATATTCCTAAACCCGTCATGAATCACCTTCTTGTCATACTGCCAGCAGCCTTCCCAACAAAATATGGCCAGCATACATAGGAACTACATCACAGAGCACCACATCACTATACCTCCCAATGGTAAAAGCCACCAAAACCTGCTTATTGACCTTGACCTCTCCATATTCATTCAACCACTGCAACTTATAAGGTCTAGCATGCTTCAGTAAAGGTAAGCTCAACTTTTCAACTAGGGTGGTACTAGCTACATTGGTGCAACTTTCCCCATCTATAATCATACTACACTCCTTGTTATTTACATAACATCTAGTATGAAATATGTTCTCTCACCTTCTATTGGGTATTGAGGGCATGCCTGGTAACAAGAGACTCACCTTCTATTGGGTATTCCACTCCATCATCATCACTAGCATTGACCAACTCGGGCATCTCATCACCCTCATTCTCACTCTTAGTCATCACCTCCCCATTGTCACGCATAACCATCACCCGCTTATTTGGACATTGAGAAGCGATGTGCCCAAAACCAAAACATTTAAAACATTTAATATCTCTATTCCTTGAAGGTTGGAAATCTACCTTGGGTTTGTTCTTGCTAGTTCCCTCATGTTGTCTCTTAGGTGGTTTGGCCGTCCCTTCTGTTACAGCTCGATCATTTCTATCCCATTTTGGTCTCCAAGGAGTGCTAGAAATTGAAGTATACCTTGCTGCCCCTTTTCTCTTTAACTGCCTCTCCACCTTCATAGCCATGTGCACCATGTCTTTTAGCTCCACATAATGCTGCAACTCAACTACATTAGCTATATCTCTATTCAGACCACTTACAAATTTGGCCATTGTGGCCTCTCGATCCTCCTCTACATTAGCCCGAATCATAGCCACATCCATCACCTTATTGTAATTCTCTACACTCCTGGCCCCTTGTGTAAGGTTCTGTAATTTTTAGTAGAGGTCTCTATAGTAGTGGCTAGGCACAAATCTCCGCCTCATGAGAGTTTTCAACTCACCCCATGTTTCTACAGGTCTCTCATAATCCTCCTCTTGGTCAAAATTGATCCCCCCAAATAATTGCATAATCAGTGAACTCAATTACCGCCAGCTTCACCTTCTTTTCCTCTAAATAGTTATGACAATAAAAAATCAATTCTATTTTCTTCTCCCACTCTAAATAAGCTTCTAGATCATTTCTACCTTGGAAAGATGATATTTTTACTCTGATGCTCCCAAGGTTCCTATCAACTCCATCTCGACCCCTTGGATTTCTCCTATGTCCTCCTCTTCCACGCCTACCTCCTCTAGGTCTGCCCATTTCACCCATTCCAACTTCAGATGCTATGTCTTCCTCAGCCTCATCATCTTCTTCATTCTCATACTCATTTTCAATAATAGGCTCACGTTTCCTCCTATCTTTTCCACCTTGCAGATTTCTAAGCACTGACATCTTGCTGATCCATCCTATCTCGCATCTCCCCCATCACCAAATTCAACCGTTCAAATTGTTGTTGCATGGCCTGCAAAACAAAGAATGGGTTAGCCGCGTGCTCCTTAGGTGTTGAGTCACTCTTATGAGACATTGTTAATGCCCTGCAAAACTAGAAAAGGATGTTAGAGGTAAAAAGAAAACCTCACACACTCCCTTACGTGTTTATGCTCAAATATTGTCACACCACTCGTGTTTCACTCTTTTAGGCTTTTCCCATACGAGTCTAACCCACTCTTGCCTTTTACCTCTCCTGTTTTCCCTTTCAAGTTCGTGAAGAACTAGTTGAACTAGATCAAGACAAAACCTTATATTATTCCAACCAGCAATAGATTCAAGAAGCAAGAAGGATTAAAACGACACGGATCTCAAAGAATTGTAAAAGCAAACAAGAGCAATTAGGAAACAATTAGGAATCAAGATGCAATTAAGAAACAATTAGGAAATCAATTAGGAAACAATTAGGAATCAAGATGCTATTTTCGACCCCTTTGAAGCTAAGGACCAATCAACACCAAATTTTCAGATTACAAGTATATCAAACAGCCATAATCACATTTTTTGTAAATTTTTTTTGTACCCTTTTTTTGTGTATTCTTTTTTTTTTTTGTTTAATATAAATTGGGTGACTGCTGGAACAAAAAACAAAAAATGAAAGAAGCAGAAAATTCGAAAAGCAAAAAAAAAAAAAGAAAGCAAGAAACAAAAAGTCAAGAAACAAAAAAGCAAAAGGAAGCAGAGTGGCACAAGAAGAGAAAAGGAAAAAGAAAAAAAGGCGCTGGAGATTAGAAAGAAAAAAAAAAAAAAAACTTGCGGCAGAAACGAGAAAAACAAAAGCTGTGGGACAAAAGAAAGAAGTGGCGCTAGAGAAAAAAAAAACAAAAAGAAGAGGCGGCTGAAAAAGGCAGAAGAACGGCGCGGCCGGAAAGAAAAAGAATAAAAAAAAAAAAAAAGGCTTTAAGGGATTCTGTTGCTAAAAAGGGTGCTTGTAATACCCCGAAAATTCGACATGACCTAGACTATATTCTGACCTAATAAAAAATAGGTTTTGTGACATTAATAGCTCGAAATAACCCAAAATACAGTAAACTATGATTGGGGATATCAAATGAATCACTTTTCGGATCAAAGGTGATTAAATGATTTTAGTAGATGATTTCTACTTATTTGAGGATGATCTCCCAGTTTGATTCATGGTGATATGGGTCTGATCATCGAATCTTGATGAGACCATACAATTGTGGTCGTAAATCAGACTTAATGGGGATTCCTGTATCTGATATGAAATTTGTGTGAAACTATGATGATAGTATTGGCATAAAGGGAGATCAGAATCTCCTAAATATGACCAACTAAGTTTTGAGGACAAAACTTCCTTTAAGGGGGGGTAAGATGTAACACCCCGACCCGATTAATTGTTAATTAGTTCACTAATTATTAATTAGAAACGACATAAAGAATAATCAAGGAAGTTAATAAAGAATATCTCGACGGTCACGATAGACCAATAAAATAATTTAAACACGTCAAAAAGAAGGGTGTAATACCCAAACCTAATTACCAATTAATTAGGTGAAATGATGTCATTTTTACACTGTGAAAACTCGAATTAGCGAATTATGACGGCCACAAATGAATAATAACTGACACGAGACCTTTGACATCGAGGCTAATCGTGATAGGAAGCGACCAGAAGAAACCGCTTCGTAAAAAGAGCAATAGAAAAGAAATTACGAAGGAAAAAACTAAACCAGAATTCTATGCCAACCAAACAGGGCCTAAGCCCAAATGAAGGAAAAATGCCCAAAAGTGAGGCCAAGGGGATTTGAACCCTTTACCAAGTGGGGCAAGATTTTAAGCACCCAAAAAATTAACCAAATGGGCTGCCAACAACTTTATGCCTAACTATACAACAGAATTGTATATAAACTTCAGTTAACCAAGGCCACTTCCCAAATTGGCCAATAGCCATACATGCAAACCCCTCATCATCAGTTCACATCATCCCACCTCAGCCGTATGATCCCACCTAAAATTCTGATTTGCATCCACCTATATATATGTATATGTATAGGTATGCAATAATATATATATATATATATATATATATATACACACCTTAGGACCCTCCAAAATGAGGTGCTGCACTCAGACGTGTAAACTTTTGTGTATGTGTGTGTTCATGAAGGCTGAGTGAGAGAGTGAGTTAGAGAGAGAGAGAGAGTCTAGAGAGAGAAAGTGAGGGCTTGTGTGTGAGATTGTGTGTGCATGATGTTTCCATTGGAGGTGCACAAAAGAGGAAGGGATTGAGAGGCACACGACTAAAACTGAGGCAACTGAAGGCCCCATATTGAGCCTAGGAGGATGAAGAGGTCTGATCTAAGGTATAAGCCTCAAAAAACTATTTTATTTGTTTTCCTCCCTTTTGAAGTTTGACGCTGTTTCAGTTTTATTTAAGCCCTACATTACATGCATGCATTGAAATAATATTGAGGGATGGATTTTGAACAGAATAGGAGAGCCTAGGAAGCTCGAAATGCATAAACCAGGGATAATAGCCATGGATGACCTCCATTGGAGCAGGTTTAAACCGACTAAAGCCATACCAAGTTTGGGTTGCTAGACCTTAAAGCAAACTTCTTGAGGATTTCAAAAACCATAACCCGAGGCTTAAAAACCTAGGTGGAGACCCTCAAAACACCATATGCAGGTTGCGGGTTTTTGATACAACCTTCAAAACTTACGGCAAAACCCAAATTTGAGAATAGAAACTCAAACCCCATAATCAGTAGGTCACCATAGAAAAAAATCCCACAAGGTTTGGTGAAGAAATGGGTGTGTGCGACCTAGTTGCAGGTATAGGCTAAACGAACCCATCATGGCCCCTAGAGTTTGATTCGAACTCTAAAATGAATGCCAAGATGTTGGCCTAACCCCCAGAAACTCATAACACCCAAGAGCAGAGGGAATCAGTGTAGGAAAACCCACGAAAATGGAAAAAATGAAAACTGGAAATTAGGGCTACAGTAACCTGTGTGATGAAGAAGACGACGAGTCGACCGAGTCGACTTGACCAACTCGCTCAGACCGAACCTGTCGACTCCGACACATGTCGAATTGCAGGATGGCCACCGCATTAATGAAACTGTGTCGTTTCAAGCCTTATATTTTAAATAAATTCTGGACTGGTTGGTTACAACTGTAAGAAATTGGAAATCAGGTCTGAGGATAGCCCAAACCGTGGATAAGGGGATTAAAGGAGTTATCTTATTCCGGTTCTTTGGCTTAGCTTGGACCAGTTGGCTCAAGGACTATTGGGTTCGGTCTAGGGTTTGACCTAGTAAACCCAACGGTCCAAGGGCTTAATTAAAAGGAAAATAAACCAGAACTGTTCTAAATTATGGATTGACCCCAACTGTTCTGAAGATTTATATTCTGGCCCAGCTTCTGAAAAATTAATGCATATAAGCCCCTGAAAAATAAATAAATAATAAAATAATTAATTTTATTATTTCATTCATAGGGTAAAATTACTATTTTACCCTTGGACGCTAAATGACACAAACGAAGCCCAAATTCAATAAGTAAATAGTGCATTTCTACTAATTCGAGCATTCCAAACTTAATGGCTGAGTCCGATTTGGGAAATTAAGTCTCGAAAAATAAAGACACGTAAATGGTAAATGACTGTATTGCCCCTAATGATACATATGGTAGATTAAACATAAAAGATAGTCCAATTTAACTATGTCGGACACTCTGGACCCAATGGTGAGGTCTATTTTATGAACCGAAGTCTCGAAAAATTTGGCTATGTAACATGTGAAATTACTAAAATGCCCCTGATGTTATACGAAGTCCAAATAAAGTCCAAATGGGACGAAACTGATACCGATAGAAGCCCTGATACTCGTGAAACTACACACCTGATTAAATGACGAATCGGAGGCAGAATCTCACAAAACGTAAAATTACCAAAATACCTCTAAGTGTGGTAAGTGCAAAGTAGAGACCGAATAAAGGCCAATCTGATCTAATAAATTATCATAAGCATAATTATGGAAATTAAGGGGCTACCTACAACTCTGGAACAGTTAACGTATAAAATGAGAAATGACTGTTGTGTCGCGATGATCAAAAGCAGATACCAAATGAAGTCCAAAAGACTTAGAACTTTATATTTAAGATATGTGGACTATTCTAAGGACCACGATAGGGTTCGGGACAAGAATTGTGAAATTACCATTTTGCCCCTAAGGTTAAATAAGTACTTAACTGATAACGATTTGAGTGCAAAAGACTTAGAACTTTATATTTAAGATATGTGGACTATTCTGAGGACCATGACAGGGTCCGGGACAAGAATGAAAAAATTACCATTTTGCCCCTAAGGTTAAATAAGTACTTAACTGATAACAATTAGAATCCAAATGACTTAGAAGCCTAATTAAAGAATGAAATAGCCTCAAATGAAACGCAATGAAAGGGCAATAGGCTATTGGGCTATCTTAGGTAATCCAATATACGCCTAAGATGATGAATAAGTCATGAATGGAACCTAGCTGCTTTGGGGAAACTCATTTGGGCTCTTTTTCAAAACCCCTCAAAGTCCCTTTGGGTTCAATGGATTCGCTGCAATCTTCTTAAAGGCAAAAGCTTCTGGGAAGTCAAATGCCCTCAATCTAGCTCGTGGGCTTGGAGGAAAATGATTAAATTCAGATCTTTATTCAAGCCCCATATTAAAATTTTTATTGGCTCAGGGCTCTTTGCTTCCCTCTGGTTTGACTATTGGCTTCCCAATGGCTCCATCTATGACAACATGGGGGAAAGGGTTATTTATGATTCGGGGCTGGGAAGATCTGCTACAGTGAGCTGCATCATTCATGAAAATAGCTGGAACTGGCCTATTGCAAATTCTCCTCATCTGCTGGACCTAAAGAATGGTATGCCTTCAAATCTCTTTCCCTCCTCTCTCCAAGAAGACAAAGCAATTTGGTTGCCCTCCTCAAATGGGGCCTTCTCCATCAGTTCAGCTTGGGAAACTCTGCGGGGCCGCCACCCCCGGGTAAATTGGTGGAAGCTTGTCTGGCATGCCAAATCTATTCCGCGCGCTAGTTTTATTCTTTGGATGGCCATTCGTCACAATCTAAGGACCAAGGACTGCCTGTTCTCTTCTAACACTAGTCAAGATCCTAAATGTCTTTTCTGTTCTAGAGAAAATGAGAGTCACAATCACCTCTTCTTTTCCTGCCCTTTCTCCTCCAACATTTGGTCCCACTTGCTCTCTAAAAGTGGTTTTCACTGTCCTACTGGGGACTGGCAGCAAACTATCCTTTGGGCTACCAACTATTTCAAAGGCAAGTCGTTCTCCTCCATCTTAGGCAGGCTTACTCTAGCTTGCTCAGTTTACAACATATGGCGTGAAAGGAATACCAGATTATTCACCCAGATCCAGAAAAGTCCAAATGCCATCATAACTCAAACTCAGGACATGATCCGTGGCAGGCTCACTCACTCAATAGGGATTCAGGACTCATCTTCCAATAGACATCTCCAGTTTACTTGGTCTCTGCCTGATAGCATATTTAAAATGTAATTTTTTTTGCTGCTTGGGGTTGGGAACTCTTCTGTTTTATGTATGCTCTGCCTTTCCCCTAGCTTGCCCGAGGGTATGCCCTCTTGTTTTGTTTTCTTTTTCTTTGTTTAGTTTTTTCTTTTTTGTTGCTTTTGGTCGGGTGCTCTTCTATTTGTAGAAGTCCATCCTTCCTCTAGCTTGTTCGAGGGTATGCCCTCTTGATCTTGTACTTATTCTTTTCTTTTATCTAATTTATTTACCTATCAAAAAAAAAAAAATCTTTATACACTATACCGTTTTATATGCTATACTGTTGAAATGTGTATACTTAAATGCATACCCTTTTGTACTGCATTGCACGTGTCATGATTTTGTTCTATCCTGCCTAATTAGCGTCTTGTCCTATTTTGGTTTTGTTCTATTCCGCTCAATATTGACCTGTTCTATTATTGATTTATTTGCCTATGTTCCGATTCCATGTGCTTTGTAAACAAGAACTGGTTTTTGAAACCCATAATAGGGAACCTGTGTTACTCACTGGGCTTATTTAAGCTCACCCCATTATCCTAACATTTTTTAGGACTTATCTCCATCGGATTAGAAGACATAATGATATGACATGTGTCACGACCCGAAATCCACCCTATGCGGATCTCGTGTCGCGGGGCCGACCCGAAAGCCGTCCCTACTTTTTCCATTCCTGTATCATAGTACTAATATGCAAAGTACTAAAACCTCAAAACAATAACAGCGGAAGTCTTATCAGTAATAATACATCAACGGAAGTCTTTCTATACACAATGTTAGCGAAAGTCTTTACAATACATAATATGGTTCTACATAAATAAATTAAGAACCAACATGACCAGCACCCGAGGGTGGTGAATACATGGGAGAACTAAAACATAAACTGATGCATTTCCTCACATGTCCTTCTATGTCTTTAAACTCCTACCGGGGTTTCGCGGCATCAGTACCTGAAATGGGGGTGAGGAGGGTGGAATGAGCTACAAGAGCCCAGCAAGTAAATACAGATCTCCGACACTGGTATCGAGGATCATAAAAGAATATGAATCCAAGAACAAGAATATGATAGCCAATCATAAGAAATAAGATGCTATGATAGCCAATGGGCACAGTTGCCATAAAGGCCAATAAACAATAGAACACAATGTACAATTAGGAGTAAGGGACATCACATCAACATGAAACCCTTAACATGTGAACAGTGGCAAATGAACTGTGGGATCAGTAGGAATAGCATAACAATGTCCTGGAACTCTCAACGATAATACAATAACAAGAAAGTACTGCCATTATAATTGATCACAATAAATCAATAAAGGAATATCTCGCAATACAAGATAATCATAAGAACAATGTAATTCAACAATTTTAGTTGAACAACCGTATAGGAGATGCTTTTGTTCTGTGTCAGGGCTTGATATGCCCTCGGTCCTTGGGGGCCCGGTTTACCCCCTTCAGTGCATTCCAGTGTATGGCCATATGTCCGTTCACGGACTCGACCCGAAGGTCTTCAGTGTATTTAAAAGCATCGGATGGATATTGTGACTGAGCACAAATCCAGTATACATAAACATTTCATGATCATACATGATTCCATAGGAGTATATAAAAATGGAATATCATCAATTCAATGGAAACATAACAATAGGCATTTCAAAGCACGGTTCAACATGATAACAATGGTACAACAATAAATCAATGTCCACCAGATAGAACAATATCACATTGTGGAGACAATAACATCAGATACGCTCAGGAGTACAAGTTTGGCAGTAAAAGAATGAACTTGGCTTGATAACACCACATGGAAGAGAAAGGGTATCTACTTACCTCTAATGCGTTGCTAATTCAGTCTCCTGTAGGTTTGCCTTTTCCCGTTGAGTTCCCTATATATCAGTAAATATGTTTCAGAATAATTTCTATTCACCAGATTCTATGCCTTGCTATGATCAGTATTTCTAATACTTATTTAGACTTTTATATGTCCGTTGTTCTCGGTACCTCCTTTCGTAATTTTGATATTACCAATAGATTCGAAAGGTTCAGAATAATAAAAATTCACTAATTATTTAATTCAATCGGAGTCCATTTGACTCACCTATGAAGCAGGGGTATTTTGGTCATTTTTACAAGTCGTAACTTTTCGGGACTTCGTCTCATGAAACGGACCTCACCATTGGACTCAGAGCATCCGAGATAATAAAAATTGACTATTCATTTGCCCTATTTGGACCTCGTTTGACCCACTTTTGAGTCAGGGGTATTTTTGTAACTTTGACATTTCCCTGTTGGGCCTTAGTGGAATTATTCAAAACATTTGGGGTCAAAATGTAAATAGCCAGAGTTGCGGTCTGAACCATTGGGTTCACTGACTAGAAACCCTAACCGATTCGGTTCTTCACTGAACCAAACGGTTCAGTTAAATTTAGAGAACCGGATTAACATATCCAATTCTCTCACCTTATCCACGGTTTGAACAACTCCAATCCAATTTCAATCCCTTATACCCGTGACCAAACAAGCCCAATCCCATTTAATTTCAAACCCAAAACGACACAGCTTCGGTTAACCGTTTATGTCCGGTCGGGTACCGACCCGATCCAACCCAGACCCGTTTCTTTTAACCCGGTAGACCCCCCCGATTTTCCGATCATCTCCCTCACATCTCCGGTGAACTGTATTAGGGTTCCGTCACCATCTCCGGTGACGGCAACCTAAATCCGATGGTTTTTAAACCTATTTTCAATGCAGTTTTATTCCCCTTTTCATGTAGAATATATTTATAACTTTAGTTTTCCATTTAGCCTTTCGATTCTTCACGAAATAGAGCTTAATCATCTCCGGCCGAATCTCCGGCCATATGATTTTTCTTATTTTCCCTATGATTTCTTCATCATTTTTCATTCTTCCTTGTCCATTTAGTTTTCTGCATGCATAAGGATAGTTTTCATAAACTTTTAAACAAGTTTTAACCATAGAATTCATGGAACCGAGATTATTCCATCAACCTGCAACTCCAATTTTCTCTATGGTTTCTACACCATTTAGCTTCATTCTTTTTGCAATAATTTCTATATTTCATGCTTGTTCAGACCCTACCATTATATCTAAGCTTTATGCTTTAAATTGAAATCACAGAGCTGAAATCAATTACCTGGGTTTCGGATTTTGAGCTCACTGTGACTCTCCCACCTTTCTGTTTCTGAACCAATCTCTCTCCCTTCTTCTCCTCTTGAGTTCCTGACCTTTCTTTCCTTTTCTAACCTCTCATCTCTCAAACCCGTATACATATATATATGTATACCAAACACTCACCTCTTCTCTCTCTACCTTATCTTTCTCTCTTCCCATCTCTTTCTTCAGTCCCTTTAACCGATCCCCAGTCGGTGGCCCTTGCCACCTGTACCTGCGGTGGCAGCACACCCGAGCACCCAAGACACCTCACTCAATTTCTCATATAATTTATATATATATATATATATTTACACATATTATTTCATTTACCATATATATATTTATATAGCTGTACTCAATTTACATATATGTATGTATTCATGAGATCACTTTAATACATTATCATGCATACATATTCATATATATATATATATATATATATCCATTTAATTATGCAACATAACTTAAAACAGTTCGGGTTTTATTATTGTATCGACTTACCCCGATATTTGTGCCGTACCCCGGGTCGGGGTATTACATCCTTACCCCCTTAAAAATAAGTTTGTCCGCAAACTTAATGATTCTAATTCGGTGGTTTTCGTGGTTCCTCTAACATCACAATATAACTTAAATAGGCTGTTACATTAACTAAATAAAGATTTTCTGCTGAGAATCAAGTTTTACTGTCACGTTAGATCAAGTTTTACAGTCACATCAGATCAAGTCTCACTGTCACATTTGTAACTGTACTGTCTTCTTTATAATTCCACGTATACTTCGAAACCTTCCCATGAAACACAATTTCCTTCCTATGATTCTTTTCGGCTTTTGTAATTTAAGATATCTTCTGATGAAGGAAATTTTAAAATTTCTAAACGTAGCTTGACAAAACTCTATCCATTCGATCTACGAATATATCTAGGGTATATGTATCATTTGAAATGATATTATGTGGAACTCATAGGGTTCACATCGATTTCTATGTATCATTTCCTCTACAATCAATCTGTTATTCTACTAATCGTTCCTTGACCTCAAGTCAGCTATGTAAGAGTATTTGTATCCATAGTCTATATTTAACATGTCCTGTATTTAACACGTTTCAATGATAGTTCTCTTGACGGTCACGTAAGCAATGAGTCAATGGTCCAGGCGTTCAGTTTCTACATTCAGTTAGTAACATATGGAAACACATTAAATGTGTAACATAACATAGAAGATAGACCAATCATAAGTAACCCTAAAAGTATCATTTTCCAATAATGTATTTTGATTAACTGTTACTCATCACCTGTATCACCTTTCAAGTTGTCATTCCTCTATCTAGATATCACAATTAATTTATTACCTTTTCAAGGTATTTTCATTTCATTTAGATATTACTGTCAAATTCACTACTTTTCAAAGTGTCATGTTTCCAATTCTATATTACATTCTATCCCTCAATGAGCACTAATCGTTTCCCTCGTTTATTATGAAACATAATTTAATTCTCACATATTCTCACTGTATATAAAAAAAAAAATCAACAAGTTCCTAATCCGTACATAGAATTTCAATTCTCAATAACTCTTGTAATGTAAATCGATCGTGCGATCAAGTCTGTAGACTAGATATAGTAATTTAATTCTTAAGGCTCCCTCAGTACAGAACAATCATTAACCATAACTCAATAAATATCAAGTACATGTTTCCATTAGATAAAACAATCTTAAGGATTTCTAGATCTATTATTACTATGATTCCTTCCAAGTTTAACTGCTATCTCCAATTGAAACCTCGTTGATTAGCTATATCTTACTCAAGATTCTTCATATTTCCCGGTACGTCATCAATTTAATTAGAATATAAATTCCCATGTACTTACCCCCTTTAAGTTCCCTTACATATATAACAATCATCAAATTGTAACCTAATGGATACTCATTATGTACCTTCATAAGACAAATAATCATTACGAATTATTTATTTCATTATTGCTATGATTTCCTCTAATTTCTTTTAAGTATGACTACTATTTCCTACTCAAGTTTCACTTCTCTGTCTATATCAGTTATCAAAACCTCCTTCAGTATTGTCAATGTCAAATCTCAAGAATTCTCATCACTTATCCTTAAGTACACTGCTATCCTTAAGGGTCACTAGTCAATAATCATCAATTTTCATTTTAATATGTAGTTGTTTTCCAAGACTAGTTGACTTTTAATATCTTAACTTGCTCTCGTCCTTGGACAGCCCCAATTCATTTAATGTGTTTCAATACACCAAGTTCTTTCTTGGATCAGTTAAACTATACACTTATGATCTGTACCTCCTATATTCTATGTATATTGTTCATTTCTAACGATTCCCCCAGTGTATAGTATTTAATAATAATGACTCTTTCAAGAGTCGCCATTTATTCAATCTCGTCTATCCAGTAATCATTCCTATCTATAACAGTATGTAATTCATTTTAAAGATTATAAATCTTACATTTATTCTATCATTATTCCCTGAAATTATTAATTATAAAATCACTTGACTCATCAATGTCTTTTAATTTTACAAGTGAGTAATATGTCAATCTAACACTCATATATCTATGTTACATACTTTACTTATTTCATGCATATCATCTATCATCAATCATCATCCTTGAACAGTTAACATATAACCTAAGAGTTCTGTCTCTATGTTCAGCTAGTAGTAAATATTGAAACTATAATCAGTATGTAGAGTAATATTTAACAATATTGAGCATTTGTAAACAACTGTAAATAATACCTGCGACTACTGGTACAGTAGCCTGATCATCTCTCAATTCGCTGTAAAAGATCAATGGTCAGAATTCACATATAAGTCTATCTATCATGTCAGGATTTATTTTATTTGACATTAGTAATACCGGTGTATCAATCTCATCTCCCATGAACCACTATTACAAAACTGTTTCAACATCAAATCTTTTTGATACCAGTGAGCTTAAGAATTTGACTTAATGCTCCAATCATTTCCTAGCATCACTAGGTTTGGTAGGATAGATGTAGTGATATTGTAGCATTCTAATCCTCAAGTCCTCTGGGGTATACGTCGTTCTAACGGTATCATAAAGATTCGTAGTATCCAGATTGGTTAAGGTAGTACTGTGTGTTTCTCAGTTACCCTAGTTACATGATAAGGCGGCCGTTCCTCACCTGTAACAGAGGTCCTGATAGCACATCAGTGACTGTCAACTTTCCACATTTTCTCTTTTAACCGTTTACAATCACCGTTATCCATTTTCATAATTTATATTTACTCCTAATCTTCAGTCTCGATCTCTTCTACATCACTAGACCTAACTTCCAAGTATAGGTCACTTGTTGATAATATTCGTGATTTTGCTCCGTATCTCGTGTTCTAAGAATGCTCAATAATTCTAAACAATAATCCTCAAGGTAACCGTTAAAGTTCTCGTGTTTCTCTGTCTAACATTCTCCAATAATAACCTTCCAGATGTAATAGAATCAGTAAATCAATCATCCAATGTTCAATTACTAAGTTCAGTTCGGCAATTACATGGAAACACAATCAAGTGTGTAAGGATCTCTTAAGGTCTAAACAGGTTATAAATAACTGAAAGGGTACCTGTGGCTTTCTGGGTAGTAGTTTGATCTTTCCTTGACACCAACAAGACTAGTGAGGTAGGTGGGGTATTGGCTATAGCCTTAGCTTTCCGAGGACAGTTCCTTGTTCACCCTGCGGGGTGATCCTTCACAGTGCCACTATTTCAATGTCCATAGTTGTCTGTTGGGGTGAGCTTGAGGCAGAGATTTGAGGATCTCTTCTATAAGGCGCTCAATTCAGTCTAATTGATCCTTGCCTATCCCAATATTCCTAGTATACACCATTTCTCTAAACCATAAGTGTTAGATAAGTATGTCCATAAAAGTCTACTCGTCTATGGTCTAACCCAGTCAATATAATCTATTAAGATATTCCTTTTTGTTAACCTTGTCTATAAGATAACCCGTCACTGCACACAATAACAATCAATGTTCGCATCACATCACTTCAGCTCTATCCATTGATTCTAACTCTAAGTGATCTATGTATTTCATAACTATCGATGTATTCCTTGTGATAACCATGTCTATAAAGATAATCAGTAAGATAACTCGTAAATTATCAAATCAATCAATAAGAGAATAATCAAGGATCGTATGAACTCTATGTAAGGAAGGTCAGTTATAACTATTCATTCTATTTCTAGTCCTATCTCCCATGACTCACAATCGAACCTATAGCTCTGATACCAAGCTGTCACGACCCGAAATCCACCCTATGCGGATCTCGTGTCGCGGGGCCGACCCGAAAGCCGTCCCTACTTTTTCCATTCCTGTATCATAGTACTAATATGCAAAGTACTAAAACCTCAAAACAATAACAGCGGAAGTCTTATCAGTAATAATACATCAACGGAAGTCTTTCTATACACAATGTTAGCGAAAGTCTTTACAATACATAATATGGTTCTACATAAATAAATTAAGAACCAACATGACCAGCACCCGAGGGTGGTGAATACATGGGAGAACTAAAACATAAACTGATGCATTTCCTCACATGTCCTTCTATGTCTTTAAACTCCTACCGGGGTTTCGCGGCATCAGTACCTGAAATGGGGGTGAGGAGGGTGGAATGAGCTACAAGAGCCCAGCAAGTAAATACAGATCTCCGACACTGGTATCGAGGATCATAAAAGAATATGAATCCAAGAACAAGAATATGATAGCCAATCATAAGAAATAAGATGCTATGATAGCCAATGGGCACAGTTGCCATAAAGGCCAATAAACAATAGAACACAATGTACAATTAGGAGTAAGGGACATCACATCAACATGAAACCCTTAACATGTGAACAGTGGCAAATGAACTGTGGGATCAGTAGGAATAGCATAACAATGTCCTGGAACTCTCAACGATAATACAATAACAAGAAAGTACTGCCATTATAATTGATCACAATAAATCAATAAAGGAATATCTCGCAATACAAGATAATCATAAGAACAATGTAATTCAACAATTTTAGTTGAACAACCGTATAGGAGATGCTTTTGTTCTGTGTCAGGGCTTGATATGCCCTCGGTCCTTGGGGGCCCGGTTTACCCCCTTCAGTGCATTCCAGTGTATGGCCATATGTCCGTTCACGGACTCGACCCGAAGGTCTTCAGTGTATTTAAAAGCATCGGATGGATATTGTGACTGAGCACAAATCCAGTATACATAAACATTTCATGATCATACATGATTCCATAGGAGTATATAAAAATGGAATATCATCAATTCAATGGAAACATAACAATAGGCATTTCAAAGCACGGTTCAACATGATAACAATGGTACAACAATATATCAATGTCCACCAGATAGAACAATATCACATTGTGGAGACAATAACATCAGATACGCTCAGGAGTATAAGTTTGGCAGTAAAAGAATGAACTTGGCTTGATAACACCACATGGAAGAGAAAGGGTATCTACTTACCTCTAATGCGTTGCTAATTCAGTCTCCTGTAGGTTTGCCTTTTCCCGTTGAGTTCCCTATATATCAGTAAATATGTTTCAGAATAATTTCTATTCACCAGATTCTATGCCTTGCTATGATCAGTATTTCTAATACTTATTTAGACTTTTATATGTCCGTTGTTCTTGGTACCTCCTTTCGTAATTTTGATATTACCAATAGATTCGAAAGGTTCAGAATAATAAAAATTCACTAATTATTTAATTCAATCGGAGTCCATTTGACTCACCTATGAAGCAGGGGTATTTTGGTCATTTTTACAAGTCGTAACTTTTCGGGACTTCGTCTCATGAAACGGACCTCACCATTGGACTCAGAGCATCCGAGATAATAAAAATTGACTATTCATTTGCCCTATTTGGACCTCGTTTGACCCACTTTTGAGTCAGGGGTATTTTTGTAACTTTGACATTTCCCTGTTGGGCCTTAGTGGAATTATTCAAAACATTTGGGGTCAAAATGTAAATAGCCAGAGTTGCGGTCTGAACCATTGGGTTCACTGACTAGAAACCCTAACCGATTCGGTTCTTCACTGAACCAAACGGTTCAGTTAAATTTAGAGAACCGGATTAACATATCCAATTCTCTCACCTTATCCACGGTTTGAACAACTCCAATCCAATTTCAATCCCTTATACCCGTGACCAAACAAGCCCAATCCCATTTAATTTCAAACCCAAAACGACACAGCTTCGGTTAACCGTTTATGTCCGGTCGGGTACCGACCCGATCCAACCCAGACCCGTTTCTTTTAACCCGGTAGACCCCCCCGATTTTCCGATCATCTCCCTCACATCTCCGGTGAACTGTATTAGGGTTCCGTCACCATCTCCGGTGACGGCAACCTAAATCCGATGGTTTTTAAACCTATTTTCAATGCAGTTTTATTCCCCTTTTCATGTAGAATATATTTATAACTTTAGTTTTCCATTTAGCCTTTCGATTCTTTACGAAATAGAGCTTAATCATCTCCGGCCGAATCTCCGGCCATATGATTTTTCTTATTTTCCCTATGATTTCTTCATCATTTTTCATTCTTCCTTGTCCATTTAGTTTTCTGCATGCATAAGGATAGTTTTCATAAACTTTTAAACAAGTTTTAACCATAGAATTCATGGAACCGAGATTATTCCATCAACCTGCAACTCCAATTTTCTCTATGGTTTCTACACCATTTAGCTTCATTCTTTTTGCAATAATTTCTATATTTCATGCTTGTTCAGACCCTACCATTATATCTAAGCTTTATGCTTTAAATTGAAATCACAGAGCTGAAATCAATTACCTGGGTTTCGGATTTTGAGCTCACTGTGACTCTCCCACCTTTCTGTTTCTGAACCAATCTCTCTCCCTTCTTCTCCTCTTGAGTTCCTGACCTTTCTTTCCTTTTCTAACCTCTCATCTCTCAAACCCGTATACATATATATATGTATACCAAACACTCACCTCTTCTCTCTCTACCTTATCTTTCTCTCTTCCCATCTCTTTCTTCAGTCCCTTTAACCGATCCCCAGTCGGTGGCCCTTGCCACCTGTAGCTGCGGTGGCAGCACACCCGAGCACCCAAGACACCTCACTCAATTTCTCATATAATATATATATATATATATATATATATTTACACATATTATTTCATTTACCATATATATATTTATATAGCTGTACTCAATTTACATATATGTATGTATTCATGAGATCACTTTAATACATTATCATGCATACATATTCATATATATATATATATATATCCATTTAATTATGCAACATAACTTAAAACAGTTCGGGTTTTATTATTGTATCGACTTACCCCGATATTTGTGCCGTACCCCGGGTCGGGGTATTACAACATGGATAGGCCGGGTTGACATCTCAAGCAAGGATTTGATTAGCACTATTTGTGGAGACTTGGACTCTTGTGGATTGAATCTGGTTATTCAGGTGAGTGACATGATTTGATTGATGTTTGATATGCACTAGATATTGAGACACGGCTCATGGTAATGGTACTCTAGAGAGACTAGATATGCTCTGTGTTATATGTCTGATTATAGACGTGCTCTGTGGTTAGAGTTATTAGCTATCTGGTTTTAGACTTGCTTTGTGGTACATGCCTTTATGGTATTTATAAATGAGTTACATTCTTGAGATGAAAAAGGTTTTAAATTCCGCTGCTCTGACTGTACATTTGGAATGCATTCATCGGTAAGTTCAGAAGATTGCCTTTGGTTGGTCGCGTTGTCGGTCGGCAAACCGGCAAGGCGGCTAACTAGCATCACGTCCTCGACATCTGCATAGGGTGGGGTTCCGGATGTGATAGTGCTGTGGCAGAGATTGATTGGAAGAGGAGAGAGGCGTTGTGTGGCGCAGGAAGAAAAAGGCGAGAGTGAACGACTGAAAAAAAAAAAAAAAAAAAAAAAAAAAAAAAAAAAAAACCTGTGACGGGGACTTGGCTGCGGCAGGCGGCTTTGAGAGTATTTTTTGTTTTTTTTTTCAGCGATTAATTCTAAGAAAAAAAAAATCTAAAGCAAGAATTAAAAAGGATAAATCAGACCTATTTGGAGTCTGATATCTGATACCAAATGATGTGAGCCCGTAAGATAAAAATCCCTTGAACCCACGATCAAATTGAAACTTACCCAAGAAAACCAAGAATCAAGTCAAGATGATCTAGACTCATTAAAAACTTGTTTCAAGAACCTAGATCTGATGAGAACGCCACAAAGGGTATGCCTTTGATAAGTTCGTAGTTCATTCAAGAACAAGAAGAGAAAACTGAAAAGTTCTCTACGCAGAAAGCTTCATTCACGTTCGTAGCCTCCAAATTGCAGCTACAAGTTCTTTTTAAAACCCTAGGGCCGAATAAGGCCTACATCAAATAAAAGACATGGGCTGAACATCTTCAGGCCCAAAACGTCCGAAACTACTGACTAAAACTAATTAAAAGAAATCCACTAAATGAGTTAAATAAGCCCAAATGCCTACAACCATTAAAACATAAAATAGGCCCACACGCCTATACTTAATGAAATAAAAATTCCATACAAAACCAGTAAGCTATGGCGCCACCCTCTATAGTTTGTATCATATGGACTAAGGCTAGTTCTTTTTATTTCAAGCCTATCGTGAATGTTGGGGACTTGCTCGATAACTCGGCCCTTGATCTACTCTTTTTATCTACTCTAGTATCCATTATTTGATAGCACCAATCCTTGCATCGCTTCCTTGATCTTCTTAACTCTCGACCGTGAGAGGCCCATCTAGAACTTGTAAAAGATCCTTAAAACTCGGTCTACCATTTTTAAGACTCGGTCGACCATCCTTAAGACTCAGTCCACCATGGTGCCTATCACCTTTGCTACAGCTCGATCATTTCTATCCCATTTTGGTCTCCAAGGAGTGCCATTAACTGAAGTATACCTTACTGCCCCCTTTTTCTTTAACTGTCTTTCCACTTTCATAGCCATGTGTACCATGTCTTCTACCTTTACATAGTGCTGCAACTCAACTACATTGGATATGTCTCTATTCAAACCACTTAAAAATGTAGCCTTGTGGCCTCTCGATCCTCCTCTACATTAGCCCGAATTATAGCCACCTCCATCTTCTTATGGTAATTCTCTACACTCTTGGTCCCTTGTGAAAGATTTTGTAATTTTTGGTAGAGGTCTCTATAGTAGTGGCCAGGTACAAATCTCTTCCTCATGAGAGCTTTCAACTCAGCCCATGTTTCTACAGGTCTCTCATAATTCCTCCTCCTATTGGTCACCAATTAATCCCACCAAAGAATTGCATAATCAGTGAACTCAATTACTGCCAGCTTCACCTTCTTCTCCTTTGAATAGTTGTGACAATAAAAAATTAACTCTATTTTCTTCTCCCACTCTAAATAAGCTTTAGGGTCATTCCTACCATGGAAAGATGGTATGTTCACTTTGATGCTCCCAAGGTTCCTATCCATCCTATCTCGCCCCCTTAGATTTCTCCTATGTTTCTTCCACTCCTACCTCCTATAGGTCTGCCCATTTCACCCATTCCAACTTCAGATGCTATGTCTTCCTCGGCCTCATCATCTTCTTCGTTCTCATACTTATTTTCAATGATAGTCTTAGGTCTCCTCGTATCTTGCCCACCTTGCAGATTTCTAATCATGACGTCTTGTTGATCCATCCTATCCCTTATTTCCACCATCACCAAATTCAACTGTTCGAACTGTTGTTGCATGGCCTGCAAAACAAATAATGAGTTAGTTGCGTCCTCCTTAGGTGTTGAGTCACTCTTATGGGACATTCTTAATGCCCCACAAAACAAAGAAAAAATGTTAGTGTTTAAAAAAAAAACCTCACACACTCTCTTACGCTCAAATATGCAACCTTAACAGAAAGATGCCTTTGATCTATATTATTAATTGATAATCGGTGATGTGTTCCATCTTCTGATGATTTATATTATTAATTGATAATCAGTAAGAAGCTTTTGATTATAATAGTTTTGTTCTGGTTTGTTTATCAAATATTTTGTTTGTTTGTTTTTTTTTTTTTTTGATAGGTATATCAAATACTTTGTTATCTACTCTAGTATCCATTTTTTTTTTTTCTTAATTTCCTGCTTCAGTTGGTGTCGTGCCAATTGTTTATATGGGGTGTTTCTTTGGTGTTCTATTCTTTTACGGTTGTTTTTGTCTGGAGGGTGAAGGATGATGTTGATATATTGGGTGTAATTGTTATCTCTTGAATACAATTCTATTTTTGTTTGCTGATAAAAAATTATAATTAGTATATTTTAAAGTTTGGTTTCCATACTTTTAATGGAAAATTGATCAGAAAAGCTTAATAAAAAGCCTGCTATTCTTTTCCTATAGAACAGTGTTCATTGGGTTGATAATTGATCAATACAGTTTTATTCACTTGATCATCCAACGGTGCTTGATCTTGTGACCTTGGAAAATGATGACACTTATCAAGGCTTTGCCATTTCAAAAGCAATGTGTATGTATCTTTAAAAAAAAAAAAAAAAAAGCTTAACCGGTTATCACTATCTTTTATTGGTGAAGATGGTTTATATGAAACTAGAAAGGATATCCCTTATTGATGCATTAACACATTGCTTGATGATGGGTTTTGTAATGTGTTTTGGCTTTTCCAAGATGTCAATTTTTTTTCTCTTATGTTAAATCAATTTGTGGACTGAATTTGATTTTGAATTTGTTATTTATTACAATTATGTGTAGAAATTTACATGTATATATATATATATATAGAGAGAGAGAGAGAGAGAGATTTGGGGTATATATTTTTAGAGAGTATTTTGGAGAGAGAATAATTATATAATTTAAGGTACATTTTAAATAAGATTTTGGTTTTTTATTTAATGGAGATTGTCTATCTAATTTTAGAAAGAGTAATGATTTTTTAGGAAGAGAGTGTATATAAATATAGAGAAAAAGTAAGAAGTAATGATTTTAGAAAAACTTTTAATTGAAATTAGTAGATTCTTTTATTTATCTTTCTTAATATTAGAGAAATGGATTTTTAGAAAGAGACCTATGTAGTTTTAAAGAAAAAATAGATTTTAGAAGAAAAAAATTAGGGAGATTAATTTTGGGGGAGAAGAAATTTTTTTAAGAATGAAATACTATTTTTTTAGAAAGAAATTAATCTCTTTTTTTTTTTTTTTTTTCAATTTTACAGATGAATGAATTTTTAGATCAATTTTTTTTTTTTTTGGTGGGCAAATAAGTTCGATAGAAGAAAAAAGAATATACAAGATCAAGAGGGCATACCCTCGAACATTGCTTGACTATGGAAGGAAGGGCTTCTATAGGCAGAAGAGCTCTCACCCCTAAGCTACAAAAGACATTACAGAAAAACGTTACATATTAAAAATGCTACTTGGAAGAGACCAAATACTTTGAAGATGTCTATTAGAGTTTGTGTTTGCAATCCCTTTAGAGGGAGTGAGCCTGCCACAGATCATGTCCTAGGTTTGAACTATGATAGCCTGAGGATTTTTCTTTAACATGGTGAACAATCTGCTATTCCTTTCCCTCCAAGTAGTATAGACTGTGCAACCTAGGGTAAGCTTGCTTATTGTAGAAGAGAACTCCTTGCCTTTGAAAATATTGCTAACCCGAAAAACAATCTGCTGCTAGTCCTCTGAAGGGCATTGAAACCCACTTATGGAGAGCATGTCATGACCCAGAATCCAGCCTTTGCAGATTGGTCCATGGGCCGTCGGGCGAGGCTTCACGTGAGCAACGATGCCGAGCGGCTGTGCGATAGGGCCAGAACTGGCAAATTGCGAAAGCGTGAAAAACTTTTTTTTTTCGCACGCCCGCTCGGTACCATCGCTTCTTCTTCTTCTTCGGAGCGGTAGACAAATGATATACAATTTAGAGCATACTAAAAATTTTAAAGTTATACATATTACATATCCGTTGCCTCTCGGGCTTAAGTACATATTTGTCCAAAATTTACTACATCAAAATTTGACCAACTATGGGTCCTAATACTTCCAACATTCCTAATCAAAATGGAGCTGTCAATCTCCTATCCCCAAATTGGGCAAGGCTCCCATCCATCGTCATCACCTGAAAAATGTTAGGGAATGGGGTGAGCTTTAAAAAGCCAAGTGAGTAGTTCCAGTACTTTGTCATGGGTTTCAACTGGTAGTGGGTTAGTTATAAGAGAAGGTCCATATAAACATACACTACCATTGTACATATACTTCAAATACAGAAAACAAAATTCTTCAAAAAGATAGCATGAAGCATACAAGGCATTCAAGCTAGGCACGTACTTCAAAAATTACAGAATACAAGAATCTTCAAATCACATAGCATGATGCATTTTTAGAACATTCAATAAAGCATTTAATATGCAACATAATTTATAAACATGTGTAGAGTGGCCATTTGAAGACCAAGGAAATAATTTGAAATCATTTCCATGAAAATAGAAGGATGTAAATTTCTTTTTCTTCAAAACTTCAAAGGGTTATATAATGTCACATCACGCACCCCACCCTACGCGGTTGCAGAAAATGTGATGCCAATTAGCCGCCTTGCCGGTGTCCCTACCAACAATGCAACCAACCAAAGGCAATCTTCTGAACCTTACAATGAATTTCATTTTAAATGCAGGGTCAGAACAGCGGAATTTAAAACCTTTTCATCTCGACAATGCAACTCATCTATAGATACCACAAAGGTATGTACCACAGCGCTAGTCTAAAACCAGATAACTAATAACTCTAGCCACAGAGAACATCTATAACCAGACATATAACATAGAGCATATCTAATCTCTCTAGAGTACCATTACCATGAGCCATGTCTGTCATACCCTGACCCAAATTTTAACCGGGTGAACCACGTGAACCGAGCCGTTAAAGCTTTTTGGTTTAAATTGAATAAACGGATGAGTCAGAATCTTAATAGTTGGAAATACGAGTCATGCCCGAGCGATGCCCGAGCCAATCACGAATGGATACTGGAATATAAAAATAATAATAAGATAATAATAATAAAAATACAAATGAAATAAAAATAAAGAAAAAAGGAAAAATAAAATAAAATAAAGAAATAAATAAATAAAAATTATGTTGTGCCATATGGATAAAAATATATATATATATGTATATATATGTAGAAGTGTAGATGTATATACATATATATATATATTAAATACATAAGGGGAGGGGTTACAACCGAAAAAAAAAAAAAAGAAATAAAGAGGAGAAGAGAAACGGATGGGAGAGGAAGAGAAACAGGGCAGGAGAAATAAAGAAGGGCCGGTTTCTCTTGGGTGAATCAACAGCCGTCTCTTGGTTGTATATACAGCCGTAGAAGCAGAGAAAGAAGAGCAGAACGAAGAAAAAAAAAAAAACAGAGCAGGGACGGCTGGTCGCTAGAATAGGGAGAAGAAAAGGAAGAAAAAAGAGAGGAGGAAGAAGAAAGAAGCAGGTCGGGGCATTTTGCGTGAGATGTGCAAGAAAAGGAGGAGTAAACGAGCCAAGAAAAATCGGGATTGAGCAGTGTGTTCGGAAGTGAAACTGGGTGGCAGCCTGTACGCGCGTTGGGTGAGTGAGATTCATTCTATGTTTTAAAATTTTTTAAAGCATGAATTACTATGTTGATATAGAATTTTGTTAAGCATAGAACTGAATTGATACATGGAATATAGTTGGTGTTGAAATTGAATCAAGGAAAACAAAAAAAAAAAAAAAAAAGAACAGAACGGAAACTGGGAAAACGGTGAAAAACAGAGAAGAAAAAATAGATCGGGTTGTGAGATTTTGTTGGGGTTAATTGGTTTAGATCATGGGGAATTAATTCTCTTGGGTATAGGTAAATTTTAGAATCAAATTGGGATTGAAACCGTAGGAGAAAATGAAAAAAAAAATGGAAGGGAAAGGGGCTGCCGGAAAAATCGCACAGCCCCAGGTGCGCCACTGTTCCGGCCATTTTGGGAGTGCTCCGGCACTCCGATTTGAAATCCGGCGATAGATTTGAGTTTCCCATAACTCGTAGGTGTTTACCCCGCTGAAAAACGCAAGAAACCCGTCACCGGCGAGTCGCCGTTGACGAAGAAGACAAACTGTACGCAGGCATAGGCTGCTGCGCGGCTGCTGTTTTGTGATTTTATTTTGGTCAAACCGGGTCGGGTCTGACCCGACCCACCCATTCAGATGACTGCCCAACACTTGTACTTCATGTGTAAATTTTTAAATTTGAGTTTAGATAGTGTTTGGTTAGAAAGGAGAGCTATCCAATGGTTGGGTTAAACTTGAACAAAAAAAAAAAGAGAATTAAAAATGTAATAACAGGGAATGGAAAAATTGGTATGGGCAGGGAATTGAACCTGTGACCAAAGGGGAAAAGGTGAGAAGCTTAGCCACTGTGCCACCAAGGCACATGTGGTCTGTTTGGGCTCAAATACGATATGTATTATTCATATTAATTAATTTAAATAAATGATTTAAATTAATAAATTTTAAATTTAATTTCGACGCGTAAATTTGTAGAATGAATAATGAAAACTTACTATTTTGGACCCACTGAATTTAATGGTGAGGTCCATTTTACGAGACGGAGTCCCGAAAAAATAAAATAACCGTAGAATGCCAAAATGACCAAAATGCCCCTACGTCCAAAGGTGACTCAAACGGACTCCGATTTAGTTAAGTAAATAGTGAATTTTTATTAATTCAAACCTACTGGACTCAACGGTGGAGTCCAAATTATGAAAACAGAACCCAAAAAGTAGAGACACGTAAATGACCATGTTGCCCTTGGGTAAATTAAGTTTAAAATGGAAATCGTAAAACATAAATTAGTAAGGGAGGTATTTAGAGTAACGAGGCATAAATTCGGTAAATGATATGAAAGCTGAAACGTGTTTATTGATTTATAGGCAAGTCAAAAGGAAAGGAGAAAGTCACGGGATATTAAGACGTTGATGAGGTAAGTGGATTCCTATCTTTGATACGTGGTTTCCAAGCCACGTTCTTTTCATTACTGCCAACCTTGTACTCATATATGTATTCACTATCATTGTTTCCCACCATGGATATTGTTCTACCTGGTGGATGCCTATTGGTTGATGTTGCATGACTGATTCATTTCATTGATATCCATTTACTGTATGTTATGTTATGATGTTCCATGTTTTGTACATTCATATGGAATACTATAGAATCTTAATTTATGTTAAGTGCCGGGTTTTGTGCTCAATCACATTACCCATCTGATGCAATCTGATTGACTGGGACCTTCGGGTCAATTTATTGGACCTACGGGTCAAAAAGACTTATGGCAATTATGGCGTTTTTACGCAGTAAGGTTAATGGGCATTTTGTATGCATTTATGTTAATGGGGGTATGCCGGGCCCCAAATGACCGAGTGTCACATCCCGAACCCCACCCTACGCGGATGTCGAGGACGTGACTGCCAGTTGGTCGCGACGCGACCAACCAAAGGCAAATTCTGAACTTTCCGACAAATTGCACTCCAACTGTAGGGTCAGATGCAGCGGAATTTAAAACTTTTTCTTTGTGTCACGGGAATGCAACTCACTTATCCATCATAAGTATATGTATCACAGAGCAAGACTAAATCCAGTCAGTCAACAATTCTAATTTCAGAGCATATCTAAAATCAAGCATATAACAATAGAGCAGATCTAATATCTCTAGAGTACCATTAGTTCCATGAGCCATGTCTATCTAGTATATAACAGTCAAGTCAGTCATAACATACCACTCACCGGAATAACCAGGTTCAATCCATAATAAACCAGTCTCTACAATTCAGTGCCGTCAGATCCTTACTTGTGATGCCACTTGGCCTATTCACGTCATGTCATAGTACCTTCTAATCCAATGGAGGTAATTCCTGAAAAATGTCAGAATAATGGGGTGAGCTTAAATAAGCCCAGTGAGTAACACAGATTCCCTATCATGGGTTTCAAAACCAGTTTTGTGCTTCCAAGGCACAGGGATAATTTAGTCATTTCAAAAATAACTATTTTTATAAATCCATTTCATAAGCAGTCTAGTACAATAAAACAGAATTGAACAAACAATACAAACGGATCGGAACATGACATAACCAATCGGTCAGAACAATAACTATTGCTAATATATCGGTCAAGACACAGACTCTTCATTAACGGAACGAATCATAACGGAACTGGACCATATATCAATCAAGACAGACAGATCATCAACGGACGGAACATGTCGGAACCGGACGGAACATATCAATCGAGGCAGACATAACATTAACGGACGGAATATAACGGAATCGAACGGAAACAATACATCAGTCAAGCAAAGGCATATCGCGAACGGATAAAATTATAACGGAACTAAACGGAAACAATACACTAATCAGGACACAGGCAAATCAGGAACAGGACACAACATAACGGAACTGGGTAGAAACAATATAATAATCAAGTCAGGGACACATCACTGTCGGAACTAATCATAACTGGACTGAACAATGTTTCAATCAAGACAGACGTATCATTAACGGACAGTACACAACGGAACTGGACCATATATCAATCAAGGCAGACACATTATCAATGAACGGAATATAGCAGAATCGAACGGAACGAAACATTAGTCAAAGCAAAGACATATCATCATCGGACAGATCATAACGGAACTGGACCATATATCAATCAAGGCGGACTTAACATCATTAACGGACGGAACATGTCAGAACCGGACGGAACATATCAATCGAGGCAGACATATCATTAACGGACAGCACATAACCGAACTGAACGGAATTCCTAATTCGAAGGACACAAGCACATCACGTGGAATGTGGTACAAAAGGCGTACATTAAGTACATACATTTAAACAATATAGCATTCAGACAGTATACTATACAAAGCTGTACGATACAACAAAATGTTGTTCTTTGCCTATATCACATGGTTTATTTAATCGTTTCGGAAATAATGGTTCAATATATCCATTTTATCTCAACAGTTCAAAACGGGCAAAACAGTACGGAATGCTAGCACAGGGATCAGGAATATAGTCAATTATTTAAAAAAGACTAAAACCATGTCATAAGTGATATAGTACGGAAAGCATGCATTTAAATAATTGCACTTAAATAATTGCATTCAAAACAGATCAGTAAATCAAGGGACAGTATCAAAACAGTGTCAGAAGTTACTCACAAACTTTACGCTTATTTCCTTGCATAAATAATCCGATAACCTCCAGGTACGTCAGGCATCTCCATGTATATCCTGAATAATAATCATCAATCACAGACAGATCAGAACTCATCCATTCAGGTCTCATTCGTCATCTTAGGTATCTATCGAATTACCTAAGACAGCCTAGTAGCCTATCGCCCTTCCATTGGGTCTCACTCGAGGCTATTTCATTTCTTTAATTAGGCTTAGCAGTTATTAGGATTATATCCTAAGTCATTTAGACTTCAATTGTTATCAGTCAGGCACTCATTCAACCTTAGGGGCAAAATGGTAATTTTACCATTCTTGTCCCGGACCCTGTCGTGGTCTTCGGAATAGTCTTTATATCTTAAGTACAAGTTCTACGTCCTTTGGACTCCAATCGGTATCAGTTAGGTTCTCATTTTAACCATAGGGGCAAAATGGTAATTTTGCCATTCTTATCCCGGACCCTGTTATGGTCCTCAGAATATCCCATATATCGTATATATGAAGTTTTAAGTCTTTTAGACTTTAATCGGTATCAGTTGGGTACTTATTTAGTCCTAGGGGCAAAATGGTAATTTTGTCATTTTTGCCCCGGACCCTATCATGGTCCTCAGAACGTCCCATATATCTCATGTATAAATTTGTAAGTCCCTTGGACTTCATTTGGTATCTGCTTTAGATCGTCAGGACACATCGATCATTTCTCGTTTTATGCGTTGACTGTCTCGGAGTCTTATTTAGCCCTTCAGTGTTCGTAATTATCTCTATGATAATTTATCAGATCAGTTTGACCTTTATCTTGCACTTACAGTGCTCAGGGGTATTTTGGTCATTTTACGTTTTGTGTAATTCTGACCCCGATTCGTCATTTAATCAAGTATACAGTCTCACCAGTGTCTGGGCTCCTACCGGTATCAATTTCGTCCCAATCGGACTTTGTTTAGGTCTCGTACGGTATCAGAGGTAATTTAGTAATTTCATGTGTCATATTTTCGGCACGTCAGTTCATAAAATGGACCTCACCATTGGGTCCAGAGCGCCCAACATAGTGAAATTGGACTGTCTGTTATGTTTAATCGGCCCTGAGTATCATTAAGGGCAATTCAGTCATTTACACCTACGTGTCTGTATTTTTCGGGACCTCAGTTCATTAAACGGACCTCACCGTTGAGTTCAGAATGCCCGAGATAGTCAAAATAGGCTATCTTTTATTTTTATTTGGGTCTGGTGCCATCAGGGGCAGTACAGTAATTTATCACTTACAGGTCTGTATTTTTCGGGACTGTATTTCCAAAATCGGACTGTACCATTGAGTCCAGAATATTTGAAATAGTGAAAATACACTATTTATTTACTTAATTTGGACTCCGTTTGACATATTTAATGTCTAGGGGTAAAATTGTAATTTTACCTATTTAATAAAATAATAAAATAATTATTTTATTATTTAATTAATTTATTCAGGGCTTAAATGTATAAATTTTCAAAAGTCTGGGCCACTGTGTAATTTTCAGAAATGTTGGGGGTTGATCCGTAATTTCAGAAGACTTCAGGGTTTAAAATGTAATTTCATAAAATTAGGGGTTCAGGCCGTCCGGTTCTAGGGTTCAAGCAGTGAACCGGTTCACAATTCCTAAAACCAACCGGTTCTGTGACCTTCAGAAAACCGGAATAGCATAACCCATCTTATTCCCAATTTCAGTCCCTATCCGTGTTTCAGTTGCCCAATTCCCAATTTTAATTTCGTGCATCCGTAACCAAACAGGTCAAGTTTGATTTTAAAACAAATCAGTTGACACCCAAAACGGTGTAGTTTCATTTTTTCGGTGGCACGTTCATGCGTCGACACGTGTCCGAGTCGACACGGTCTGCCCAAGCGAGTTGGACGAGTCGACTCCGTCTTCTTCATCTTCTCCCCCAGTTTTGCCCTAGTTGCAGTCACCAAGTTTTCCAATTTCGTGGGTTTTCATGCACGTTTTTCAACCTGTTTTGATCCCAATCGATTACCAGAAATGAATCCAACAATTTGGCATTCTTTTTAAGCTTCGAATCAAGCCAAAGTGCTTGATCTAGGTGGGGAATAACCGGACCTGCAACTCGGTTGCAAATCCTTATTTCTCAACCAAATGTTGTGAGATTTGTTTTAAAATGAACCTTGAGTCATGTGGTTTCAAGTCCCAATCACGAAAATCAGTTTAACACACTCTAACCAAAAATGGCATTTGAAGACCGAACCTACAACCGACGTGTTAGAGGGGTTGCATGGGGTTTTAGGGTCGCGGGTTGGTGGTTTTGGGATCCCAGGAAGGTCTAGATCAGTTCTAGACCATCAAAACTCAGCTTTTGAGAGGTCAAATCAGACCCAATTATCCGAGGTACATCCATGGCCGTTTTGCTACAGGTTTGGGGTTTCAGTCCTATTCGACCTTCCCAATTGTTCTATAACAATCTCAGGCCTCTCAGTAGTCTATATGTGTAGTTTATATGGCTCAAAAATCATCAGAGCAGTGCCAATAAATCAAAACAAAAATTTGACAGTTTGTAGTTTAAGGTGTTTACCTCTCAAGCAGTGGCTTATTGTTCCTACACGGCTCGGTCCAATCACCTTGGTGGTGCCTCAGTCAGTCACACGGTGCTGCTCAGCTCCTCAGTCCCCTTTGGTGCATCTCCATGAATGTACACACCATGGACACACACTTTGCATGCACATGCAAGCTCACCATGGCAGCCCTCTCTAACCGAGCCCACACATAGGCAGTTCTTAGGTCTCTCATTCACTCTGTTCTGGTTTATACACAGAACCTATTTTGTGTCCACAATGAATCACCATATCATGTATATTACCTATACACTTATACATATATATCTCTATATGTATGTGCAGGGTTGAGGTGATTGAAAATCAGAGAGTCAGGTGAGCTGAGGTGGCTGAGGGGAGTAATCATGTGGGGTTTGCATGGGTTGTCATTGGTTGATTTGGGTGGCAGCCTATTCAGAATTGTAAGTATATACATTTCATTGTATATATAGTCACAAAGATGCCACCAGCCCAGTTGGTTATTTTTTGAGAAAAATTCATTCCCTCTCAAAGGTCAAGGGTTCAATTCCCTTGGCCTCCCATTTGGCCCCTTTCTCATTATTTTTTGGTTAAGGCCACGTTTGGCTGCGCAGTAATTCAGTTTCTGATGTTTGCCTCATAACTTTCATTCCGTAACTCCTTTTTCGATGCGGTTTCTTTCGGTCAGTTTCTATTTCAGTTATCTACAGTGTCAGAGGTTCCGTGTCATTTATTAATCATTCGAGATTTTCGGGATTAACTAATTCGAATTCCGTCAGTGTTAAATTGACATTATTTCACCTAATTAATGGATAATTAGGTTCGGGTATTATACCCTATTCTCGGACATGTTTTGTCATTCTATTGGTCTAGTGTGACCACCGGGAGATTAAGGTTAATTTCCTTAATTATTCCCTAAGCCGGTACTAATTAATAATTAATTATTTAATTATTAATTATACAGAGTCGGGGTGTTACACCGAGGGTCTGCCAAATCCTGAACAGAGTAAAGGCATCATCCATGTTAATTGATGTAATTCTATGTTGATTGGTTTTGTTTTATTGGACTTGATTGTGACCGTTTCATTGTGGCAGTATTTATATTGATTGTATTCATTGAGCCTATTCTATATTCATGCTACGTTGTTACTCTTGACGGTTATTGTACGTTATCATTCATTGGTACTCTTGACCGTTATTGTACCTTGTCATTTATTGGCCATTGAGGCATTTTACAGTTGACTGAAATCATTGTCATGACTGGCTATCATATTATCTTGACTTGTATTCATTTATGTCATCCCCACCCGTATTGGGGATAGGCTTCTACTTACTGAGTTTGTAGCTCACCCCTTACTAAATTTTTTCAGGTGAGCATGTTATGGAACCACAGTAGGAGATCCAGAGCGTAGGGAGACGGTTAAGGAGCACAGTAGAATACAGTAGTTCTCCCATGCACTCACCACCTAAAACAATGGTTTATGTTTAAGTTATGTTGGTTTACGTTTGGATTGTCAAACTTATTTAGTTTTGAAACAATGATGTATTAAGATTTCCGCACTTTAATGTTATGGTTATATTTCTTATTGTTATCATTGGTAAAAGAATGAAAAAAGTAGGGATGACCATTGGGTCGGCCCCACGACACGAGATCCGTATAGGGTGGGTTTCGGGTCGTGACAATGTCCCTACACATCTATTGCATATAAATAAAGTCAACTATATCATCACACTCATCTGAATAGCTAGAGTCAATCCATCGAACCCAAGTCTCCACATATTATTGCCATTAGGTCCTCATTTGGGAATGCCTCTTAGTCTACTAATGTCATGTCCTTGTGCCTTCTAATCCAATGAAGATAAATCCTGAAAAATATTAAATAAATGGAATGAGCTTAAACAAGTTCAGTGAGTAACATAAGTTCCTACCATGGGTTTCAAAACCAGTTCATATATACATGGTATTCACAAGAAATGCATGCTCAAATCCAGCTCAAGTAGAACAATAGATCAAATCAAACAGAAGAGAATGAAATAGACATAACAGATCAGAACAGAGCCAGAACAGAACAGACCAAATCATAACAGAACAGTAACGAATGGAGTACCAATCAAACAAAGCATATCATCAAAAGTGCCTGAACCTCTCCCAGCTGCTCATAGTGAGCCGCTCGTAGGGGCCTCTACCCCTCTGGGTCATGCTCATAAATAAAAAACACTCAATCCTGAGGTGGGCCCAGAGTAAAACTCAACATAACAGAATAGAATCGAACTAGACTCCAATGGCGTAGAACAAGTTAGAACAACAGACCCAAACAAAATTAGAACAAGAGATATCAAAAAGCAGGATGGAATCATGCCACATGTAGTGCAGTGTTAAGAGTATGCATTAGAACATATGCATTAAAACAATACCATGTATAAAACAGTTCAGTAAGTGAAACAGTACAGTATACAATTCTAGATAGTATAGAAAATATACACCAAGTTAGGAGTCCGAGTCACTCACCTGAATATCCCACTTATCTCCATTCATAAATAGTCTGACAATCTCCAGATACGTCGTTAGTCACGTCCCTGCATATCCTAGGCATTATCCTTCTGATGGCCATCATAATTGATTCAACATCCAGAAGATCATGTGCCTTAGATGTGAACATACTCCCCCTTTGTCTGGTTGCAGTTAACATCCCACTGGCACAGCAATCATCATTTAACCCTCCAACTGACTTGGCAGGGCGGTTCCTCTTGTTTCTCCATTCCGAACCCCAACCACCTGAACTTTCAGTGGCATCTCTCTTTTCAGTGAAACGTTTCTGGTGATCCCATTGAGACTGTACACTTTCACTCCAACCGCTAACCTTTGGAGAATTTGCAGTTAAATGTTATAAACCCCTAATCATGTGTCTTACTCCGACCTTCAACCGGTTAGCCATCTCTCTCATGAGGAACTACATTTGTTTGCCCAACTAATTTTCTATATAGAACTTCTCAAACAATCCCTTTAAGTCTATCCCCCGTACCATGGCATGACACCCCAAACATCTGCTACATACCACATTTTTGGGTCAAGAGAACAAGTACTTTTCCATCTTCATCTGTAGCAACCACAAAGTTAGCAAATCTAGAAACAACCATTGAGTAATTCCCTCATAGTATGTAGTGCATTCTGGAGTTCCTGCCTTGCACAAGCAATAGCTTGAAGCTCAGACCTGTACTGTGCAAGCTGTTGATTTCCAACTGTAACACCCCGACTTTGTATAATTAATAATTAAATAATTAATTATTAATTAGTACCGGCTTAGGGAATAATTAAGGAAATTAACCTTAATCTCCCGGTGGTCACACTAGACCAATAGAACAATTAAAACATGTTCGGGAATAGGGTATAATACCCGAACCTAATTACCAATTGATTAGGTGAAATAGTGTCAATTTAACACTGACGGAATTCGAATTAATTAACTACGGAAATTCCGAATGACTAATAAATGACACGGAACCTCTGACATTGAAGATAACGGAAATAGGAACTGACCGGAACAAACTGCATCGAAAAAGGAGTTACAGATTGGGAGTTAAGGCCAAAACAGTGAAACTGGAATTTAGCGACAACCAAACAGGGCCTTAACCAGAAAATAAGAGAAAATGGTCACTTGGGAGGCCAAGGGGAATTGAACCCTTGACCTACCAAGGTAAGCAACTTTGTCTCAAAAAGTTACCAACTAGGCTGTTGGTTACTTTGTGCATAAATACAGCAATATATGTATAACCTATAATCTGCTCAAGCCACCACCCAAATTGGCCAATGGCCTTGCATGCATTCCCTTCATCATAGCCCTCCATCACCTCCATCAGGTCAGCAGTCACAAACCCCACTAAGGGTAGAGATACACTCATATGTGTATAGCCCTATATGTACATATATATATATAAGCTATAACTTGCATCAATTCTCTCTTTAGAGAATTCTGAAAATACAGAATTGTGTGAGTGTGTGTGCATACGTGAGGGACTGTGAGAGAGGGTGAAGTGTTGGAGATAGAGAGAGACCGAACTATAGAGGTGGAACTGAAGGAAAACAGAAGAGGGAAAAAGAAAACTGATTTCGGCCAAGAATTTGGGGAAGGTATAAACTCTCAAATTTATCCTATTCTTGTTTCAATTCTAGCATGCAAACATGTATACAGCATATAGATTATATAGGTTGTTTAATTGCATGAGAAATTAGAGAGAGAAACATGCAAAACTGATAAAAGAAATCCAAACAATCTTAGAGAGAGAATGCATGAACAGATCTGAATGCATGTAAACCTCGATCGATTATATGGTTAGGGACCTAAACTAGACCTCCTAAGGACCCTAAAAACCCTAACCCGCGACCCTAAAGCCTCATGCAACACCCTCAAAAAGCTAGTTGCAGGTTCGGTCTTCAAATGCCATTTTTGGTTAGAGTGTGTTAAACTGATTTTCGTGATTGGGGAATGAAACTACATGTCATAGGGATCTTTTAGCAACAAATCGCACTGAAAAAGGTTGAGGAATGAGGGTTTGGTATCGAATTGCAGGTTCGGTTATCCTCTGTTGAACCGAACTATTGAGCTCAATTCAAAGCACCAAATGAATGCCAAATTGTTGGCATGATACCCAGAAATAAATTGGGACTGAAGGCAGGAATAATCCGTGCTTGAAACATCACGAAATAGAAGAAGAAATCTGCAGAAATTAGGGCAAACAGTGAGGGTTCAACGGGGAAGACGACGCTGAGTCGACCCAGTGTTTTAAAACCGAGTTAGCGAGTTGACTCGGACACGTGTCTGTCCACGAGCGTGCCACCGAATTAATAAAACTGTGCCGTTTTGGGTATAGATTGATTTGTTTTAAAAATCAAATTCTCCCTGTTTGGATGCGGGACTAATAAATTAAAATCAGGTTTTGAGGATAAGCTATCCGAGGATTAAAGGCAATTGAGGTTAATTGGAACATTTAATTCCGGTTTACTGAGGGTCAGTGAACCGGTTGGTTCACTAGAGTTCTGGACCGGTTCAATTTTTGAACCCTAAAACCAAGGGGTTTGAACCCCTAAATTATGAAATTATATTTTGAACCCAAATGATTTCTGAAATTACGGATCAACCCCCAACATTTCTGAAAATTACACAGTGGCCCAGACTTTGGAAAATTTATACATTTAAGCCCTGAATAAATTAATTAAATAATAAAATAATTATTTAATTATTTTATTAAATAGGTAAAATTACAATTTTACCCCTAGACATTAAATATGTCAAACGGAGTCCAAATTAAGTAAATAAATAGTGTATTTTCACTATTTCAAATATTCTGGACTCAATGGTACAGTCCGATTTTGGAAATACAGTCCCGAAAAATACAGACCCGTAAGTGATAAATGACCGAACTGCCCTTAATGGTACCCAGACCCAAATAAAAATATCAGATAGCCTAATTTGACTATCTCGGGCATTCTGAACTCAACGGTGAGGTCCGTTTAATGAACCGAGGTCCCGAAAAATACAGACACGTAGGTATAAATGACCGAATTGCCCTTAATGATACACAGGGCCGATTAAACATAACAGATAGTCCAATTTCACTATGTTGGACACTCTGGACCCAATGGTGAGGTCCATTTTATGAACTGACGTGCCGAAAAATACGACACATGAAATTACCAAATTACCCCTGATACCGTACGAGACCTAAACAAAGTCCGATTGGGACGAAACTGATACCGGTAGGAGCCCAGACACTGGTGAGACTGTATACTTGATTAGATGATGAATCGGGGGTCAGAATTACACAAAACGTAAAATGACCAAAATACCCCTGAGCACTGTAAGTGCAAAGTAGAGGTCGAATAAAGGTCAAACTGATATGATAAATTATCATAGGGATAATTATGAACACTGAAGGGTTAAATAAGACTCCGAGACAGCCGACGCGTAAAACGAGAAATGACCGATGTGTCCCGACGATCTAAAGCAGATACCAAATGAAGTCCAAGGGACTTACAAATTTATACATGAGATATATGGAACGTTCTGAGGACCATGATAGGGTCCCGGGCAAAAATGACAAAATTACCATTTTGCCCCTAAGACTAAATAAGTACCCAACTGATACCGATTAAAGTCTAAAAGACTTAAAACTTCATATATACGATATATGGGATATTCTGAGGACCATAACAGGGTCCGGGATAAGAATGGCAAAATTACCATTTTGCCCCTATGGTTAAAATGAGAACCTAACTAATACTGATTGGAGTCCAAAGGACGTAGGACTTTGTACTTAAGATATAAAGACTATTTCGAAGACCATGACAGGGTTCGAGACAAAAATGGTAAAATTACCATTTTGCCCCTAAGGTTGAATAAGTGCCTGACTGATAACAATTGAAGTCTAAATGACTTAGGATATAATCCTAATAATTGCTAAGCCTAATTAAAGAACGAAATAGCCTCGGGTGAGACCCAATGGAAGGGCGATAGGCTACTAGGCTATCTTAGGTAATCCGATAGACACCTAAGATGACGAATGAGACCTGAATGGATGAGTTCTGATCTGTCTGTGATTGATGATTATTATTCAGGATATACATGGAGATGCTTGACGTACCTAGAGGTTATCGGATTATTTATGCAAGGGAATAAGCGTAAAGTTTGTGAGTAACTTCTGACACTGTTTTGATACTGTCCCTTGATTTATTGATCTGTTTTGAATGCAATTATTTAAGTGCAATTATTTAAATGCATGCCTTTTCGTACTGTATCACTTATGACATGGTTTTAGTCTTATTAAATACTTGACTATATTCCTGATCCCTGTGCTAGCATCTCGTACTGTTTTGCCTGTTTTGAACTGTTGAGATAAATGGATGTATTGAACCATTATTTCCGAAACGATTAAATAAACCATGTGATATAGGCAAAGAACGATATTTTGTCGTACCGTACTACTTGTATAGTATACTGTCTAAATACTATATTGTTTAAATGTACGTACTTAATGTAGGCCCTTTGCACTACATTTCACACGATGTGATTGTGTCCTTTGAATTAGGAATTCCGTTCAGTTCGGTTATGTGCTATCCGTTAATGCTATGTCTATGTCCCTGATTGATACGTTCGATTCCATTGTGTACCGCCGGTCGATAATAGGTCTGTTTGGATTGATGTATTGTCCAGTTCCGTTATGTTCTACCCGTGATGACATGCCCCTGTCTTGATTAAAACGTTGTTCAGTTCGGACATGATTCGTTCCGCTAGTGATATGTCTCCGACTTGATTGTTATATCGTTTCTACTCAGCTCCGTTATGTTTCGTTCCGTTCATGATGTGCTTGTGTCTTGATTAGTATATTGTTTTTGTTCAGTTCCGTTATGTTCTAGCTATTGAAAGTATGCCTTCGTCTTGATTGAAACATTGTTCAGTCCAGTTCCGTTGTGTACTGTCCGTTGATGATACGTCTGTCTTGATTGAAACATTGTTCAGTCCAGTTATGATTAGTTCCGACAGTGATGTGTCCCTGACTTGGTTGTTATATTGTTTCTACCCAGTTCCGTTATGTTGTGTCCTGTTCATGATTTGCCTGTGTCTTGATCAGTGTATTGTTTCCGTTTAGTTCCGCTATGTTTTAGCCGTCGATGATATGCCTCTGTCTTGATTGACTTATTGTTCCCACTCAGTCTCAGCTGTGATTCGTTCCGTTAATGAAGTGTCTGTGTCTTGATCGATATATTGGCAATGGTTATTGTTTTGGTCCGATTGGTTATGTTATGTTCCGATTGGTTATGTTATGTTCCGAGTCGTTTGTACTGTTTATGCAATCTTGTTCCATTGTACTAGACTGCTTATGAAATGGATTTAGAAAATTGTTATTTTGAAATGATTAAATTATCCACGTGCCTTGGAAGCAAGGACTGGTTTTGAAACCCATGATAGGGAATCTGTGTTACTCACTGGGCTTATTTAAGCTCACCTCATTATTCTGACATTTTTCAGGAATTACCTCCATTGGATTAGAAGGTACTATGACATGACGTGAATAGGCCAAGTGGCATTGCAAATAAGGATCAGATGGCACTGATTTGTAGAGACTTACATTCTTGAGAATCGAATCCGTATATCCAGGTAAGTGATATGATACGACTGACTTGATTGACATGCACTAGATATGGGAACATGGCTCATGGAACTAAATGGTACTCTAGAGATATTAGATCTGCTATGTTGTTATATGCTTGATTTTAGATATGCTCTGAGATTAGAATTGTTGACTGACTGGATTTAGTCTTGCTCTGTGATACATATACTTATGATGGATAAGTGAGTTGCATTCCCGTGATACAAAGAAAAAGTTTTAAATTCCGCTGCATCTGACCCTACAGTTGGAGTGCAATTCGTCGGAAAGTTCAGAATTTGCCTTTGGTTGGTCGCGTCGCGACCGACTGGCAGTCACGTCCTCGACATCCGCGTAGGGTGGGGTTCGGGATGTGACACCAACCTTCCCAAAATTACCTTTTCCATACCCTGCACTTCCACACACCTTTAGGGCCATAATGGTGAACAAGAAAGCCACTAAAACCCCAATTGAAAATCTTTAAATGCCCCAATAGAGCAACTCATTGATTAGTATTATAGTCCCAAGCCAGCACAAATTTGTCACCCACGCTACAGAACTCTTGTGCACTTGAATGTTCTTCATCTGAGTTCTGTAGTGCTTTCCTATAAACTCCTTGGCTGCAGCCCCTTTTGTAGTGCCATCAAAACAGGTTAAATTCATAACTACCGCAGCAGGTGCTGCAATAACAGCTCTGATTACTGCTACAACATCATCATTTAACTGCTCCTGGTTCGGTAATCGAATTCCTCCAAGCGTTGTTGCCATTTTCACTCAACTGGATTAACAAACCTCCAAGAACCCATTGCAAGTTATCGTCTGTTGATCTCTCTAAATTCCTCTGAGAGAACCCCTAACCCTGCATTGCCGCACTCGACACAAGCCAATTGATTGCCAATAGACTGAAGTCTTCAACATTCGGACCAAGCCCCTGTTCCCTCAAGACCAATTTCTGTATACACTGGCCGCGAAACCCGATCAACAAATCCCAATTCTTGACACATTTTGAACCTCGGTCTGCATCTCCTTCGATAGTTGTCACTCTTCAACGCAAGAACCTCGTTGTCCCTAACCACCACCTCTTGACACATAGAAGAAGAATGACTCTCAGAAGCAAAATTACAACCAAGTACTATTCACGTTAACTTCTTGTAGGCCTGCTTCTCAATTTGAAGACTCTCATCTTGTCCATAACTCACAATTTTGACAAAATAATGATTGAGAGCAGAGAGAAAATCTGCAGCTTCTCTGCTACAACGGCCACCCAACACATATAAATATATATATATATATATATATTCCTGTTGCAGCACCGTCATCGCCCCCTATCGCAACTCCAGTAGCAGCCATACACCCAACTCGAACCTATTCCTCAAAAATCTCATGGCAGAATCTTCCCTTACTGCACCGCTACTCAAACAAATATATATATATATATATATATATATATCTGCACCGCTACCTAATTCGAACAAACCCATTAGGGATTCTTTGTAGATTCAAACGAATCTGTACAAACAAGCAGAGCTATTCATATATATATATATATATTGAGTCTTAATATATTTTTCTACCTTACCGTATTAAATATTTTATTCCATAAAATATTATATTATAAAATGCTAGTAAATTTGCCATAAAGCCGAGGCTCAATTATCATAATTATTTATTTTGCCAACCCGTTTGTGTCTCAGATGATATTCATATTTTTATTTTTATTTTTATTTTATAATTAATTATTTGTATTGGCTTCATTTATTCATCCCGGCACTAGGTTGACAGGGTTAATTATTTTTCGAGCCGATATTATTTTTTAGGGGTTTGGATTAATTTTATATTTTCTAATAATTAATCCTATTATGACTTACTGTACTTTTGGCTATCTCGAATCATTAATGTCACAGGACCTATTTTTGTTAGGTCAAAACATAGTCTGGGTCATGTCGAATTTTCGGGGTATTACATATAAAAACCCGTTTCAAACAAATGGGGGTTTAAAAACTTGCTACCATTTCTGAAAACATTGTCATCTTTTCACTTTGATTAGGAGAATCCGTTTTGAACCAGATTCTAGTCTTACTTCTGAGAGATCTCATGCCTGGGGATCAGATCCTACTACTAGGCATTCTTCTAAATTGAGAACCCGAAGGGAACTCAATAATTTGCGATGCTTATGCATCATTATCTTACAAAACTTTTCAATTCTTCACTGATGCTTTTCAAAGAGCATTGAAAACATGATTTCTTCAAATATGTGCTTTTCACGGGCATTAAAAACTTGACTTTTCAAGAAAAGCATTTATGAGCATCTAAAAACATGGCTTCTTCAAGAAATAATTTTGATGAACATTTAAAAACATGGCTTCAATAAAGAGAATAAATTTTCATGAGCATTCAAATCATGGACAATTTAACGGAGGTTTTAAACACTTGTAAGACAGCACTTGAAACATTTAACCCATGAGTCTCAAGAATTTAAATCACGATGTATAGGAATTTATTAAAGTATAGATGGAATAAAAGCAGTTAATTCAAGTGGCATTTAATAAAATTGACATTTACATGGACATGTGAAAAATAACGTGTCATTTGTCAAAAATATCAAGTTGTAGATTTTGCAAGCCAGGTTAGAAAACGACAATATATAGCATATAAATATGAGAATTTAAATTTACAAGTACTGCAGATGTTTTAAACATGAAAACACTTCAAAATCCATGGAGATTAAAAACCTCTACTTCAAAGTACAGGATTACTCACCTTGTTCTCCTCGGTCAGCACTACTGGTGGTCTTTCCCTTTCCCTTTGAAATTCCTAAAAATCAATTTCATCAAGACTTCAATTAATTCCTCATTTACTTCAAATCATCTCTAAATTGATGCTCTTCATTTAATCTTAGACCCGACGTATCCTAATTTCCTAGGATTGGCCTTACCGGTCTACTTAATAAATTTTTATTTTTCACGTGGCTTATTTTTCAGTACCTATTTTGGTATTTTGGACCTTACCGTTGGATTCGGAATGTCGAAGAAAGTCAATTTAGACCTTCTCGAATTTTTATTTAGCTTTGGCATATTTAGGGGCAAAATGGTAATTTATTATTCTCGCCCTGGGACCTTATAGTGGTCCTCAAAATATTCCCCTTATCTTATATATAAATTTTTAAGTCTTTTAGACTTCATTTGGTATCTGCTTTTGATCATAGGGACACATCGATCATTTATATTTCCTAATATTCTGACCTCGAATTAATATTTATTCACTTGTACAAGTTCACAATTATTTGGGCTTCTATTGGTATCAATCTCGTCCAATTTGGACTGCAATTGGGCTTCGTATTGTATTAGGGGCATTTTGGTAATTTTACATCTTATGGTGGGTGTCACATCCCGAACCCCACCCTACGCGGATGTCGAGGACGTGATGCCAGTCAGTCGCCACGCGACCAACCGAAGGCAAATTTCTGAACTTTCCAGTGAATTGCACTTCGACTGTAAGGTCAGATGCAGCGGAATTTAAAACTTTTTTTTTTTTTTGTCAAGGGAATGCAACTCATGTATTCACTATAAGGTTATGTACCACAGAGCCAGTCTAAAATCCAGCAGCTAACAATTCTAACCTCAGAGCATATCTATAATCCGACATATAACAACAGAGCAGAACTATAATCTTTAGAGTACCGTTTAAATCTATGAGCCATGTCTATATCTAGTACATGTCAGTCAAGTCAGTTGTATTACATCACTCACCCGATTAAACAGATTCAATCCTCAGTAATCCAGTCTCCACAGATCAGTGCCATCAGATCCAACAGATATCATTCCTGAAAAATGTTAGGGAATAAGTTGAGCTTCGAAAAGCCCAATGAGTAACACAGGTTCCCTGTCAAGGGTTTCAAAACCATTTCTTGTTTACAAAGCACAAGGGTAGTTCAGTTGTTTCTGAAATAGTAGTTTTATAAATCTACTTTAAATGCAGTTTCAGTAGAATAAAACAGGACTGAACTAAACGGAACAACAAATCAAAACAGACGGAACAGTGCATGATGCCAATATCAATGAGAGTATAGGCAATTAATTCAAATATCAGAACAGATCAGTACTGGGCGGAACATAACAGGGCATAACAATAATATATCAGTTAGGCGCGTAATCAAGCCTACTTATGCCAGACCGCTCATAATCAGAATGGTACCCAGAGTCAGACACATCATAGCAGAACAAAATCAGATAGACCATAGAACGGAACAAGACAGACCGAACAAAATAATAATAGGACGGGACAAAATCATGCCGCGTACAATACAGTATAAAAGTTTGCATTTAAAAACATGCATTCAGACAGTTTAACTTTTAAAACCGTACAGTGCATCAAAATACAGTATCTATGCAGTAACTTATATACCAAGTCAAGAATTCGGACAGATCATAACGGAACTGGACCATATATCAATTAAGACAGACAGATTATTGACGGACGGTACATAACGGGATCAGACGGAACAAAACACTAGTTCAAGTCACAAGCGTAATCAAGGACAGAGGCATAACGGGACGGATCATAACGGAACAAAGCAGAGCAATACATCAATCAGAACAAGACATATTGAAACTGAACATGGCGGATCAAAACGGTACGATATCAATCAGGTCAAGTCATATCGGAACTGAACATGACGGAACAAAACGAAACAATATCAATCAGGACAAGTCATATCGGAACTGAACATGACGGAAACAAACGAAACAATATCAATCAGGACAAGTCATATCGGAACTGAACATGACGGAACAAAATGAAACAATATCAATCAGGACAAGTCATATCGGAACTGAATATGACGGAAACAAACGAAACAATATCAATCAGGACAAGTCATATCGGAACTGAACATGACGGAACAAAATGAAACAATATCAATCAGGACAAGTCATATCGGAACTGAATATGACGGAAACAAACGAAACAATATCAATCAGGACAAGTCATATCGGAACTGAACATGACGGAACAAAATGAAACAATATCAATCAGGACAAGTCATATCGGAACTGAACATGACGGAACAAAATGAAACAATATCAATCAGGACAAGTCATATCGGAACTGAATATGACGGAAACAAACGAAACAATATCAATCAGGACAAGTCATATCGGAACTGAACATGACGGAACAAAATGAAACAATATCAATCAGGACAAGTCATATCGGAACTGAACATGTCGGAACAAAACGGAACAATACATCTATCAGAACAAGACATATCGGAACTGAACAGGACGGAACAAAACGAAACAATACATCAATCAGATCAAGACATATCGAAACTGAACATGTCGGAACAAAACGGAACAATACATCTATCAGAACAAGACATATCGGAATTGAACAGGACGGAACAAACTGGTACAATATCATTCAGGACAAGGCATATGCTACTTTAATTATATGCTTCTTTTTTTTTTTTTTAAACAGTATAACGTTCAAAACAGTACAGTGCTTCAAAATACAGTATCTAGACAGAACTTATACACCAATTCAGGAGTCAGGTTTACTCACAAGACGCAACAGTACAGAATAAAACCAGGACAGACCATACAACAGAACAAGACAGACCCGAACTGAACAGGAGAGCAGGACAGTACAAAATCATGTTACGTGTAATGCAATATAAAAAAGTATGCATTCAGACAGTACAGTATACAAAACAGTACAGTAAATCAAAATACAGTAACTAGACGGTGTACTTATACACCAAGTCAGAAGTTCCAGGTTACTCACAAACTGTTACGGTTATCTCCTTGCGCAAACAATCCGATAACCTCCAGATACGTCAGGCATCTCCATGTATATCCTGAACAATAATCATCAATCATATACAGATCAGAACTCATCCATTCAGGTCTCATTTGTCATCTTAGGTATCTATCGGTTTACCTAAGATAGCCTAGTAGCCTATCGCCCTCTCATCGAGTTTCATCCGGGGCTATTTTATTCTTAAATTAGGCTTAGCAGTCATCAAGATTATAACCCAAGTCATTTAGACTTCAATCGTTATCAGTCAATCACTTATTCAACCTTAGGGGCAAAACAGTCATTTTATCACTCTTGCCCCGGGCCATGTCAAGGCCCTCCGAATAGTCTTTATATCTTAAATATAAAGTTCTACGTCTTTTAGACTCCAATAGGTATCAGTTAGGTTCTTATTTTAACCATAGGGGCAAAATGGTAATTTTGTTATTCTTGCCCCGGACCCAATCGTGGTTCTCAGAATATCCCATATATCGTATACATGAAGTTCTAACTCTTTTAGACTTGAATCGCTATCAGTTAAGTGCTTATTTAGCCTTAGGGGCAAAATGGTAATTTGTCCATTCTTGTCCCGGACCCTATCGTGGTCCTCAGAATAGTCCACATATCTTAGATATAAATTTGTAAGTCCCTTGGACTTCATTTGGTATCTGTTTTAGATCGTCAGGACACATCGGTCATTTCTCGTTTTACGCGTTGACTGTCTCGGAGTCTTATTTATCCCTATGATAATTTATCAGATCAGTTTGACCTTTATTCGACCTCTACTTTGCACTTACAGTGCTCAGGGGTATTTTGGTCATTTTACGTTTTGTGTAATTCTGACCCCGATTCGTCATCTAATCAAGTATACAGTCTCACCAGTGTCTGGGCTCCTACCGGTATCAGTTTCGTCCCAATCGGACTTTGTTTAGGTCTCGTACGGTATCAGGGGTAATTTGGTAATTTCACGTGTCATATTTTTCGGCACGTCAGTTCATAAAATGGACCTCACCATTGGGTCCAGAGTGTCCGACATAATTAAGTTGGACTATCTGTTATGTTCAATTGACCCTGGGAAGCATCAGGGGCAGTATGGTCATTTACACTTTATGTGTCTGTATTTTTTGGGACTTCAGTTCGTTAAACGGACCTCACCGTTGAGTTCAGAACGCCCGACATAGTCAGAATAGACTGTCTTTTATTTTTATTTGGGTCTGGTGCCATCAGGGGCAGTACAGTAATTTATCACTTACCAGTCTGTATTTTTCGGTACTGTATTTCCAAAATCGGACTGTACCATTGAGTCCAGAATGTTTGAAATAGTGAAAATACACTATTTATTTGCTTTATTTGGACTCCGTTTGACATAATTAATGCCCAGGGGTAAAATCGTAATTTTACCTATTTAATAAAATAATTAAATAATTATTTTATTATTTAATTTCTTTAGCAGGGGCTTAAATGTACAAGATTTTCAGAAACTGGGCCAGAACCGGATATTCAGAAGGTTTTGGGGTCACAGTGCAATTTATAAAAGTTCTGGTTTTAATTTTCTTTCAATTAAGCCCCTGGACCGTTAGGTTTACCAAGCCAAACCCTAGACCGGTCCAAACCCTTGGTGAACCAGCCGGTTCACCTTTCTTCAGAAAATCGGGATAACATATCCCTCATATTCCAATTTTAGTCCCTATCCGTGTTTATGTCATGCCCCAATTCAATTTCTAATTTTATTTCTGTGTTACCAAACAGTCGGATTCCAGAATTTTAAAACACTAAAACCAAAACTGTGCCGTTTCATTAATGCGGTGGCCAGTTCATACGTCGACACGTGTGTGAGTTAGTTCGGTGGGTTTGGACGTGTTGGACAAGTCGACTCGGTCGACTCGTCGTCTTCTTCACCAACCAGTGTACTGTTGCCCTAATTTACAGAGAATTTCTCTTTCAATTTCGTGGCAATTTAGACACGATTTCTTGCTGATTTCAGTCCCGATGGGTTTCTGCACTTCATATCCATCCTTTAACATCCATTTTGAGCTTCGAATCGAGCTCTAGGCAGGTCTGTTTTGAAAACGATAATTTGGTCTGCAACTGGCCCTAGGGCTCTCGGTTTTGGTCCGTTTTCTCTGAAATCAGTTGCTTTGTGACCCTTGCATTAGGGGCTTCAAGTCACCATCAAAAAATTTCAGTTTAGGTGTTCGTTTTAGATTTTGGGTTTCTTGGCCGAAAGGAATAATTTCAAATTCGAGGGCCTTACCATGCGATTTTGGGTCGCGGGTTGGTGTATTTGGGATCCTTGTGACCTCTAGATTAGGTCTTGACCAACCAAATTCAGTTTAGCTTGCGTCAAATCAGACCCAGTTTTGGAGGTGGTCATCAATGGCGGTTCCTACGGTTCGTAGGTTTCTAGGCCTATCTGAACCTCTCAGTTAGTTCGCTACGGTTCCTAGGCCTCACAGTCGTCTATATACTCAGTTATATAGATCAAAACAACTGAAAACAGTAGGCATGCTTGAGGGAAAAATTTCAGAAAAATTTGGTGTTTACCTCTCAAGCAGTTAGCCTTCCTTGCTCATCCATGGCTCAGTTCAGACCTTGGCACCTCGGTCCTCAGTTCCTTCCTCTTGGTACATCTTTATAGAACACCATCATGTATAGACCATGGACATACACAGCTTTCTCACAATGGTTTCTCACACATAAGCTCACTTGATCTCACATGGTCTCTCTCTCTTAACAGATCAGTTCTCACACAGTTTTCTGATTTTTGAATATTCAGCTCACACACTTGGTGTTATAGAGATCTCCAAGCTCATGTGTATATTAGTGCACACTTATACACATACATAATCATACATGTAGGGCCTAGGTCTAATTGTAGACACTTGAGATGTGATGATGAGGCTGAAGTGTAGGGGTTTAGGTCATGATGGAGGTTTTGCATGTAACCTCATTGGTCAGTTTGGGAGGTGGCCCCACCAGAATTCTGGGTTATATACCTTTCATTGTATATTTGTACACAAAGACAGTAGTAGCCCAGTTGGTCATTTTTTGGATGAGGTTTCTTTTCACTCAAAGGTCAAGGGTTCAATTCCCTTGGCCTCCCATTTGGCCATTTTTCCCATATTTTCGGTTAAGGCCACGTTTGGTTGCGCAGTAATTCAGTTTTACTGTTTCCTACCTAACTTTCATTCCGTAGCTTATTTTTCGACGCGGTTTCTTCCGGCCAGTTCTTATTTCCGTTATCTTCAGTGTCAGAGGTTCCGTGTCATTTATTAATCATTCAGGATTTCCCGGGTTAGGTAATTCGGGTTCCGTTAGTATTAAAACGGCGTTATTTCACCGAATTAATCAGTAATTTGGATTCGGGTAAGGTACCCTTCCCTCCAGACATTTTCTTTATTTAATCGGTTTATGGCGACCGTCGGGATTATGATTAATTTCCTAAATCATTCTGTAAGTCGGTATTAATTAATAATTATTAATTAATTATTAATTTCGCGGGATTGGGGTGTTACAGTGGGACCACCCCAGAGTCCCCGGATGTCCAATCTAACATTTTTATTATGTCTGGAATGCTAAAAAATATTAAGATAGCCTTTTCTGGATCTTAATTTGGACTTTATTTGCTTCATTTATGGCCTAGGGGTAAAATAGTCATTTTACCCAATTAATAAAGTAATTAAATAAATTATTTTATTATTTATTTATTTTTCAAGGGCTTATTTGAATTAATTCTTTAAATTTTTGGGCCATAACAGAGTTTTTGGGAAGTGTTGGGGTCAAAATGAAATTTCAGAATTTCTTGGGGGCTAAAATGAAATTCTTTAAAATATTTAAAATAAACCAGAGGGTTTATTTTATTTATAAGTGAACCGGTCTAGGGTTTCACTGGACCAACCGGTTTGGCCGGTTCAAGATGTAATGCTGACGTCATGATGACGTCAGCCCTAAATTTTAAATTTAGACTCTTGACTCTAATGTGTTTATGGGACAACACTATAGGATTTGGCATTCGTTTTTTGCCTAAATTCGAGCTCAAACGCTCAGTCCAAGGTTTGATAGTCAAACCTGCAACCGGCTTGTAAATCCCTGTTTTTGACCTAAATCTTGTGAGGTTTCTTTAGTCATAATCCTTTATTCGTGGGGTTTCATTCCCATTCGTAAAACCACATTTTGGGACGGTTTGTGGGGTTGAGCTTCAAAGCCCGAGACCTGCAATCTCATTTTCGGTGGTCTTCCTTTGAGGTTTTGGGTCGTGGCTTGGTGATTTTTGGACGCCCACAAGATCCTTTTAAGGTTTTAAAGGTCAAAAACATGTTTCATAAAGGTCGTTTTAGACCTGCACATTGGAGGTCCAATAATGGCGGATGTGTACGGGTTTAGGGTTCTAGGGCTGTTTTAGGGTCCAATCGTCATGCTTTTTTCAAGTTTCTAAACCCTAAATGTCATGCATGCAACAAGAAACTCAAAACAGTTGTAATATAGGAAAATTTCTTAGAGAGAGAATAGGGTGGATTTTTGTGTTTTTATAAGCTCAAATTGGTTTGGATTTATGGTCTCCTTCAGGTCAGGCAGCCATGCAAGGAGCCCTCTCTCTTCTCCCCCTTCTTCTTCACTCTTCTTCTTCACATTCTCTCTCTAACTCTCCTTCTCTCTCTCTCTACTTTCTCTCTCTACATCAGACTTCACTTACACAAGTCTGATTTTTGAATTAGGGTTACACACACGCAACATAGATATATAATATCACATATATTTTATTTGTTTCATTTTAAAAGTAATTCTTTTGGTTGCATGAAAGGTGATTGGGCAATTTGGGAGGTGGGGCTTTATTATCTGATACATATATACATATAATTTGCAATATAAGACACAAATAGTGGGCAGCCCAAGTGGTATTCTTTTTGGGCTTTAAAACTTGCCTACTTTGGGTCAAGGGTTCAAAACCCCCTGGCCTCACATTTTGGTTCTCCTTTTTCCTTGTTTGGCATTTAATTTATTTATTTTAACTTTGTGCATTATTTTCCACTTTGTGATTTTAAATTTAATATTTCTCATTTATTTACCAATTTTATAAATCGTAGTCGCATTTTATTTTCCCCGGAGTTGACCTTGATTTTTAAGGTCTCAGATGTTGAAATCATCATCTATTTCTCGTTTAAATTTCTTAATTATTCCTATTACAGGTCACTAATTAATAATTAGTGGCTTAATTATTATTTAATCGGGTCGGGGTGTTATAGAGCAAATGAGACCATACGATGGAAGTAAAAGAACAAGAGAAGAAAAGGTGGTTATGACTCTCGTCTTCACGCATACAAAAAAGACATTTGGGATCATGGCTAAGATGAGAATAGAAGAGGCGGTCCTTGGTATTTAGACTGTTTCGAATGGCCAACCAAAGAATAAATCCAGCCCGGGGGAGAGCTTTAGAGTGCCAGACAAGCTTCCACTAATGAACTTGGGGCTTACGGCTTCGCAGAGATTCCCAAGCTGAACTGATAAAGAAGTCCCCATTGGGAGAGGGCAACCAAATAGCCTTGTCTTCCCGTTGGGGGGAAGGATGAAGGTTGGTAGGCATACCATTTTTTAGCTCAAGCAAATGAGGAGAGTTAGCTATAGGCCAGCTCCATTGATGATCCAAAATGATGGTGCCAACTTTAGCATGTCTCCCAAGATTAGAATCATAGATAACCCTTTCCCCCATATTATCATAAATGGAACCAGTGGAGAGCCAATAGTCGAACCAAAGAGAACCAAAAAGGCCATTCCCAATTGAAATTCTGATATGAGGGAACAGCGGTCCGAATTTAAGCATTTTCCTCCAAGCCCATGAGCAAGATTGGGGACATTGGACCTCCTAGAAGCTTTTACCTTTCAGCATATTGCTGCGAATCCAGAGAACCCAAGGGGAATTAGAGGGGTTTTGAAACATTGCCCAAATGAGTTTTCCCAGAGCTGCTTGATTCCAATTAGTAAGCTTCTTTATCCCATGCAACTTTAGATCTGGTAAAGATGAGATGGTTGCCACACCAAAGAAAGGATCTCATAGCTTGCTCAATTTGATTAAACATCTTCTTGGGGAGAATGAAATGGGATGACAAAAAAACCTGGATGCTAAATGGCACTGATTTGATTAGTTGAAGCCGACCTACATAAGATAGGGATTTAGTAGACCACTGAGTGATTTTACCAATGATGCAATCAACCAAGGTTTAACAATCCTGGGCTTTCAACTTGGTATAGATTAGAGGAACTCCAAGGTAGCAGATAGGAAGGGAGGCTTCAGGGACTCCAATATCATCAAAGATATGATGCTTGAGGTTGCAATCCACGCCAGATAGGAATATGTTGCTTTTGGAGGCATTGTGGAAAAGACCAGAGAAGGAAGCAAACGTGTCAAGCCCTTCCTTGAGAATAGAGGTTGAAAGGAGATCCCCATGACAAAAGAGCATAATATCATCCCTAAAAGGTGCCATATCCACTGTGCGTCAAATGGAACAACAAAGGGGCATGCACCTCTGGTCAAAGACAATATCCACTGTGGTCTTCAACAAGCTTCCCTAAAAGGGCTGATCTCTTTGACCCGCCAACTGCTGAAACCCATCCCCTGCTATCCTTAGAAGTAGGCCATACTACGGCAGAGCTACAACTGCCACCACTATCTGCAAGCCCATCCAATCTTCAGCATAGTGGTAAGGCGCCTACTTTTACAAACCTTTTCCCGGCCAGTCATGCATCTACTACCTGCTGGTCCTCGCTTTTCCAAAAGGCCCCCTCATCAAAAAAATTCAAGTTGGACTACAAGCAACCCCTACGTGAGGGCGATAGGATCACGGTCCAAACCCCCCCAAAAGTCCTTCAATCTGGCATATCAAACTGGGAACACACCTTAGTTGGCTATTTTCTGGAGAAGAAAATGCCGTTTCTCTAGGTTAAAAAAGTTGCAGAAAAATTATGGACCAATAAAGGGTTAATTTCTATCCTTACCAATGGCAATGGATTCTATTTTTTCAAATTTGATTCTATGCATGCTATCAACTATATTCTTGAAGGAGGTCTTTAGCACTTCTCTGGGTGACATTTTATACTCCAAAAATGGTACCCGGGCATGGCTCTCTCTAAGCAGGATGTGGCAAAAATCCCAATTTGGATTAAATTCTACAATGTCTCTTATGAGCTCTGGACAGCCCAAGGGCTAGGCTACGTCGCCAGTGCTATTGGGAATCCTCTTTATGCAAATTCTCATAAAGAAGAACAATTCAGGATCAGCTACGCCAGAATTTGTGTCGAGGTGGACGCTACCAAAGAGCTTCTTGATAGTTTTGACATCAAGCTTTCTGACCACTCAAAAGTGGAAATTCTGGTTGAATACCAATGGCTTTCCTCCATGTGCACCCATTGTCAAACCTTTGGGCATAGAATTGCAAGCTGCCCTTCCATGAAACGGGAGGAAAGGCAAGCCACTCAACCCTTTGCTAATGCTACCACATCCAATAATCAGAATGTATGGAGAGTGGTTTCCAATAAAGGCAAACCCATCCAAGTTGACAACAACCCACGTCCAAGCTCCGCCCAAACAGCCACCGCTCTCACTAAAAGCACCATAAAGGACGTAGGGCAGAATCCTGATCACTCAGTAGTTCTGGCACTTAATTCAATTGAGACCGTCTCCCCCAGCTCCTTTGATGAGCCTAATCTGATGCCTCAAGAAGCCCTCCCAACTTCCTCAGTTCAAGTAGTGGCCACGGCAACTGCTCAAGACTTGCGCCCCCTTCTTTCCACTCACAATGATGGTATTGCATTTCAGTCCCTAAAATATCCTAACGCTACTGGACCTTATTTAGCTGGAAGCCCCCCATGCGCGGTCAGCAACTCTTCTTCCACTGCTTCTCCAGATTCTAATCCATTAGTGGACAAGATAGCTAAAGTTGATGAAGCTGATATTGGAAGCAATTACAAAAGGAATCAGCTTAGAGAACAAAAACGACAAAGAAAACCATTAAGGAATCAAGGGACCTCAGGTTCCAACACCTTTTCCTTTTCTCAATGAATTTTGCATGCTGGAGTATAAGGGGTATGAAGAGCCCTTCCAAGCAGAGGGAAGTTCGTTCTTTTCTTTGCGATTATTTATTTATTTATTTTTGGTTTAGTTGAGACTAAAATTAAGAATGCCTCCAAAAATGCTCTAGCTAATTCTCTTATTCTTGGTTGGCCTTTTTTCCATAATTATCCTCATTCGCCCTTTGGGAGAATTTGGATAGGATGGAATAACACTCTATTGTAGATTAATTCTTCATGTGCCAATGCTCAAGCTATTTACTGCAATGTTACAGTTCAGGACACCAATGCTCCTATGATCATTTCTGTTATATATGGCTCCAATTCCCCTCTTCAACGGAATGATTTATAGCACGACATCAACCTCCAAGCCTCTATTTCCAAGGATGTCCCTTGGCTTATATTTGGGGATTTCAATGCCATTCGTTTTCCTCGTGAAAGGAAAGGTGGTTACCATGACTGGTCCAATATTATGGATGATTGCAACAAATGCTTTATGAATTCTGAGCTTGAGGATTTAAAATATTCTAAGCATTTCTTCACCTGGTGTAATGGTTAGGCTGCCCCCCTCACAATTTAGAGGAAGCTTGATAGAGCTCTAGTCAACCAAGCTTAGCTCACTGCTTTTCCTACTGCGGAGGCTGAGTTTCTTCCCCCTGGCCTTTTTGACCACACCCCAGTTATTGTCAAAACCGGATCCCATTGAAAAGAGGCAAAATCCCTTTCAAATTCTTCAACTTTTGGGCTGACTATGATGATTTTCTTCCTACGGTTGAGTAGGCCTGGAACTCAAATATCCAAGGTACTGCCATGTTCATTTGCTGCCAGAAGCTCAAGAATGTGAAGTATGCTCTTAAGGACTTCAATTAGAAAAGATTCAAGAACATTACCTCTAGAGCCCAAGAAGCCTGTAACAAGTTTCATGCATCCAAAACCTCTTTGTACAGAATCCGGGAAATAGCAGGTTGATTCATGAGGAAAAAGAAGCTCCCCTTTTTTATTATTCCATCCTTTCCAGCAAGGAGAGCCTTGCCAAGCAAAAATCTTAAGTTCAATGGCTTTCCGAAGGCGATCATAATACTTCCTTCTTTTTCAAATCAGTGAATAGTAGAAGAAACCGAAACAAGATTATCAGCATACTTGATGCTACTGGTAAAAGAATTGATGACATCAAAGAGATCAAGAGCTCCATTGCTAACTTCTATCATGATCTCCTTGGAAACGAAAGTCCCATTCCGTACCCAGGGAAGCAAACTCTATCAGGCTTTATCACGAAGCGTCTGCCTACTGACTCCTTCACGGCCCTCCAATGCTCAGTTTTGAAAGATGAAATCCAAGAAGCTCGCTTCAGCCTCCTCCCTAATAAAGCTCCGGGGCCTGATGGTTTCAATATTTATTTTTTCCAAAAGGCTTGGAGCATTGTCAAACCTAAGATCATTGCTGTTATCTCTGAATTTTTTTTTTCAAGATCTATTCTTAAAGAGATCAACGCCACTGCCATTGCCCTTATTCCTAAGGTCCCTAATCCCTCATTTGTTCATGACTATCGCCCTATATCTTGCTGTAACATAATCTACAAAGCCATCTCCAAAATCCTTGCCAATCGCCTTACGAAAGTCCTTCCTAGCCACATTGATCAGTCCCAATCCACCTTTATTCAAGGAAGGAAAATTAGTAATAACATCCTTCTTGCTCAAGAACTCAAGCTCTCCTCATTGTACAATGAAAGTTGATCTTAAGAAGGCCTTTGACTCGGTGCGATGGGAGTTTATTATTGATTCTTTGTGCATTATGGGATTTCCTCAGCCTTTTATTGATTGGATTTATTGCTGCATCTCTACTTCCCGTTTCTCCGTTGTTATTAAGGGCGAACTTGAAGGTTTCTTTCCTGGAGCTAAAGGGTTAAGGCAAGGGGATCCCCTTCCCCTTATCTATTTGTTCTTGTTATGGAAGTTCTCTTCTTGATTCTCCATAAGAATTCAGCTGTCCCTCAATTTAAGCATCATTGGAGATGCCATAAAACCAAGCTGACACATCTTTGCTTTGCGGATGATATTATACTTTTCTGTCATGGGGATCTCCTTTCAGCCTCTATTCTCAAGGGAGGGCTTAACACGTTTGCTTCTTTCCTAGTCTTCTTCACAATGCCTCCAAAAGTCACATTTTCCTATCTAGCATGGATTGCAACATCAAGCATCATATCATTGACCACATTGGCTTCCCTGAAGGCTCCCTTCCTATCCGTTCCCATGGAGTTCCTTTGATCTCAACTATGCTAAAAGCCCAGATTGCAAAGCCCTGGTTGACAGCATCATTGGGAAAATCACTCATTGGTGTAATAAATCCCTATCCTATGCAGGTCGGCTTCAGCTAATCAAATCTGTGCTTTTTAGCATCCAGGTTTTCTAGTCATCCCATTTCATTCTCCCCAAGAAGGTGGTTAATCAAGTTGAGCAAGCTATGAGATCTTTTCTTTGAAGTGGCAACCCTCTCATCCTGACCGGATCTAAAGTAGCATGGGATGATATAACTTGCTCTACAAATGAAGGAGGGATTGGGATAAAGAAGCTCGTTGATTGGAATCAAGCAGCTTTGGGGAAGCTCATTTGGGCAATGTTTCAAAACCCCTCTAATTCCCCTTGGATTCTTTGGATTCGCAGTAATATTCTAAAAGGTAAAAGTTTCTGGGAGGTCAAATGTCCCCAATCTTGCTCATGGGCTTGGAGGAAAATACTTAAATTCAGACCCCTGTTCAAGCCTTACATCAGAATTTCTATTGGTAATGGCCTCTTTGCTTTTCTTTGGTTTGACTATTTGGCTTCCCACTGGTTCCATATATGATAATATGGGGGAAAGGGTTATTTATGATTCAGGCCTTGGGAGATATGCTAAAATTGGTTCTATCATTATGGATCATCAGTGGAGCTGGCCTATAGCTAACTCACCTCATTTGCTTGAGCTAAAAAATGGCATGCCTAACAACCTTCATCCTTCCTCCCGTAGGGACGACAAGGCTATTTGGTTGCCTCTTCCAATGGGGACTTTTCCATCAGCTCAGCTTGGAATACTATAAGAAGCCGGAAGCCCCAGGTTCATTGGTGGAAGCTTGTTTGGCACTCAAAAGCTATTCCCTGTGCTAGATTTATTCTTTGGATGGCCATTCATAACAGTCTTCGGACCAAGGATCGCCTATTCTATTCTCATTTTGGTCATGATCACAAATGTCTTTTCTATCTGCTTGAAGACGAGTCACAACCACCTTTTCTTCTCTTGTTCTTTTACATCCAACATATGGTCCCATCTGCTCTCTAAAAGTGGTTTTCAATGCCCTTCTAGGAGCTGGCAGTAGATCGTTCTTTGGGCTACCAATACTTTCAAAGGCAAGGGGTTCTCTTCAACAATAGGAAAGCTCACCCTAGCTTGCATAGTCTATACTAGTTGGAGGGAAAGGAATAGCAGATTGTTCTCCATCTTCAAGAAAAATCCCCAGGCTATCATAGCTCAAACTCAAGAAATGATACGTGGCAGGCTCACCACCTCTAAAGGGATTGCAGACACGAACACCAATAGAGATCTTCAATGTATTTGGTCTCTTCCAAGTAGCATTTTTAATGTGTAATGGTTTTGTAATGTAATGTTTTTGTAGCTTTAGGACGGGAGCTCTTCTGCCTATAGAAGCCCTTCCTTCCCTCTAGCTTGTTCGAGGGTATGCCCTTTTGATCTTATAATTTCTTTTCCTCTCTTTATCTTATTTGCCAGCAAAAAAAAAAAAAAAAGAAGCAAAGATTAGTCAGCTTGGTTTTATGGCATCTCCAATGATGCTTAAATTGAGGGACAACTGATTTCTGATAAAGAATCAAGGAGATCACTTCCATAGCAAGCACAAAAAGATATGGGGAAAGCGGATCCCCTTTTCTTAGCCCTTTAGCTCTTGGAAAAAAACCTTCAAGCTCGCCATTAATAACAGTTGAGAAACGGGTAGTAGAGATGCAGCAGTAAATCCACTCAATAAAAGGCTGAGGAAATCCCATAATGCACAAAGAATCAATAATAAACTCCCATCACACCGAGTCAAAGGCCTTCTTAAGATCAACTTTCATTGTACAAAGAGAAGAGCCAGAGTTCTTGTGGTAATTGTGCATGAGCTCTTGAGCAAGAAAAGCAGATCGATGAGACTAGGGAGGACTTTCTTAAGGCGGTTGGCGAGGATTTTGGAAATGGCTTTATAGATTATGTTACAGCAAGATATAGGGAGAGTGTCATGAATAGAGGAGGGATTAGGGACCTGGGAATAAGGACAATAGTAGTGGAGTTGATCTCTTTGAGAATGGATCTTGTAGAGAAAAATTCAGAGATAGCAGCAATGACCTCGGGCTTGACAATACTCCAAACTTTTTAGGAAAAAAAAAAAACCATTGAAACCATCAAGCCCTAGAGCTTCATTAGGGTGGAGGCTGAAGAGAGCATCTTGGATTTCATCTTCAGAGATAGGACATTGGAGAGCCGTGAAGGAGTCATTAGGCATACGCTTTGTGATAAAGCCTGGAAGAGCTTGCTTCCCTAGGTACGGAATGGAACTTTCAGTGCCAAGGAGATCAAGATAAAAGTTGACAATGGTGCTCTTGATCTCCTTGATGTCATCAATTCTATTACCAGTTGCATCAAGAAGGCTGACAATCTTGTTACGGTTTCTTCTGCTGTTCGCTGATTTGAAAAAGAAGGAAGTATTTTGATCACCTTCGAAAAGCCATTGAACACAAGATTTTTGCTTGGCAAGGCTCTCCTCGCTGGACAGGATAGAATAATAAAATTGGCGAGCTTCTTTTCCTCATGGATGAGCCTGCTATTCCCTGTATTCCGCTCTAGGAGGTTTTGGATGTCATGAAGCTTGTTACGAGCTTCTTGGGCTCTTTAGGTAATGTTCTTGAATCTTTTTTTATTGATTTCCTTAAGAGCATACTTTACTTTCTTGAGCTTCTAGTAACATATGAGCATGGCTGTACCTAGGATATTTGAGTTCCATGTTTGCTCAACAGTAGGAAGAAAATCATCATAGTCAGCCCAAAAGTTAAAGAATTTGAAGGGGATTTTGCCTTTTTCAATGGAATGTCTGATCTAACAATAACTAGGGAATGGTCAGATAGGCCAAGGGGAAGAAATTCAGCCTCCGCAGTACGAAAAGCAGCTAGCCAATCGTGGTTGACTAGAGCACTATCAAGCTTCCTCTGAATAGTGAGGGGGGCTGACCATTGCACCAGGTGAAAAAATGCCCAGTAAATCTTAAATCCTCAAGCTCAGAATTCATAAAGCATTTGTTGCAGTCATCCATAATATTGGACTAGTCTTGGCTACCACCTTTCCTTTCATGAGGGAAACGAATGGCATTGAAATCTCTAAATATAAGCCATGGGACATCCATGGAAATGGAGGCTTGGAGGTTGATGTCGCTCTATAAATCATTCTGTTGAAGTGGGGAGTTGGAACCATATATAACAGAAATGGTCATAGGAGCATTGGTGTCCCAAACTGTAGCATTGCAGTGAATGGCTTTAGCATTGGAACATAAAGAATTAATCTACAATATAGAGTTATTCCATCCTATCCAAATCCTCCCAGAGAGAGCATGAGAATAGTTATTTAAAAAAGGCCATCCAGGAATGAGTGTTAGAAATAGTATCTTTAGAAGCATTCTTAATCTTCGTCTCAACAATACCAATAAAACAAAAAGAATAATCACGAGCAAAGGATCGGATTTCACGCTGCTTTGAGGGGGCTGTTCAATCTCTTTATATTCCAGCAAGCAAAGTTTATCGAGAATAGGAGAGGGTGTTGGGATCTGGCGTCCCTTGTTTCCTTAAGAGCCTTCTCTGCCGCCTTTGCTTCCTGAGTTGATTTCTTGTGTAATTACTTCCAGTGTCAGCTTCATCAACTTTGGTTATTCTGTCCACTAAAGGGTTAGATTCAGGAGATGCAGTGGAAGCAGAATAGTTGTCTGCGTATAGGATACTTTCATCTAGAAAAGGCCCAATAGCATTAGAATCTTTTGGGGACATAAAGGAATATATACCATCATTGTGAGAGGAGTGAAGGAGGCTCGAGGCCTGATCAGTCGCCATGGCCACTACGTGACCAGTAGGAGCCTGGAGAGTATCTTGCTACAGTATGTCTGAGCTATCAAGGAAAAGGCCACTGCTGGAGGAACCTATCTCAGTTGATTTAAAATGCTGGGCTTCATAATGAGCCTTTTGCTGCTCTATATCCTTTGTGAAGTTTTCAATATGAGTGGCAGCAGCTGGGGTGTTATCATTGCTTAGAGTGTCTTCAATTTGGATGGGCTTGCCCTTACTTGAAACCACTCTCCATTCACTCTTGTTCTTGATTATGGCAACGTGAGTAGAGGGGTGATTGGATTTCCCTTCAGCACTTTTCATGGAAGGGCAGTTCGCAAGCCTATGCCCGAAGGTGTGACAGTGGGTGCACAAGGAGTGTAATATCCTGACCCATATGTAATCGAGCCGATCAGTTTTACGTATTTGAATGAAGTAAACAATGGAATTTTCAATCGCCTGAATATATGAAAAAGAAATAAATAAGTAAATAAATACAAAAAAAAAAGTAGTGATAAAAATAAAATTAGAAAGAGAAATAAAATAAAATAAAATAAAATAAAATAGAATTTAAAAATAAATTAAATAATTAGTAAGAAATAAACAAATGAGAATTTATATACATGTATAAATACATAGGAACATATGGACATAAATATATATGTATATATGTGTAAATAAATTCAAGCAAGCATCATATATATATATATATATATATATATATATACACATGTGAGTCTAGTGTAACTAAAGAAGAAAAGAAGAGAAACGGATGGGAAATGAGGGGGCTTGAAACGGATGGGAGAGGAAGAGAAAGAGAGAAGGAGAAATAAAGAAGGGAGTCTCCATTTAATCCCTACCGTGCGTTAGAACCAAAGGAAGAAGAGAAGAAAAAAAAAACAGAGGAACGGCTGGACGCTAGAACAGGGGGAAGAAAAAGGAAGAAAAAAGAGAGGAGGAAGAAGGAAGAGACAAGTCGGGCATTTTGCGTGAGATGTGCAAGAAAAGGAGGAGTAAACGAGCCAAGAAAAATCGGGATTGAGTGGTGGATTCGGAAGTGAAATCGGGTGACAGCACTGTACGCGCGTTGGGTGAGTGAGATTCATTTCTGTGTTAAATTTTTTTAAAGCATGAATTATTATTTTAATATAAAATCTGGTGAAGCATGGGACTTAATTGATGCATGGAACTGGGTTGGTGTTGGAATTGAATCAAGGAAAACAAAAAAAAAAAACGAACAGAACTGAACGTGGGGAAACAGTGAAAAACAGAGGAGAAAAATAGATCGGGTGGGGTGATTTTGTTGCGATCAATTGGTTTAGATCATGGGTAATTGATTCTCTTGGGTGTAGGTAAAGTTTAGAAGCAAAACGGGATCGAAACCATAGGAGAAAAAGGGAAAAAAACGGAAGGGAAAGGGGCTGCCGGAAAAAAACCGCACAGCCCCAGGTGCGCCACTGTTCCGGCCATTTTGAGAGTGCTCCGGCACTCCGATCTGGAATCCGACGGTAGATTTGAGTTGCCCATAACTCTTAGGTGTTTAAACCCGCTGAAAAACGCAAGAAACCCGTCACCGGCGAGTCGCCATTGACGAAGAAGACAACCTATACGCTGGAAAAGGCTACTGCGCGGCTGCTATTTCGTGATTTAATTTTGGCCAAACCGGGACGGGTCCGACCCGACCCACCCATTCAGATGACTGCCCAACACTTTTACTTCATGGGTAAATTTTTAAATTCGAGTTTAGATAGTGTTTGGTTGGAAAGGAGAAGCTATCCAATGGTTGGGTTAAACTTGAACAGGAAATGAAAAACAATGAAAAATGTTAAATAGAAAATTGGTATGGTAGTGAATTCAACCTGTGACCAAAGGAGTAAGGGAGAGAAGCTTAGCCACTGTGCCACCAAGGCACATGTGGTCTGTTTGGGCTCAAATACGATATGTATTATCTAGATTAATTAATTTAAATAAATGATTTAAATTAATAAATTTTAAATTTAATTTCGACGCCTAAATTAGTAGAACGAATAATGAAAACTTACTATTTTGGACCCTCTGAATTTAATAGTGAGGTCCGTTTTACGAGATGGAGTCCCAAAAAATAAAATAACTGTAAAATGCCAAAATGACCAAAATGCCCCTACGTCAAAGGTAAGTCAAACGGACTCCGATTTAGTTAAGTAAATAGTGAATTTTTATTAATTCAAACCTACTGGACTTAACGGTGAAGTCCAAATTATGAAAACAGAACCCAAAAAGTAAAGACACGTAAATGACCATTTTTCCCTTGGGCAGATTAAGTCCAAACTTGAAACCGTAGAAACGTAAATGAGTAAAAGAGATATTTAGAGTAGCGAAATGTACAATTGATAAATAAAAGTAAAATTGAGACATGTTTATTGATGTATAGGCCAGTCAACGGGAAAGGAGAAAGTCCCAGAGTACTAAGACACAGATAAGGTAAGTAATATCTGACCTCTACATGTTGTACACTCAGCCATGTCACAGTTCTTGCTATACGCATTTGTACTCTATTTATCATATCAGATCCTTTATTATTCCACTTGTGTGATTTTACTTTTCCGTGGAATAGCTTAGTTATGATGCGTAGTATGTCCCGAGTATGGGGACCAGCCTTATATGATTGACCCGAGTATGGGGACCAGCCTTATATGATTGACCCGAGTATGGGGTCCTATCCCGAGTATGGGGACCAGATTTACATGATTGAGCTCAGTGCTATGCACACAGGGGGTAGTCGGGCCCCATAGTTTATAGCATCCACCAGTTTTGACATCACCATCTATCTATTGAGATTCATAGTGAAAACATGTTCCAGTTTTGTTCGAGTACTTTCTATGATCTTGTATGTGACACTTTGGTCTATAGCTTGTGATGTCATCATTCAGACTAAATGTTCCTTTATTGTGATGTTCACTAACGAGTTTTGATTATTGTTATGATATTGGCTGGCTATCATATTTTTATTATTATTCAGTTCTTTCCACATCTTGTACACATGACAGAGTAGGGGACTTACTTACTGGGCTTTGTTTAGCTCACCCCCCTTACCACATTTCAGGACTGACGCAGAGGACGGACAGTAGGAGGCTTGTGGCTATAGGATGGACATTTTGACAAGTAATGGTAATAGTAGTACAATCTTGTAGAACTCTCGTGTATTCACGTCCTGGGGACGAGATGATATATTAGAGATGTTACAGGCTGTGTGTTTTTTTTTAATTGCAGAACGATTTGTATTTAGAACAATTCAGTTAATGTTTTCCGCTATGTTTGCATATAATGATTCATGTGGTTATCTATTAGTACACTGATGTGAATGAACAGGATGATCAGGTTCGATTCGGCCAAAGAGTCGGGTCGGATCGTCGTGGTCCACTAATCCGTAGAGGGTGGGTTGCGGGTTGTGACAAACTTGGTATCAGAGCTTTAGGTTCAGATTGACTTGGAAAATCTATGGTTACAAGTGATACATGGGAGTTAAGACTAGTGTACTACCATTGTCAAATGTCCGAGTAGAGTCACATAGTATGTTAGCTTAGCATGATAAGACAACGATTATTTATATTGCCGCTAAATTGAACATAGAACCAGAGCCCTTAGGACACACGTTATCTGTTACAATGCCATAAGGGGAATCATTATATGGGAATACTATCTATAGAGCATGTACGGTACACGTAGGTGACGCACAACTACCTGCAAATCTGATACCGTTGGAAATACACGTAATACTTGGTATGAATTGGTTATCTACACATTATGTCACTATAGACTGCATGGCTAAGATAGTCAGTATACAGTGCCCAAGAGGTCCGAGTATTCAGTTTCGAGGGACAGGTGTGGCTTCCCCACCTTATTTTGTTTATGCTATACATGCTAGACATTTACCTCGGAAGGGGTGCCATGGGTTCTTGTGTAGTATCCAGAACACTGAGTCACAGCAGCCGGGATTGGAACAGATTTCCATTGCTAGAGAATTCCTTGAGGTGTTTTTAGATGATCTTCCAAGGATGCCAGTTGATCGAGAGATCGAGTTTAGCATCGATGTACTGCCAGGCACTGCACCGATATCTAAGACACCCTACCGAATGGCCCCAGCTGAACTGAAAGAGTTAAAGTTACAGTTACAGGAACTACTAGACAAGGGTTTTATACGACTTCGTTCATCACCATGGGGTGCACCTGTGCTGTTTGTCAAGAAGAAAGATGGTACTATGAGGCTATGTATAGACTACCGTGAACTAAATAAGGTTACCATCAAAAACAGGTATCCCCTGCCTAGAGTGGATGATTTATTTGATCAGTTGAGGGGGGCACAAGTGTTTTCAAAGATTGACCTAAGATCCGGCTATCATCAGTTGAAAGTTAGGCCCGCAGACATTCAAAAGACAGTATTCAGAACGCGGTATGGACATTATGAATTTTTGGTTATGCCTTTTGGGGTGACGAATGCCCCAGCCGCATTCATGGATTTAATGAACAGAGTGTTTAAGCCGTACTTGGATGATTTCGTGATCGTATTTATTGATGATATCCTGGTCTATTCTAAGAACCAGGAGGAACATGAGGTACATTTAAGGAAGGTCCTACAGACGCTAGGGGAGCAGAAGTTATATGCTAAGTTGAAGAAGTGTGAATTCTGGCTCCTAAACATTTCCTTCTTAGGGCATGTGGTCAGTAAGGATGGGATCTCTGTAGACCCCCAAAAGATAGAGGCTATTACAAGTTGGCCTCGACCGACTACGGTCACAGAGGTTCGCAGTTTTATGGGTTTAGCTGGCTACTATAGGAGATTTGTTAAGGACTTTTCCAAGATAGCCATGCCAATCACCCAATTGACTAAAAAAAATACTCCATTCATCTGGACAGAGGAGAGGGAGCGAAGTTTTCAAGAGCTAAAGAACCGATTGGTTACAGCTCCAATCTTGACAGTACCAGATGGGGCAGAGGGCTTTGTGATCTACAGTGATGCCTCACACTAAGGATTAGGATGTGTTCTGATGCAATAGGGGAAGGTAGTAGCCTATGCTTCACGGCAACTGAGGACACATGAGAAGAACTATCCAACTCATGACCTCGAGCTTGCAGCTATTGTCTTTGCCCTTAAAATCTGGAGGCATTATTTATACGGAGCCACATGTGAGATTTTCACTGATCATAAGAGTCTCAAGTACTTGTTCACGCAGAAGGAGCTCTATATGTGCCAACGGCGTTGGTTGGAGTTAATAAAGGATTATGAGCTCGGTATTCAGTACCATCCAGGGAAGGCGAATGTAGTAGCTGATGCGCTTAGCAAGAAGTCAGCAGGGAGTCTTGCTTACCTATTGACTACACAGAAAGAGCTATGCAGGATTTAGAGGCTATGGAGGTGGAGGTGATTCTACCAAGTTCTAGGGCTATGTGTGCTAATGTCACAATCGGTCTTACGATTGTTGATAAGATCAGGGAGACACAAGCTCGTGACGACAAGTTAGTTAAGCTTCGTCAGAAGGCTGAGATTGGAGGGAGCACGGATTTCTCTATACGAGATGGGGTGTTGTACTATCATGACAGAATTTGTGTGCCAGATGTACCAGAGATTAAGAAGCAGATTCTTGATGAGGCACACTGTTCTAGATTTGCTATACACCCAGAAAACACAAAAATGTACCACAATGTGAAGGGCACTTACTGGTGGTCAGGGATGAAAAAGGATATAGCTGAGCACATTGCACGATGTATGGAGTGCCAACGGGTCAAGGTCGAGCACCAGAAGCTAGGAGGGCTTTTACAGTCACTACCGATACCAGAGTGGAAATGGGAACATATTACGATGGATTTTGTATCGGGGTTGCCTAAGACGTCACATGGGAATGATTCTATATGGGTGATCGTTGATAGACTAACAAAGACAGCCCATTTTCTTGCAACCAAGACGACTCAGACTCTAGAACGACTGGCTATGCTTTATATTAGGGAGATCGTTCGATTACATAGAGTTCCAGTATCCATTATATCCGACCGAGATCCACGGTTTGTGTCTAAGTTCTGGAGGAGTCTACAGAAGGCTATGGGTACTGAGTTGAGTCTTAGCACTGCATATCATCCTGAGACCGATGGACAGTCCGAGAGGACAATACAGACATTAGAGGACCTATTGAGATTCTGTGTCATTGATTTCAAGGGAAGTTGGGAGGACCAGCTGCCATTAGTAGAGTTCACATATAACAATAGCTACCAATCCAGTATCGGTATGGCACCGTATGAGGCACTATATGGCAGGCAGTGTAGATATCCACTATGCTGGACGGAAGTGGGAGATAGGAAGTTATTTGGGCCGGAGATAGTAGAGCAAACCACAGATAAGATCCGTCTGATCAGACAGCGTTTACTAGCAACTCAGAGCCGGCAGAAGAGTGACGCTGACACAAGGAGACGAGAGTTGGAGTTTATGGCAGGCGATTTTGTGTTCTTGAAAGTATCACCAACGAAAGGAGTGGTCAGATTTGGCAAGAGAGGGAAACTAGGGCCACGATACATCGAACCGTTCAAGATTATCGGACGAGTCGGACCAGTAGCATATCGGCTAGCATTGCCATCCGAGTTAGCTCACGTACATGATGTGTTCCATGTGTCGATGTTAAGGAAATGTGTGCACAACCCAGATCAGGTAATCGAACATGAGCCGCTGGATGTTCAAGAGGATTTGAGTTATATTGAGCGGCCGGTACAGATCTTAGATCGACGAGAGCAAGTTCTACGGAACAAAACCATTCCACTAGTGAAGGTACTATGGAGGAATTCTCGAATTGAAGAAGCCACATGGGAACGAGGAAAATGAAATGCGTGTTCAGTATCCTCAGTTGTTTACACCACGATTTATTTAAGTTTGGGGACCAAACTTATTGAAGGGGGGAAGAATGTAATATCCTGACCCATATGTAATCGAGCCGATAAGTTTTACGTATTTGAATGAAGTAAACAATGGAATTTTCAATCGCCTGAATATATGAAAAAGAAATAAATAAGTAAATAAATACAAAAAAAAAAAAAGTAGTGAAAAAATAAAATTAGAAAGAGAAATAAAATAAAATAGAATTTAAAAATAAATTAAAATAATTAGTAAGAAATAAACAAATGAGAATTTATATACATGTATAAATACATAGGAACATATGGACATAAATATATATATATATGTATATATATGTAAATAAATTCAAGCAAGCATTATATATATATATATATATATATATATATATATATATACACATGTGAGTCTAGTGTAACTAAAGAAGAAAAGAAGAGAAACGGATGGGAAATGAGGGGGCTTGAAATGGATGGGAGAGGAAGAGAAAGAGAGAAGGAGAAATAAAGAAGGGAGTCTCCATTTAATCCCTACTGTGCGGTTAGAAACCAAAGGAAGAAGAGAAGAAAAAAAAAAAAAAAAACAGAGGAACGGCTGGACGCTAGAACAGGGGGAAGAAAAAGGAAGAAAAAGAGAGGAGGAAGAAGGAAGAGACAAGTCGGGCATTTTGCGTGAGATGTTGCAAGAAAAAGAGGAGTAAACGAGCAAGAAAAATCGGGATTGAGCGGTGGATTCGGAAGTGAAATCAGGTCACAGCACTGTACGCGCGTTGGGTGAGTGAGATTCATTTCTGTGTTAAATTTTTTAAAGCATGAATTATTAATTTTAATATAGAATCTTGTGAAGCATGGGACTTAATTGATGCATGGAACTGGGTTGGTGTTGGAATTGAATCAAGGAAAACAAAAAAAAAACAAACAGAACTGAACGTGGGGAAACAGTGAAAAACAGAGGAGAGAAAAATAGATCGGGGTGGGGGTGATTTTGTTGCGATCAATTGGTTTAGATCATGGGTAATTGATTCTCTTGGGTGTAGGTAAATTTTAGAAGCAAAACGGGATCGAAACCATAGGAGAAAAAGGGAAAAAAACGGAAGGGAAAGGGGCTGCCGGAAAAAAAACGCACAGCCCCAGGTGCGCCACTGTTCCGGCCATTTTGGGAGTGCTCCGGCACTCCGATCTGAAATCCGACGGTAGATTTGAGTTGCCCATAACTCTTAGGTGTTTAACCCCGCTAAAAAACGCGAGAAACCCGTCACCGGCGAGTCGCCGTTGACGAAGAAGACAAACTGTACACTGGAAAAGGCTGCTGCGCGGCTGCTATTTCATGATTTAATTTTGGCCAAACCGGGACGGGCCCGACCCGACCCACCCATTCAGATGACTGCCCAACACTTGTACTTCATGGGTAAATTTTTAAATTCGAGTTTAGATAGTGTTTGGTTGGAAAGGAGAAGCTATCCAATGGTTGGGTTAAACTTGAACAGGAAATGAAAAACAATGAAAAATGTTAAATAGAAAATTGGTATGGTAGTGAATTCAACCTGTGACCAAAGGAGTAAGGGAGAGAAGCTTAGCCACTGTGCCACCAAGGCACATGTGGTCTGTTTGAGCTCAAATATGATATGTATTATCTAGATTAATTAATTTAAATAAATGATTTAAATTAATAAATTTTAAATTTAATTTCGACGCCTAAATTAGTAGAACGAATAATGAAAACTTACTATTTTGGACCCTCTGAATTTAATAGTGAGGTCCGTTTTACGAGACGGAGTCCCGAAAAAATAAAATAACTGTAGAATGCCAAAATGACCAAAATGCCCCTACGTCAAAGGTAAGTCAAACGGACTCCGATTTAGTTAAGTAAATAGTGAATTTTTATTAATTCAAACCTATTGGACTTAATGGTGAAGTCCAAATTATGAAAACAGAACCCAAAAAGTAGCGACACGTACAATGACCATTTTTTCCCTTGGGCAAATTAAGTCTAAACTGGAAACCGTAGAAACGTAAATGAGTAAAAGAGATATTTAGAGTAGCGAAATGTACAATTGATAAATGAAAGTAAAACTGAGACGTGTTTATTGATGTACTCTATTATCATATCAGATCCTTTATGATTCCACTTGTGTGATTTTACTTTTCCATGGAATAGCTTAGTTATGATGCGTAGTATGTCCCGAGTATGGGGACCAGCCTTATATTATTGACCCGAGAGTATGGGGTCCTGTCCCGAGTATGGGACCAGATTTACATGATTGAGCTCAGTGCTATGCACACAGGGGGTAGCCGGGCCCCATAGTTTATAGCATCCACCAGTTTTGACATCACCATCTATCTATTGAGATTCATAGTGAAAACATGTTCCAGTTTTGTTCGAGTACTTTCTATGATCTTGTATGTGACACTTTGGTCTATAGCTTGTGATGTCATCATTCAGACTAGATGTTCCTTTATTGTGATGTTCACTGACGAGTTTTGATTATTGTTATGATATTGACTGGCTATCATATTTTTATTATTATTCAGTTCTTTCCACATCTTGTACACATGACAAAGTAGGGGACTTACTTACTGGGCTTTGTTTAGCTCACCCCCCTTACCACATTTCAGGACTGACGCAGAGGACGGACAGTAGGAGGCTTGTGGCTATAGGATGGACATTTTGACAAGTAATGGTAATAGTAGTACAGTCTTGTAGAACTCTCGTGTATTCACGTCCTGGGGACGAGATGATATATTAGAGATGTTACAGGCTGTGTGTTTTTTTTAATTGCAGAACAATTTGTATTTAGAACAATTCAGTTAATGTTTTCCGCTATGTTTGCATATGATGATTCATGTGGTTATCTATTAGTACACTGATGTGAATGAACAGGATGATTAGGTTCGATTCGGCCAAAGGGTCGGGTCGGATGGTCGTTGTCCACTAATCCGTAGAGGGTGGCTTGCGAGTCGTGACAAGGAGGGTAGCCATTGGTACTCCACAAGGATTTCCACTTTGGAGTGATCGGATAGTTTGAGATCAAAACAATCAGGTAGATCTTTGGTAGCATCCACCTCAACATAGATTCTAGCGTAGCTGATTCTGGATTGTAATTCGGTATGAGAATCTGCATATAGCAGTTTCCCAATGGCGCTAGCTATGTTGCTAAGCGCTTGAGCTGTCCAAAGTTCATAAGGAACGTTGAAGAACTTAACCCAAACAGGGACTTTTGCCACATCTTTTTTAAATAGAGCCATACTAGGTTGCCATCTTTGGAGGATTATATGCCGCCCGGAGAAGTGCCAAAGACCGCCTTCAAGAATATTGTTGATAGCAAACATAGAGTCAAATTTAAAGAAAAAAAAATCCATTGCCATTTGTAAGAACTTTATATAAACCATCTTTGCTCCATAACTTTTCAGCTACCCTTTGAACCCATAGGAATGGCATTTTCTTGTCAAGAAAGTAGCCAACTAATGTATTTTCCCAACTTTGAATTCCGACGTGGATGACTTCTTGGGGGGGGGGGGGTTGAACCGTGATTCTATTGCCCTCAAGTTGGGGTTGCTGGTATTCCAAAATGAATTTTTTTAGAAGATGGATGATTTTGGAAGAGAGAGGTCCAGGTAGGAATAGGCGCTGGACTGCCGTGCTGATGTAGTAAGGTCTTGGAGGGTACCTGCTTCTAGGGATGACAGCTTGGACACTTCCACATTAGGTTCTACTTCTAGGGAAGACAGCTTGTGATATTTCCTCATTTGGTTTGAAGGTAACTTGGACAATAGCTTTGGTTTTAACAGGGGGAACAATGCCATGGAGAGCAGTAGGCGAGACTTATGGGAGACTACTATAGGTATTGGATATGACCAAAGGCTGTGGGGCCCCATCGCCAAATTGGTTAACAATTGAACGGATGACAGCTGTAGGTTGGGCTTGTTGAAGACCACTATGGTCATTGTTCTTGACCGTTGGCTCAGCCCCCCTAACACGTATAGATGATGCGGAGTGGGTATGGGGAAGGGCCTCATCACCGAACTGTGCAGCAACTGAATGGGCGCCAACAAAGAAATTAGTATTGGACTTGACCTTTAACTCAGCCCCCCAGCTCCTATAGATAATGATGCGGAGTGGGTAGGGGGAGGGGCTCCATCACCAAAATTGATGCGAACCCCGCCAAAATAACGAGACCCGACAACGAAAAGGATTCCAAGATCGTTCCACAATCAGATCTGAATGACATACCTCGACCCGTTGGTTTACGACAAACAAGAACCTCAGTATATATGACCTCAACCCATTGTTTAGTGCGAAACAAGAACCTCGGTATAAGGAAGACGCCACAAATGGTGGTGGAAAGTCCGTTTGATAAGTCATTGGTGAACGCCACAGGAAATCCCGATAAGTTCAAATAGTTCTTCAAAGAACCGTAGAGAAAATACTCTCAGAATTTACTGAATAATCATCCTCTGCCAAATGTGGCTACAAGTTTTTTTTGAAACACTCTATGAAACCCTAGGGCCGAATAAGGCCAACATTAAATAAAAGATATGGGCTGAACATCTTCAGGCCCAAAGCATCCTAAACTACCAACTAAAACTAATTAACAAAAATTGCGCTGCCAAAACGTCATCAGTGCAGGTACAGCAACTTCAATCCCGATTTCGACCTTGATTCAGCCTGAATCTCGAAAACTCAAAACATGACAGTGTAGAACTATTTCTTGGATTTCCAAAGAATCTTGAATCATCTTAATCGGAGCTTGAATTAGAGAGTTATTCTGAGATTATGAAGCTATGTCGAAACTGTCCGGAATTTGACAATTTAAGCGTAGCCTTGGCCAGATTCTTCTCGAACTTGAATCATGTTGAGAACCTTTGATTCTCACGTGGATCATGCTCAATGGGCCTCCACAAATTTGCTTGGGTCCATGCCTCTTGAATCACTCCCTTGAGTACATCTTTAAACTTCTTTGCTCGTGCTCTTGTAACAGGCCCAATTGGGACTTGAACTGGATCCCTGAAGTCGTGCTATGATTTGCATCATTCTCCTCCTCTTGAAAAGGATTTCTCCCTCAAATCATCGACTACATCAAAAGGACTCAAGTCAGTAACATTAAAAGTGGCACTTACATTGTACTCACCAAGTAAATCTAGCTTGTAAGCGTTGTCATTGATGCGCTCTAGGACTTGGAAAGGACCATCTCCTCGGGAAGCAATTTGGAACGTCTTTGCACCGAAAATCTCTCTTTTCTCATATGCAGCCAAACCCAATCTCCAGTTCAAAATCAGCTGGTGACGCCCTTGTGCCTTGTTTTGCATACTGCTTCGTTTTTCGCTCAATATTGAGTCTTGCTTTCCATTAAGCTGCTTGACAAAGTCAGCTTTCTTTGTGCCATCAAAATTAACATGCTCAGTCGAAGATAAAAGAGAGAAATCCAATGGAGTTAAAGGATTAAATCCATACACAATTTCAAATGGTGAAAATTTAGTAGCAGAATGAACAGATCTGTTATAAGCAACTCAACATGTGGTAAACATTCTGCCCATGTTTTGATGTTCTTTTCAATGATTTCCCTCAATAAGCAGAAAAAGTCCTTTTTACAACTTCAGTTTGGCCATCAGTTTGTGGATGACAAGTAGTAAAACAATAGCTTAGTACCTAGCTTACACCACAAGGTCTTCCAAAAAGCCCAAGAACTTAGCATCTCTATCCGAAACAATTTTCTAGGCATGCCATGTAATCTCAGAATCTCTCTAAAGAACAAATCAGCAACATGTGAGGCATCATCCATTTTGTTACATGGAATAAAGTGTGCCATCTTAGAAAATCTATCCACAACCACAAAAATTGAATCGCTCCCACGTTTAGTCCTAGGCAATCCTAACACAAAGTCCATTGAAATATCAATCCAAGGCTTACTAGGAATTGGTAAGGAGTATACAAACCGTTGGACCGCACTCTGGATTTAGCTTGCCTACATGTGACACATCTACCACAAATTCTCTCAACATCTCGTTTCATGTGAGGCCATAGAAGTGTTCCTGCAAAATAGCTAAAGTCTTTGCAACTCCAAAATGTCCCATTAATCCCCACCATGAGATTCCTGCACTAACAACTCCCACAAGGATCAATTAGGCACGCATAACTTATTCTCTCGAAACAGGAATCCATCAAGCCTAAAGAACTTACCACAAGTGATTTTCTCACAAGCCCGGTATTCCTCACAAAATTCATGGTCATCAGCGTATAAAGTTTTAATGTGCTCAAAACCAAGCAATTTTGCATCAAGTGTGGAGAGTAATGCATACCTGTGAGAAAGTGCATCTACGACCACATTCTCCTTACCTTGCTTATACCGGATAACGTATGGAAACGTCTCAATGAACTCCACCCAACGTGCATGCCTTTTGTTGAGCTTGTGTTGGCCCTTCAAGTGTTTCAAGGACTTATGATCGGTGTGAATCACGAATTCCTTAGGCCATAGATAGTGTTGCCACGTCTCTAAAGCTCGAACCAATGCATACAACTCCTTATCATAAGTTGGGTAGTTTAAGGCTGCCCCGCTTAGTTTCTCGTCGAAGTAAGTGATTGGTCATCTTTCCTGCATAAGAACTGTCACATCCCGCACCCCACCCTACGCGGATGCCCAAGATGTGATGCCAGTTAGCTGCCTTGCCGATCTCCTAACCAACAATGCGACCAACCAAAGGCAAACTTCTGAATCATGCGATGAATTACATTCCTAAAGTAGGGTCAGAATAGCGGAATTTAAAACCATTTTATCTCGGGAATGCAACTCAACTATATACCTCATAAGTATGTACCACAGAGCAAGTCTATAACAGATATATAACATAGAGTATATCAAATTCCTCCAGAGTACCATTATCATGAGCCATGTCCCTACATCTATTACATATGAATAAAGTCAACTATATCATCACGCTCACCTGAATAGCCAAGATCAATCCATTAGAACCCAAGTCTCCACATATTATTGCCATCAGATCCTCACTTGGAATGCCCCTCAGTCCACTAATGACATGTCCTTGTGCTTTCTAATCCAATGGAGATATCCCTGAAAAATGTTA